>JANIJQ010000024.1:0-165676 GCA_030557965.1 Sungouiella middelhoveniana | reverse complement strand
ATCGTCGCCCCGTCGGCCCGCCGACTGTATCCAGTCCGCCATCTGACTACTTAAAGAGGCTTTCTTCCATACTTTATAGAATCAACTACGTTCTTCGGCAACAATTCTTCTAATCTAAACTACTACATTACTTCTTATATATAACTGTCAGAACATAAGATGTTGAAAGAGACTCCATTCTACGTTCCTCCAGAATATAATAGCATTCAAACACATACTTGATTGAAACGTTGACATATTATTTCATAGTTCAATTCTAAAAGTTACCAAACATACATTTAAAGTTACCGAATTTTTAAGCGCTAATTTTGTCAGTTAAACCCCCCATTAGGCAGGTCGGAGAGAGAAGCTTAACATGCAGTATTACCCTGCATAATACTTTATCTCAAGGAGCTCTTCTTATCTCAAGGTTCGATGCTGTTTTATTCCGCGTACAGAATCTTTCTTTCTCATAAGATTAGCAATGAGTGAAAATCGAACGCATCAATTTACTTATTCAAATGTCCAAAGACGGGCGTCTACTGTATATGGGTCCGTTGGAAAGCAAGGGTTGTTCATTCCCAGCGATTTCCTCCAGTCGGATAAGAGGCAAGAGTTAGAACAAGGCTTCGCAACTAATGGCGAAAGGCAGCCCTTGTTGTCAGTTTCTCCGAAATTTAATCGCAGGAATTCAAGCGTTGCCCAAGAACTCATTCTACAAGAAAGAGAGATCTTGAAGACTCATCATATTCCCGTTGACGAGTCTGATGACGACGCAGTTGCAAATACCTTTGAGGCAGCTGTAGCAACAAAGAAGATTCAGTCAACAACTGTAGGTGCGGAATTGCGCTCCTTAGTGCTATCAGCTATTCCTTTAGTGATGACATTCATCTTGCAAAACTCCTTGTCCACAGTCTCAGTTTTTTCGGTTGGTCACTTAGGTGCAAAGGAGTTGGCAGCAGTTTCAATGGGATCTATGACTGCCAATATATCGGGGTATGCCAATATTCAAGGCATTGCCACTGCATTAGACACTTTATGTCCGCAGGCATTTGGAGCTAAAAGATATGGAATGGTAGGAGATTATATGCAAAAGTGCATTGCTTTGATCTTTGTCATGATGACCCCAGTATTAATTGTTTGGGTTTTTTTCGGATATAGATTAACAAGCCTTATGTTGCCAGACAAAGAAACTGCCAGGCTCGCTGCGGACTATTTATTCTATATCAGTCCGGGTATTCCTGCTTACATTTTGTTCGAATGTGGAAAGCGTTTTTTGCAAGCTCAAGGAGTGTATCATATATCCACTTATGTTTTACTCTTTGCTGCTCCTTCCAATCTTGTCATGAACTTGGTTTTTGTCAAGTATCTCGGGTACATTGGCGCTCCAATTGCAGTCGCAATTAACTATTGGTTGATGTTCGCTGGATTATTCGTTTCAACGGCGTTTTTCATAGGCGCAGACAGTACTCCTTCAGGAATACATCCTTTGGTTTGCTGGGAAGGTCTTAATGTTCGCAAGGCATTCGCAGATTGGGGAAGGTTGGTAAGCTTGGCGATTCCAGGATTGATAATGCTCGAGGCCGAGTTCTTGGCATTTGAAATCTTAACTTTGATGGCCTCATACTTAGGTACAATCGCACTAGCTGCACAATCTGTTGGCTCGACTGTGGCATCTTTGACATATCAAGTTCCATTTGCAATTGGAATCGCTGCATCCACTAGAATTGCTAATTATTTAGGAGCGGGATTGATAGAACCAGCAAAGAAGGCTACTCAAGTTGCTTTGAGCACTGGAATGTGCGTTTCTCTGTTAAACTTTCTTGCGTTGTTCTTGTTCCGTTCACAGATCGCAAACTTATTCACCAATGATGAACGGGTGATCGTATTAGTTAATAACGTGATGTGGTTAGTGGCTCTCATGCAAATCTCAGATGCAATGAACGCCAATTCAGCAGGATGTTTGAGGGGACAAGGACAAACAAAGATCGGTGGAATTGTGAATCTTCTTTCCTATTACGTTGTTGGACTACCCTTGTCGTTGTATTTGAGTTTCTACTCCCCTTGGAAAGGCTCCTTGCATGGCTTATGGACTGGAGCAACTGTTGCTTTGACTATAATTGGAGTTGTGCAAACCTATCTTGCTCTTTTTGCCGACTATGATAAGTTGTGTGAAGACGCCAGATCTCGCACTCAGGAGCCACGCTTGCACTGATTGGTAATCATTCAACATTCTCTATTCATATCTCTGAAGCATAACTTGAAAATTCCTCAAAATTCCATTGAAGCATTCTTCCATGATTTCTATAAAGAATACCAAAGTAAAACTATGTAAGATGGTGCTGCTGTTGAACATGCAATAGATACTGAGAATAGACTAGAGAAAAGAATTTAGAAATCCAAGCCACTTTGGGCACTAGCGTAGAGCAAAGGATTCGATGGCCGGATAGCAACGCGTAACAACGTCATGACATGATTAAGGGAGTTGCCAAACAAGAAGGATAAAAAGGAACATTAGAAAGGGTTGATTGAAGGTGAAATCTATTATACAGTGCAGGGGAACAGGAAAGATTCAATTAAGCAGAACCTAAAATAAATGACTGATAACGAACCTGAGACGATATTGACAGTTTCTATTTGTGAAGATTCATCAGAAAAGTGACAAGAATCGAACATAATCAAAACGCATCCTCCATAGCTGCTTCCTTGAACTTTGGATCCTCGATTCTTGGTTGACCAGCCAAAAGTTCTCTTCTGATTTCTGAACCAATTGCATGGTGGAATCTTTGTCTAACAGTTTCCAATAAGAAATCACGTTGATCATCCGTGATGTCATTCTTGTATCTCTGGGCGAATGCCAAAAATGCCTTATGCCAAACTACCGGTAAGGTTGGCATATTGTCGTTGAAGGGCTCCCCATTTTGCTCTTGAACTGCTTTTCTGAAACGCATAAAATAAAAGACTACCTCATCCAACGTTTGGTATGGAAGAGCATATTTCTTTTCAATCAATACCCGAATGAAAACCATTGTAGCTGGTCGAAAATCTCTCGAAACCAACTGAGACAAGGCAACGGAAGAATGCAACACGGGAACAGAAACTTTCGAAAGCACAGATGCCGTGATGGTCGCCTCTCTAACCGTGCAGTGATCATCAACTAACGGAAGTAGAAAACCTTTGAAGAATGCGCCGGGTTTGTACATTGCCTTCTTGAGCGCTCTGTAGATGTGATAGTCCAAGGAATGATTCTCGCTGTCTTCGATTGAAATTCTGAACTTTTCTAGCAATACCTTCTCGATGAATTTCTGTGCTTCGTGAGCTTGCAAGTTGGAAACAAAAAGCTTTGTCGCTTCGTAAGTGGCATGAGGAGTCCAACTTTCGGGGTTTGTAACATACAACACTTGTTCCCAGTTCTTCAAAGTCGGCAAGATCTTAAACAATTTAGGAAGCTTGCCGTGTTTATAGGTCGACAATATTTGACCAATTTTCTCATACGCTGCAATAACCTTAGGTGGTAAACATACAGCATCCATGTTGTTAGAGTCAGATATCTTCTGCTCCTTGAGAAGCTCTTTCTCCTTAATTTTTGCAAGAATTCTATCTGCCAAATTAATAGAATTTCCAGTACTTTCTCCCTTGAAGTAGTTCTCAAACAAAGCTTGATCTTTCTCATCAATTTCAATCTCCTCTTCTTCGAGATATTCCTCCTCTTCAAAATCAGAATACTCCTCATCACTCCCTCCCATCGGTTCTTCATTCTCCATAACTTGGTCTCTGAGGGTCAGAGCGAAGGATCTGCTATCATTAGGGATAACCTGCTCACTTTCTAATTCTTCTTGCTGCTCTTTAGCAAGCTGCAAAATCTTGCGGGATGTAGAGGCATCAAGAAAACCTTCAGGAGCCTCACTTTCAATCTTCCGAGCCTTGGCTAGCTTACTTGACGTTCTCAATATTCCATCTGAGGTTGTGATATCACTAAGCAAAGGATTATGACGAGGTTTTGCTTTTGTCTCAGAAACTGCTATTTTACCCATTGTTGACAGATAATTCCTGGCGCTATGAAAAGTTCAAACTCATCGCAGGAATCCTAAATGATGAGTATTATATGCACACTATACAGGTGAGTATTCAATCTTAAGAAACAAAGTTGAATACAACAATTGTTCCCCACAAGAATCATTGAGTGGGAAATACCTGTAGCCTTGATTCACATCGAACAAATTCACTACTAGGATCCCTATCTCCTTCGAATCTTCGATCGCCCTTGAAGACAGAGATGAATGGACGGTCAATCGAAGAAAGACCAAGTTACTGTCGCATTCAAATGTCCCCCAAAATCTTTGATTCCACACTGGATTAAAGCCGTTTTCTGCAACTAATCGAGTGGCACCCACAGTAGATGCCTTTTCCCATTGCACACTTGATGTTCCAATCAATTCGACAATCACAAATGGGCTTGTTGCCGAAGAATTGAACGGCTTTGGCAACTGCTGAGCACTTACGATCTCCACGCAAAACTTCTGTTTCATTTGCTGCTTGACAAAAACCTTTCGCATAGTCGATTTCATCAAAGGGCGACGAAGTGCAAGCGGTTTTAGAATATATCCCAGTCCTTGCGATTTCTCGAAGAGTGCTTCATTTAGCTGTTGTCCTAGATCATACGTTTGCCAGTTTGTAGCCACCATCTGACAGCCATGTGCCCAATAGTTTATAGGAACGAAGTTCGAAGATTTCAATCGATACTTGGATGGATAGATTCTCATGAGGTATTTTCGATTATGCTTGTCAACAGCCGACACTTTCAGCTCATCTTTAAGCATTGAGTTGACAGCTTTCTCGCTCAAAGAAAAACAATGATTGAACATCTTTGATTCGGGAAGTGAAAAATTTCTGAATTTGACACCTTGCATGTATACTCCCAACTCACTCAAGGCATCAATAACTTTATTTGCCTTTCTTCTTCTGAGTTTAAGTGAATTCTTTCTCTGCGTACTTACAGAATCATTGCTTTCGCTGAATGAAGTTCCAGTCGTTGAGCTGCTCACAAATTTGCCATTTTCATCAATTCCAAGATTTTCCATCGGGCTCGTTTTCTTCACCTTTACAAGTATCCTGTTTCTTAGGGCGTCTGGACTAGGAAGACTTGCTCCAAAATCGATCGTCTTTTCAACTAGCATTTCACCAAATGTCTCCTTTAATGAAGAGATGACCTTCACTTGAAAATGCGCGGAACAATGTATTTCAAGACTGAGGATGACTGGAAATGGCGACGCAGCAAACGCATACTTTTTTATGGTCCGTAAAGCATTAGATAAGCAAATTCCATTGGTAAAAGTTCTGCCATGATTTACAAGCGGGTCACCATCAGGATCATCTGGATTATCCCAAATGTCAATCTCGATGCATTTACAACCTCGTCGCAATGCCTTGATATATCCTTCGATAGACGAATCGCCTGCAACCTGTCTTCCAATCAAATATGTGTTATGGGATGATAAAATGTAATACTCATTGAGTGAGTGTCGGTAATAGTCAGGAGACTGAAAATCAGCCTTTAGATGAAATGAATATTTTGAATGCATAAAGTTATTCCAAATTTCTTCAGTCCATCCATTAAGTCCGTCAATGGAAAATTTCTTGAATATCCTCTTCAAATAGTCAATGTCATTTGGTTCTTTTTGGATTTGCACCATAAATGTTTCAAAATCTTCATAGGACATGAAATCTTTGCCATTCACGATAGATTTCCATATCTTGGTCAACTCAGGACGTTCCTTTAACATCTTTACAAAACTTTTGAATTGGTCGAAGTTTATTCCTTCCTTTTCTTCCGTGAGGACATTCAGAAAGAGCTTCTCAAGATGATCAGGATTCAAATTGATGTTCAAACGTTTGCAAAATTTGAGTACATCCGCAAATGTTAGCATTTCCTTGACGCTTTTGTCAGCCGATTCAGCTTTTCCAAAAACAGCATTCCGTGAATTTTCATCCAAGTCCTTCAAATTCATAAAAAAATTTTTCGAAATCTCATCTTTGAGCCTCTTGAAGTTCTCAATTATGAAGAATAATTTCCTCAAATCATGACTAGTATCAGTAATCAAGTTAAGGGTCTTGAGTTTGCATTTTGAATGGTTGTAGTAGACAACTGTTAACCAACGCTTCTCGAATTCTTTGGAAATGCCATACTCCTCTCGATAGTGATTAGCATTCTCCCTGGCACAAAAGCTTTTGATATCATCAACGAAAAATTCATAAAGTTTGCTTTTAGAAACCTGATTGAACATAATCTTGAAATTAGCCGGATCTACCTTTAACTGAATCCTCTTCTTCGACTTGTGTGATATCTTTAGGAGGAGCATCCCATGCTTGAGGAATACTGATGGAACCTCAAAAGAATCCACATCCTCCATGGATTCAATTAGGTCATCAGTTTCTTCCAAGTGACTTGAAAAATTCGTGCTACTCGAAAGTGAATGTGATGACTTTGTGTAGCTGTGACGGTAATTTGGTATGGCCTCAGGGGTATGAATAAGTTGGGACCGTCCAGATTGTGAAGATAAAAGGGGTTCTGAATAAGCTCTTGTAGAAAATGGGGATATAGGACATAAATCGGACGGACTTTGCGGTCTATCATCAGATAATGAGTTCGAGTACTGTCTGCCCAGATTGGGGATAGGAAAGTTGCCAGGCATTTAAGTAATCTGAATTTACGACTTTTCCTTTTACGATATGTGCAACAGTGCGACCATGCAGATTCCTATATTTAGTACGGAAAGTGCAACTAGAGTTCTAAGTCAATATCTAATCTAACATCCATCTTCCCGTGCTCCTGTAAAAACTTCTTGACAGTGTTAACTTCATATTCGCCTCTGTGGAACATTCCAGCTCCAAGAGCAGCATCAATTCTGCAATCCAACTTGAAGACTTCTTCAAAATGTTCAGGGACTCCAGCCCCAGAACTTGCAATCACAGGAATGGAAACATTCTCCTTGACCTGTCTTAACAACTCCAAGTTAAATCCCCTGTTGGAACCATCGTTGTCAATAGAGTTCAATAAGATTTCTCCTGCACCCAAATCTTCACAAGCAAGACAAAGCTCAAGAGCACCAAGTTCGTGAGTCTTTCTTCCGCCTTGAGAAGTAACCTGATAATAACAGAACTGTTCCCCATTGGGACCATAGTTGTCTGGATTGTCAATCTTGATCGTTTTCATGGCCGTATCCGAAGGTGATTTCACATACGCTCTCTTTGGGTCAACCGAAATGACCACTGCCTGATTTCCAAAGCATGCTGAAATTGTTTCAATTGCAGAAGTGCCACTTTTCTCCTTGCCATTCTTATAGTAATTTTCTGCTATGATAACGGCCTCCGATCCTATGCTCACCTTGTCTGCTCCAGAGCGAAAGTATAGGTCAGCCACCTTCACGGCCGGATATGCCTCATTCGAAACTGGATCAATCAAATCCTTGATGCCTCCTCCAACGGTCAAAGGAACAAATATTGTTTCTGCAGATCTTCTCAAAACTTCAAGCATTGGCAAATCCTTGATTGGCGAGTTTCGGAAAGAAGTTATATTTAAAAATGTAACTTCATCAGCTCCCTGCTGATAATATTTGGTTGCAAGCTCCACTGGCTTCCCTAAATTCCTAACTTCACCTTCTGATCCATCACTTGATTCCCTGACATTATATTGATCGCCTTTAGTGACAACTAGATCACCATCGTCATTTGTGCGAACGTCCAAACAAGCAATAATTCTTTTAGACAATCCACTAATATCAATCTCCACTTCTTCTGGAATTGGTTGCGCTCTGGCCGAATTGCTGGAGGAATACTTGTCACCATTCAAAAATGCTTTGATCACTCTCAATCCCGCAATTCCAGATTTTTCTGGATGGAACTGAGTGGCAAATAAACCTTTGTAAGCGACAGCTGCTAAGAAAGTTTCAGATCCATATTGTGCGAATGCGAAGTCCCATCCATTCTCTTCTGCAGCATGAATAGTTTCATATGAACTCTCAGTTCTCAAAATAGAAGCATATGAATGAACAAAATAGTACTTATTCGATGTGTTGATGTTGAAAAGCGACTCTTGAGGTGTTAAAACTTCATTTCCGTGTTGAATCTCTGTTACTCTATTCCAACCAATGTGTGGAACAGATTTTCTCTGCCCTCTCGAATGGAATAATTCATCGTCCGTGTTAAATTTGTACAAGTCTAAGTCGAGATAACCAATTGCTTCTATGCCTGGGCTCTCCTCGGATGAGTTAAAGAAAGCCTGGAGACCAACACAGATTCCTATTATATCCCTCCCACTTTCAATGTACTTCTTGATAGGATCAATGAGATTCCTAGCCTTCAACTCTTTTACAAAGTGGCCGTAGTTACCCACACCTGGAAAAACCAACTTGGTGATTTGTGAATCAAACTTTTCAAACTCTGCAGAGTTGTGAATAAAAACTATCTCATACTTGCCAATAAACTTAATAGCATTGGAGAGTGATTGCAAATTTCCGCTTTCAACATCGATAACGTAAACGGTGTTCATCTTCAAAACCCTTAAAGACGAGACACTTGATTGGCACCAATTTTTTTACTCTCACTGAGTCACATCATTATATGCAAACGCTCCAGCACTACTTCGCATGTCCACCTACAGCACCTTAAACTATATTGACCAGTAATATGATACACAATATAAAGTAGCATCTGCTCAAGACTTCTCAGCACGAATATAAAAGTAGTAATGCAAGAATTCATTTTCCTTAATGTCTGTATTTGCCTCATCAGCGAAACGACTACAGAAATAATCCACTTCCCCATGAATTTCGTAGGCAGACATCACTGAATGTTTGATTAGGAAACTGCTCATATCATTCTTGGAGCTTAGTAAAACAGAAGTGAATTTCACGTTCTTTGCTCCAAAAATACGAGCAAGCTCTTCAAGGAGCGATTCCATTAGATTTGGTTTGAATTCAAATGCTTGTGCATCCTCAAGGTCCATGAATTTTGTCTGATCTTGTAATTTCAAATATCGTAGTTTCGCAAGGTCTCGAATATACATGTCATCAGGCTTGAACAATGGAAGCTCCAACACTCCTCCCTTTTTCAAAAGTCGATAAAATTCAGTTAAAATCACCTTGAAATTGGTTGGACTTAGCTGTAGTGAAATGTCTCGACTGTGGATGACATGAAATGTCTCTGATTCAAGCGTCAAAAGCGAGTTTGTAAAATACTCAAAATTTGGAGGTTTGAATTGAAAGTCGTGGCACCCCTTGTCCAAGGCATTTCCAACCCACTTTTCGCTTGAACTCCTTTGGAGATCAACGAGGTCTTTCCCACTCCACTTGGAAAACAGCTCAAAATCTTTGATCTTTAGACGACTGAAAAAATCTTCGTATAGGCACTTGTCAGAATCCTTAAAATTCTTCCTGCTTTCCGTGGTTGCTGCGAGTTGCTCTCTATACGTATCGAAACTTGAGACTATTGCGGGATCTTCTCCGTATATATTGGCCTCGAAAACCCGTATGAACGGCATCGATATTGCCATGTACCATGAATATTGGGCACTGAAGTACGTATTGAAATGCAATACTTTCAAAGATTCCATTCTCTCCAACTTCATATTCAAGTCAAACAATGAAAATAGATGGCTCACAATTCTATTCTCAATAATAAAATTGTGATTCAACTTCACAAGAATATGTATCGCATACTTCTCTAGGAGAATAAACTCGTTTGAAACTCTGCTAGTTGTTTCCAAGAGAATCTCAACATCAGATATAGAAGTTGGCATGTCATCAGCATAGCCTGCTTTCCTTAATGAGTATAAAGCGCTGCTCATTTCAGAGAAGAATGATCGAAACTGATAGTGCTTTGCCAGAATTTCATCCAAATTTTCAGGAGCAACAGGCAAAACATTGGGAAGATTTAGGAGGAATTGAACATAATTATTGAAGTTGAGCTGTAGAAGTTCCTCACATGATATGATGCACGTTTGATTTGGGTCCTCCTTCGATTGCAATCGGATAAGCCAGCGAAGGAAAGTTCGACATCTTAATAGTTCATATGAAATGAGTCCTTCATAATATCGTATATCTCCCTTAGCCTTAACATAAGTGATTTTCTCCCTTTCCTGTTTGCTGATATCATGTCTGCTGATGAATTTCATTAGAGAATGTTCTCGAACGGCTGCATAATTCAATGAATCACTGAGATGATGCTCCGAAAGAATTTGTAAGAAGTTATTGTACCGTGTCGATATGTAGCTTGGATTGTAAAAGTTCTTTCTAAGCAGGGAGTCCTTGTTCAATACCGACAAATCAGTGATTGTCCGAAACTTCGGAATCTGAAGCCTTGAGGAATCCTGACTATTACCCACGTGGCTGAACAATTCAGGACGAACAGCAACAGCACCTGGAGGTGGCTGCGAAGAAAAGCTAGCAGTTGGAACTTGTGAGTATGAGGCTTTGCGACCCAGGTTGAATGACTTCCGACGATCCAGTCGAACATCAAAAGAATTTGGCAATAGGCTCGTGTGCCTGTCATGATCTCTTTCTCTCAGTGCTGATGATGAAATTGTAATTGGCCCCTGGTTAAGCTCCTTGTCGTCTGCTAAAGTCGAAATGTGTGATTCTGAAAGCTTACTGACACACCTAGGACAGCCTGGTGCTGCAGTGACACCTGCCTGGGATGGTTCATTGAAGCTGAGGTTTTTTGGTGTCTCCAGAGAAGACCTTTTTGACTCCTCATACAAGGTTCTGGATTTCAATGGCGCGGTCTCACCAGGTCTAGAGGTCCTGCTGGAAGCAGAGTTGGGTTTCTCTGCTGGAATCTTTTTCACCATCTTTTGTTGGGTCTGATACAGTCCTCCTGGGACAATGTAAAAATTCATCTCCACAACGCAAAACCCCGAAAGAGATTTCTCAGTTGCTTGATGTATGCTAGATTGTACCCCATGCATTAATACAATATGTTCTCATGCACGACCTAATTGGTGCGAAGCTCCCACGCTCACACAGGTAGTGAATCTGAAATTCGATCTGAAGAAATTCGATCTGAAGAAAGTTAGACTAGGTTTACTTACAGATATTCACGACAAATATGGATCACGCAAAATTATGTGTGCGTATATACAATAATATCAGAGACATGCTCGCAGGACTGTTTTTAAGGTTTCTTACTTTTGAAAGATCCTGACTTACCAACTGCAGTATTCCTGGTTCTCTTAGCCGCACGAGGACCACCCTTTCCAGCATTGCTAAATGGATCGAATGAGCGTTTCTTATCCTTCTGGTTAACAGTCAATGAACCTAAAACTTTGGCATTTTCAGGTGCCCCGTAGTCGAAAACTGGTTCGCTTGAGGGTTCCATAACTCTCCTTTGAATGTTCCGGTTCCTCTTTGACAAAGTAAATATTTCCGACGGACCACTGATAGGTTCTGGATCATTTTTGCCTTCCTCCGAAATTTTGGACATATGACCTGATTCATCAACTGTTGACTCCATGACAAAGTTTCTCTGTTGCTCAAGAAAGAGTGGAAGAAATATACTTTTCATGTGTTCTTTTCTTGACTCCAATTCAGCCCTTGAGATCATCTTTTCTCTCTTTGGGGAATTGAATTCTATTGAAAAGCTTGAATTTTCTTGTGCATGAATAGGAGCGAAGTAAGAAGATCTTTTATTCACAAGTTCACATTTATCCTCCTTTAAGGACCTCATTAGTTCATTGAAAGCATCCTCTATTGCGCAAGCCGTTGTATAACTCACGTTATCTCGTGATGGTACGATGGTCTCAAAATCGTCAAACAAGATTCCAATATTGGAGGGACTCTGCAAGATCGCAATTAGCGAAGGCAATTCAACCCTGAGTTCGTCTGAAAATTTTCCAATGGCTGATTCAATCTTTCTAGAATCAAAAGGATGTGAAAGATTGCACAAATTAATCAAAGCTCGATTGGATAGGATAAATCTCGGAGATTCATCAGCCGTTCTTGCTAACTTATCCCTCCAGATTAAAAGGGAATCGAGAAGAGCCCGTTTTGAAAGTGGCAAGTTGTATTGCAACATCATGCGGCTTATTGAACCAAGTCCTAGTTGTTCACCAGGCCATTCATTCAAATCCTTCCTGAATTTGTTGTACTCGAACCTTCGGCAAGCAACACGCCGAGACTCATAGAGAACATCCTGTAAACTTCCTTTCTCGATAAGTTTATTTCTGAGAATATCATAGATGTACAAGAGAAAGTGAGTATCGGCCCTTGCATATTGAATCATCAGAGAAGTAAGAGGTCGAACCCTCCAGTCAGCCAATTGATACTTTTTGGATGTTTTGAAATGAGCGATCGTCTCCAATAAGTAGGCTAATGAAAACCTTGGAAAACCAAGTTTCTTCGAAGCATGATATGTATCAAATAAGGAAACCACGTAAAGGCCGAGATCTCTTTGTAACCAATGTACATCCATATTTGCCCCATGGAATACCTTGACGATTGCAGGGTTTGCAAATATTTCATTCAAGCCTTGTAGATCATCCCGAAGAGACAATGTGTCGATCAACCAATCCTTTTGTCGACTGGAGATTTGCATGAGACATGTTAGACCATAGTAACTTCTATAATCATGATGCTCCAAATCAACCGCGATTTCAGTCAGCTGTGATAATTCCTCAATCATTTGCTGGAGACTTTCCACATTGTCAATCCATGTGGCTTCTGATGAATTCCAATTGACGAAGTTAATTGGATCGTTACGCACAAGTTGCGACTCAGGAAATGGTTGAGTCATTATCTCGTATTCGTAGGGATGCGGATAGTGAGGATTCCTTTGATCATCACTCTCAATTAGGTTTTGCTCCAGTGGTTTTAGAGAGTGAGGTTTCTTTGTCAATTTTGGTTTGAAGGGATGACTATCAGAGTTATCTTCCTTAATTCGAAAACGATGCTGAGGTTTTTCTATCACCTCGGGAACATCTTCATTAGGCTCAAACAAATGAGTCATTCTATCTTCTTCTTTAGTTGTATCTTTCATCATATCCATCAATATGTCAACTTTTTCAAAGCAAGAATCCAACGTCTCAGAAACAGTTCTCCAACTGGCAGCACTTCTCATTTCACTTTCACCGTATTCTAGAGACTTAAAGCTAGGTGAAATGTCTGTTATCATAATGTTTACAAGTGATAGCAAGGACGTGCTGGTGTTCTGAAGTTCATTCATAAATTTTCGATCTATGGAGGCGTGAAATTTCACATCCTGCGAAGCCAATGAAGAAGTGGCCCGTATAGTCTGGATAATCTTGGGAATGACACCATCATAATTTAATTCACAGCAGACCATTTCGAGTGATCGTCTTGCTGGAGAAATTGAGTTTGTAGTAAGGAATGAATCCATCGCGCGGAAAACGGAAAAAAAAAAAATAGCGATGATGTCCCAGCAAACCAACTACTCTTCTCAAGAGTATACTCATCCTTCACTCCACAGTAATGAGTTATACATGCGTTAGTTGCGGTCTTCAATTTGAAGATGTGGAAAGTCAAAGAATTCATATGAAAACAGATTGGCACAGGTATAATCTCAAGCGAAGAGTTGCTCAACTTCCCCCCATAGACGAGCAGACTTTTACTTCAAAGATATCCGCATTATCCTCAGAAGAGAATCAATCAACTAAAGACTCCAAGAAACAACTTACAAAGAAAGAACTCAGAAGGAGACAACGGGAGGAACTTCAACGAAAAAGGAACGATCTCAATGCGATTAGAGAGGCAATCCAGTCAAATTTGACCATAGAAGATATTACGAACAGCCAGGATGGAAAAGAAAGCTCTGAACTAACTTCAGAAGCATCCGATATTATTTCATCAATTTCTGGGCCGCAGCAAGAAGAAACGCTTATTGCTGACAAACTAGCGAACAGGGTAGACATTGGGATAACTACATGCTTATTTTGTCCAGAGCGAAAAAATTCAAGTTTCAAAACCGTTGACGAAAACATTGACCACATGTTTAAGGAACATGGTTTGTATGTTCCTGAAAGAAAATACTTGGTTGATAAAAATGGACTCATGGAATACTTGGGGGAGAAAATTGGCCTTGGAAATGTTTGTTTGGTTTGCAACTACCAAGGACGTAACTTACTGGCAGTGAGGGAGCACATGCAAGCGAAAAGACATATGAAAATTCCATATGAATCCGAAATTGAGAAATTAGAGATCTCGGATTTCTATGATTTTTCTTCCACGTATGACTCTGATATAGTAGTGAAATCTGATGCAGGAGAGGACGAAGATTGGGAGGATGTTTCAAGTGATGCTGATGATGATTATGAAGATGGTGATGTTGCGGAAGAGCATAATTTGGATGGATCCAATAACCCAATCTACGATATGGGAACTGAGCTTCTCTTGCCGACTGGAGTTGTGGTTGGGCATAGATCACTTGCAAGATATTATCGCCAGAATCTTCCACCTGACAGGATATTGTCAGAGGGTCAAGGAACTGTGATTGCTGCAGAATCACGACATTTCTTAAACTCGAGGTCTAAGCAAGACCTTGCAATCCAGAAGAGAGTCTGGAGTAGAGAGAAAAAGCGCGAAGATGTCAATGATCGAAGAGCTGCAAAGTTCATCAACAATCAACCTCATTTCCGAGATCCGTTATTACAGTAACATAGCAAGCATTTGCGCCGCTCCACTTATAATCGTAGTATGTTTATTTTAATGTTACGATCAATAGACAAACTGCAAAATCGACAGCAATGTTAACCAAAATCGCCCAGCCTGAAAAATACAACAATTTTGGGCAGAATACAGACCATATGAATAAGTGATACCTCAAGTTAATACATGAGCCAACCAAGTTAATCATTGATAAACAATAGAAAAACTGCAAGAGTATTCCCTTATTCAAGATCATTCTCTGATTCGCAACCCTCGTCGACTTCGATTGCCATATCAAAAAAATAGATTCTGATGGCCCATTCTCAAACATAATTTGAAGCCCGGCAATTGACCAATACAACAGGACAGAAAAATTAGATATGAAAGTCAAAAATCCAACAGAGAAAATATCATAGTCAGCGACTCCATTATATGCGTTTGACAAGTCGATTGTCGCCAACAGATTAGTGTTCCCAATAGAGAAGAACGAGAGATTTTGTACACAAAGTATGAACATCGTAATGGAGAGGATGGGCAGATCCGCATTGTTTCGATTCGAGGACTTCATCAACTTCCTAAATGTGTATCTCAAAGCAACTAGGACAAGAAATATTGGAACAACTTCAATACGAGATTGATGCATCAAGAACAATGTCGATAAATTCAACAAGTCAGTTATGAGAAAGCTTTTCAAGCCTCTCAATACTCCTATCAAAATTCTCACCAAGATAAGGAACCCCAATGAGAAAGTGAAGAGTCGAGACATTTGAATGTTCAAAGCCAGTAGCGCAGATATTTCATTCCCCAACTGAGCACCAAATGACTCCCAGACAAATGACAAAAAATACCTCAAGAACTTTGGGATATCATTTCCGTCGACAACTGACTGACTCAACTTGAACAGAAAAGATAACAATGAAATGAAATATGCAACAACAAATGCAATCAAACTTGAGATATCATTGAACTTGTGCCTTTGTCTTGTGCGACCGGGAATTGCGAATAGTTCAATGAAAGTACCTTCAGAGTACAACAACCATGGGATCAAAAGATAAGAAATACTAACCAGAACCCAGAGAAGATTAGTTGACCGTGACAAGCTTGATGCAATCGTGAATGTAGAGATGAATTTCTGCCCCGAATCATTCCACCCCTTAATCATGCGCAAGCATACTAAGCACCCTAAAGCCCATATAAAGCCTTGACGCTTCTGTTGCATGAAGGTGCTTAAAATAGTTACAACCACAAAGAACCACCAGATTTGATGCTCCTCTTCGATTAATGATGACCCATGAAAATGCAATGAATAGACAACACAAAAGCAGAAGAAACAAAAGCATTCCAGTGTCGAGAATTGATTAAACTTAAAGAAATAGCATAAAACCTGATATGTCACAACAAGAAATGCTATCAATATTAAGCCGAGCCCAGTCCAAATGTCAGCATAAGAGTAATTAGTAGCAGACTCAGAAAGCAATGTTTGAATCTTCCTGAGAAAGTAAATGATGTCATTCAAGCTCTTATTCTTTTGTTTGATATTTTCGTATTCAACCCTGATTGCAACGAAATCCGGGTCATGCGGATCGTGTGATACAGCAAGCAAGGTCAAGAACTGCTCACAGTTCTCAATCAAAACACGCCTCTTGGCATCATTAGAATTCCAAAGATCTAGTACTTCAGGAATAACTACCCCTATATTATTCTTCGGTATGGGGAAGTTGAACAATGCTGCAAGAGTTGGTACAATATCAATTTGCGAAATGGAAGTATAATAATCAAAGTTTTCTCTTTTCTGAATTGGACTTTTGATGAGCTTAGTAAATTGACTGAACTTTGGGGAGATTAATACCATTCCTGGACTTGTTTCACCTAGAGACGACCCGCCATGATTCCCGAAGTCATTCATACCGTGATCTCCCATTAAGACCATCAAAGTAGATCTTGAAGAAATCACATTAGAAGTGTAAATCCTTTTCACTATCTCATCCATTTCCTCTTGTTTTGGTTTCATGAAAGGTGAACTTGGTCCACCTTTGTGTCCAATATGGTCCATTCCAAGATAATGCAATATAAGAGCATCCCAATCACTGTTTTCGAGTTCGTCGTTCAAATGCCTCGTAACATTATTATCTACTTCAGTATAGTCACTGACAAAAAAGGAACCTGTTCCTTCGTATTTCTCAAAGAATATCGAGGGAGGGAACAATTTTAGCCATGTGTCGTCCCCAAAAAAATGCAATACACGGCCACCTTCTAAATTTTTGAATTGTCTAATCCAAGAATCTGTATTAGCAAGACTCTGAGAGTCATCTTTGTCGTCTGCAACATTCAAAATTGCATCAATGAAGTTTGGAGTGCCACCAGTTGTAATTCCTTTCAACCTGGGCAAAGTGACAGTAGGAGGATTCGAGTATGCTGTGAACGGGATAGCATTTCCGACTTCAATAAGCGAATGAAGAAACGACATATTCGAATCCAGAGCTGAAAACATGAAATCTGAGCGCATTGCATCGACCACCATAACAATCAAACGCTCGAAATGAGGACAGCCCTCATTCTCAAATGGGGACAGCTCATTCAGAAAATTGCCGAAACCCAGAAGTACGACCTTAGGTGGGAAGAATCCTTTCAAGAAAATGGAGTATCCAACAATCTGAACCACAATGGATGACACCAACCACACCCAACTTGACATCTTCAAAGAAACTAAACTTCGGTGTGCACCCAAATAGATCCAAGGCTAAAGTCGTGCAACTAACATAAAATAACAAAAGGTTATATACAGTACTATCAATTCGGGAAGAAATACTTTGTAGTTTCCAATACCACTGTTTAGGTAAGATCTTCTAGTAACTCACAAGTAATTATTACGATTATTAAATAATTGGAAATAATTGGGTGCATAATTAGAAGAACTCACTTAGAAGGAAGACGCAAACCCCTAGTACAATTCTTATTGAACTTATAAAAGGAGTAAACACAATTTAAAAAAGTCAATCGACTGACAATATTCCAACACAAAAGCCATCCTAATCAATCAAACAACAATAAGCACGAGCATTAGTTCATGGCTTAAGCAACATCTACCGTCTTTTTCAAACGAAACTCCGATCAAAGACTCCTAAAACCAACTTTACTAAATCAGTCTCAACAACATACAATACACCCCTACTTTATAGATACAAAATATAAGCAGCAACTCATACCTCCACCACAATCTTCGAGACTCTGTAACAATTAAGAATCAAAATCCATTCATCCAAAAAGACTCGATTCCAATCAACGTAACAAAACGAGATCAGCATAACGTATACCACTCTCACTCTCCAAAACCAGAAGACCAGGAGCGAGAAACACTCCGGACCACTAACAAAAACCCATACCAAAAAAGAATATCGCGCACCAGAAACAACGTTAAATCGGGAAAGTATTAACAATCTCAGAACTTCACATCAAACAAATCAACCAAACACATCTCCACTCAGAAATAAAAAAAAATAATACGAAAAAGAGAAAACCATAGAGAAACATCAAAAACAATCACAAGCACAAAATGAAAAATTAACAACCAAACACTAAAAAAAAAATACATTAAATGAAAATTGACAATTCTATATTACGAGCAGGAAAAACACCCCTTCAAGGCGACTATTGACTATCAATAAGAATATAACCAACTTCATAAACACAACATATCTATCAAAATATTAACTTAGAATCAAACCAATTGCAACCTTAGGCAAATTTTTAACCACCCTTTCTCAATAAATAATCCACTATGTCAGACATTCATATCAGTTAATCAGATACACTGATGTGCCTATTCAAACATAAATACAAAGACTACCCAGTTTCTCCATCCATTATAACCATAACTGACAGAACGAACGAATACATATCCAATCAATTGCATTCAACTTTGTTATAATACCCAAATAGAAAAGCATCCCGAACGATCCTACAGAAGAAGGATCATTTCTGGAACTATTTACATCTACACTCACTATCTAATATAATAACAATGCTAATCCCATCTATCGAGAATAAAACATTACTAATCATACATACCTGTAGAATCTGAAATATGCAATTGTGTAGACTAGACATAATCATACCAAATCAATTAAAAAAAAGTAAATTAAGATATCAAATTTCTTCATTGAACAATTATCTAAAATATTACTTTTCTTAACAAATCAACTCAAACCAAGTGAATATTAAAGACCTATGCAAACGCAATTGCAGAATACTCAAAACAACACCTACGTGATTAATACCTATCTTCATGTATATTGAAGCAAATTGTACAATACCCTGAAGTGTACCATCTAAAGATCGGGACCCGGGAGTTCATTCGAAATTTAGAAATTTTAAAATTAACTACAACGGGAATGTTCAAAATTGGCGCTTGTAAACGAATAAACCGCTAGGTGATCAATAAT
This sequence comes from Sungouiella middelhoveniana, assembly GCA_030557965.1. Taxonomy (NCBI): domain Eukaryota; kingdom Fungi; phylum Ascomycota; class Pichiomycetes; order Serinales; family Metschnikowiaceae; genus Sungouiella; species Sungouiella middelhoveniana. The sequence goes on along the minus strand of JANIJQ010000024.1, from coordinate 146,601 downwards.
TGAATACCTTCGAATAAAGTTATTCTACACTGATATTCCAGATTGCTACCTTTCTTCAGAATGGCCGTATGTAACCAGTAACTATACCAAGATTACCAGCCTCATGATTTGATTTTTTTCAATAGATTCATCATACTTCATAATCTGCTTATTCATTTATTAAGCAATCTGAAATTCCAAATGAATATAAGAGAACACTGCCGCACAGAAATAAAAATCGGATACCGCTGTCAATATACGTTGAGAATGCGTCATAATTATCAGACAGGTTTTTACTTACAAAACTGTTCGTAGTTGTAGGGACCAGTTCATTTTATTACAATGATATTCGTTATGATTTGAAGTAGTTTCCAACCACCAATTTTGGAGATATTTTGAATCCGTTCTTGTTCTATATTTCAGAAAGTGGTGGAGAGTGTGCGTTAGAACATCCTTCAAAAAGCCCTTGATAACCAGGGCCTAGAAGTGAAGGAGTTTAAAGATTAGATTTTACATGACTATCCGAGAAATCAATCGAATAGGATTTCTCTTAATTTTTCCTTCGTTCATGAAGTATTGTTGATGATATTCGTAGTTACTAATATTTCAAATATGGAAGGGCTGCTTTTAAAAATAGTCAGCTATTAAGAGACAGTGTAAGTAGGGCTTAGTCCTTTATTTCTCTTAACAAATTCAATACTTTCAAGCTCTCTTTTTATATTTCAAGGATTGGTTTTTGTGTATCCTTCAGTTTCAAGCTACTCTTGGTAGTTCACTTAGTTAGTTCATCTCATCTTTATAATGTTTAATTGATTTGATATTGGATTATTTTTGCATATAATTGTTGATTAGGAGGATCTTTTTTTTTTTTAGATAGCCGTCGATTAACTATAAGCTAACTAGGTGGTGAAATCGATTAATGAAATTTTTAACTACCTAAGTCTCGTTCAAGCCTAAATAGCTTGGTGTCTGCAGTGTGTTAACACTTACAACTCCGTATTCATCGCTCACCCTTCATTATCTTATTGATTGTATTCAATACATGTGATGTAAAGTGAAGCACTTTCTAGCCGAATCTCACCTTTCCTAGCCAATATTCATTGTTATCACATTTAATCTATATCGACTATTGATTATAGCATCTACTAAAGCAATCAATATGGGATTATTAATTGTAAGACTTTAAGTTGCAGTCGTAGGGTTCATTTAAGGCCCAGAATTTCGGACTTAAACTTCAGGAGTCCAATTCATCATATTTCTCAATTCGATTTTCGACTTCCTCTTCATCCAGGATAATGATTCCCCCACTCACTGAAAATTGACCGCCCGCACCTATCATAAGGATATCCATTGCCTTGGTGGCAGTGTTGATGATTCTCGTTGGAATCTCAACATCACCATTGAGGGGTCCAAGTCCAGGAGTATACGTGTCCCCAAAGCCCCAACTATATACAAACCCATCGACAGTTACAGCAAATGAGTTATGAGATCCAGCACCTATGGCTTTGAATTTGAGATCACCCTTGTTTGAAAATTTGATCATTGTTGGGCGAGGAACCGATCTAGCCTTGCCATGTTCATCAAAATAAGTCCAAGAAGGAAGATCCGCATGTCTAAGACCAACCTCCTTCATGTCATATCGTCCCCAAGCATAGATATGTCCATCATGTGTGAGTGCCAAACTATGATGTTCTCCAGCAGCTATTTGCTTGATTTTCAAACCTTGCAAATCCGGGATTTCTTTTGGTTTTGTGATCAATGAACCATCTTCAAGGTCACCATTTTCATTTGTAACTCCACATTGGCCAAATTGATTCAAACCCCAAGTAAAAACCTTATCATCTTTGTCAATTGCAAAGCAATGAAAATCACCGCTTGAGATATACTTAATATCGTAAAGTCCAAATTGATGCGGTTCTAATGCCGCCATGCGATGCCTTTCTAAAATTTTCCGACCCAACTGAAACTGCTGACCATTTCCCCAAGCGTAGACCACACCTTTCGAATCGAGCGCCAAAACATGATCTTTTCCTCCTGCAAGTTGAACAATGTTCTTGAGCCCAAGCTTGAGTGGAGTTGCTTGAACCCTTGTTCCTTTGGAGAATCCTAGAATACCTTCATTACATCTGAAAGTTCCCCATGCATAAACACTTCCGTCACTGTATAATGCTGCACTTAAGTTATCTGTAGCCACCAATTGGACAATCTGTGCCATTATATTTGGCAAGTGTTCAACAAGTCCTGGTGTCGATTCAGCTTCGTTCAAATCTCCATCATCATCCGAATCATTTTCATCCATTGATTTCAAAACCTCCTTTACATTTGATGTGTCTCTTCCTAAAACTTTGTAGTCATTGGTACCCCACGACCAGATTCTGTTGCTGCTGTCTAAGGCAAGAACATGCATCCCACCGACAGCGAAATCAACAATTCCATCGGTTCCCAATTTCTCCTTTGTAAGGTATGGGTTCAACCTTGGTCTTTTGACCTCTTTTGTTTTTGCATCTGGACCCAATCCCAATTCGCACATTGAGCCAGTTCCCCAAACGAAAATGTTCAATGGTAGGGACTTGGCTTCTGGATACTTATTAATATCAGGCAACCTCGCATAACTGTGTAGAACGGAAGATGAAGTTGATTTGATTCTCTTAGCATCACCATTTGTAGACGGCGATGCACCTCGTTTCTGTCGATTCAATGAAACCATTGAACTGGAAGATTTTCATCGATTTTGTTTTCTTGAGATTTGCTCAGCATGCACACTCTACACAAAGTTGAAGTGCAGGCTATCCGCAGACGGCTGGTTCTAGAATGTTGGAGATAGGTGATACATCTCCAGTACAAAGTCTTAACTGGGTCATGACTGAGAAGTATTTTTTTATCATTCTGTCTATTTTGGTAATATACTGATAAGAAGGTTATCCAAGTACAGATAAGTGAATCATGTCTGTTTCACTTTTACAACAACGTTTGTTTTGCCAATCTTCTGAAGGCATCAATCCATCAACTTATTTATCACGCATCAGACAGGCTCTCCCTAACAGAGAAATAGTATAGGTTTCCAAACTTCTATTCAACAATACTGTTCAAAGATAAGATTTCTGCCTATTGTTTAGGATGCATATGCAGTATATGGGTGTGTGTATTCTTAATCTGCAGTACACGCATTGCAGACCGGACGAAATCTCGTTGAGATGGAAGGACTCGGCGAATGACCAATGGGAGAGAGATTAACCATATAAGTCTCCGAAATGATCACTAATGTGGAAGTTTGGCGTGCTAAGCACGGCGTAGTACCTCGTCGACACATTAGAAGGAATACTATTTAAGTATTAGTATTTCCTAACCCTGGAATGATATTGTACTTTAGATTCGAAGTATTGATGCCGAAGAACGTAGTTATTATTATAAAGGTATGAAAACGGGGCCCTTTAGAGTTGAAGACAGCTATACCGAGGGCAGAGGAAGCTAACCATTGATAGGGGACTGATGGGAGACTGAAGGGAGCCTAACAACCGGAAGGCACTCCTAAGATCAGATAAATGAAAGGAACATTAAAGAACAAAAACCTGATTGGTGTACAACGTATTACATATACTGAGATAAAAGTAGACGTGATGTTCTTAGCATGGTATATAAAACTTACTAAAATTTACCAGACATAAATTCCTACTTCAGGTAATAGATTGGGTTCGAAGAGTTAATATCGAAATAGTAGCTATTCCTATAAACGCAGTGTCATGAGGTCTTTAAATAGTTCACCAGAAGGCGATAACTCTGACCATCAATGGACCGACTGGGTGGCAAGGAAGATTCCAGAAGAAGAATCAAGAGATCATTAAAAAACACAAACTAGAAATACAGACTAGCTGTTACAGTTGACTGAAGGAAGTTGGCATATCAGGAAAGATCACGTGACATCCGCAGATTATCTGCAATCATGAGGTTCAGAACCAAGTGCTTGAACAATGAAAGACTTCGGAAGAAAGCTTTTCATTTGGACGATGTTAGTAGATCGTTTTTGAAACTACATCGTTGAAAATATCATCTAGAATATTATAATATGTGACAGGATCCCCGTATCTCCCCTGAAGAAGAACATGAATACAAAGACCCCTTTAGAGACCATGAGAAACATAGGAACCGTTAATATGAAGGATGCCAACATACTGCTAAAGCCACTATCCTATGAATATGTGAGTCAACTAAACCAACTAATTGCATGCTTCACAGTATTATGTTACGCGTAACCTAAAAATCCACTATAATTCTCTGGATGAATCTCGTTGAATCATATACTTAGGTATGAGAACAACAACAGGTTCTGGAGATAGGGGCCAATTCATGTCTGAGAGCGATTTGATAGGAGCAGACTCTCCTATTCATTATGATGAATCTGTTTATTAGGACCAGGCCATAATATTTCTACTCCAAGTCTGATTCGATTTCTTCGTCAACGTATTCAGCTTCCTCCATTCTGACACTGTTGTGTAGCTGATGTAATTTTCCCATAACATTGAGAACGAATGGTCGAATTTCATTGATCTCCATCAATGAGAGCCCATGAAGTTGAATGTTTGATTCGTTCAATTCACGCAACCCTCGCCGGGCCTTCAACTGCCGCAATTCTCTTAAATCCTGAATTAGGGATCGTATTTGACTATGGGAATCTGTGAGGTCATCAGCCGCTCTTGCAAGTATGACGTTGGACATTTCGAGCCAGTTCCATGGTAGATCCGCAAACAGATCAGAAAAACGTTTTTCTTCCTCGTATTTCTCTTTAAGAAAATTGTAAGAGAGCCATTTAGGAGGAACGATATTGCATTTATCTTGTGCTTTTAAGATCAAAGCAACCCATAAAGGAACTTCTATTCTTCTCATAGCTTTCAAGGACGCAACCTTCGACTTGATAGTTAGTATAATAGCATCTCAGGAATTGAGGACATCATTCAAATGACCAACTTGACACTCAACGGTCTAATTCTAATTCTTCATTGCATACCCCTATCAAATCAATTCGTTTCATTGCGTATCTTGGAAGAATAGTAATGAGACCATTTTCCGACAAGAACTGAACTTCTGATGGCAAGACACTTTGGCGCAACGATTTGGGGAGAACCATATTACCCAAATTCGGTGAAGTTCTACAGTATGTGCTAATACTTGCAAGCTGATGATCATTGCAGGAAACGATGGGGGAAAAATATTAATTCGGATGTACGGGTGTTTGCTATCGTGTCACTTCACTAAACCAGTGTACATAATCATCAAACAACATCTCTTTAAAAGGTTGGTCATCTGATCCAACCAAATCACTTTGCAGGTGTGAAAGAATAGTACCGAAGCAATGCTTTAGCGCTCTGACTAATGCTGCTCCTTCATTGCGAAAAAATTGGATTTCAGCTACTCGTTCGTGGTGTGAAAACGACTCTTGTTCTGGTTCTGCTGGTCTTCGCATCAAATGTGGGATAATCACGGAATCTCTAAACGCTATGAGAAGCGCATTCTCAATTCTAACATTCGATGAGGTTTGCCCGCTGTTGATATGCACACCCTCTTCGTCATTGAAATGCTTTTGTAGTTGTTGGAAAGCATTCAAGATGAAAAATCTGACTTTCAAGTTGAAATATCGCCAAATAAGCTCAACACGCATCCACTCTCGCAAATAATTATATTGACCCGCGTCTTCTCTTGGGATTCGATCCTCGTATTTCAAATCATTGTTGCGGATTCTGGTTTTTGATATGATGTCCGCCAAGGCATTAATGTCTTCGAAATTACGAGTATCATCGACCAAAGATGTACAGCATTTTTCAAAATAATAAGACAATTGCAGACCCCATTCCTTTCTTCTCAAGTCTTGGATATCTTCCTCGAGATTTCCGTTCACTGAGAGGTTGTCCTTGGTGTCTTTCACTCTTCGATCGTCGGGCATTGATGCAGACAATTCTTTGTGATTCCTGAGTGACAGTAATGACCTTGCTGAACTAATAATCCTTTCTTCGACAAATTTCTTGGCCTGCTCCATAGTCAATTCCACGCTGGGGAGTAATACACCATTTGCTAGCACAGCTTGCTTGGATGGTTGAAATAACGGCTTAAGCAAGTCAAACAACATTGCAAATGATTTCTCAAAGTCGAATTCATTGCCATCAATTGATGTCCGCATGATATGATCATTTGCATCGATTTTCTCCAAGACTGAATTATCAGTTTTGTGAGTTCTTGACGGCGCAGCATGTTGATCTGCTGAAGCAAATTGCATCTTACGACAACTGTCTGCGTTCTGAGCATTTTCATCAACAGAATAATCGGGATCAGTGAAATTATACAAGACTGCAACCTTGATATCTGAAATGAAAGAATTCGAACTTTGAGATGATAAATTCATTGCCGTCCTATGATGTTTTGGATGTCGAGGTTTGGTCTCTTCATTGACAGTTTGACTTGATTCAAATTGATTATGTTGACGATGAAATAGGCCCCGTGATATTGGTGAAGATACAGCTTTCCTCTTGCTAATCTCATCGGAAGTTGAAGAGCTCAAGATCTTCTTTGGAACCTTTAGTGCATGATGTCCCGCAGTTTGAATAGTTAGGTCAGGTCTTGACACCCCCTTGTTATTGAATTTCAATTTCGCTCTCAGCTTCCTAGATATTCTAAATAACCCAGAGCCTCTTTGAGAAACAACACTTTGGTCTTCGTCATTCGATGGGCTAGGTTTCTCATCGAAGCTTTGAAGCAGAATTAAATCTTCCTGAACTGCCAATGAAGACTTGTTACGACTGAGCAATTTGCTTATTGTATTGAGTTTTACTCCATTTGAAGTTGCTATGCTCAAAGTCAGTGAGGAATTCGTGACCTGTTTCTTTAAAGTGTTAAATCCAACACTGGAAACTTGTGTTGGGAACTTCTGGTAATGAATTGTCGACAGCGACGAATTGTTGGAGTGTGAATAAAGCAGTTGATGTTGCTGATCTAACGAAGACATTGCCACTCCCAGAGCACAGCAATGTTTCTGTACACTCATTACTTTATAGTTATACGCAATACACTAAGATTGAATTACGTGTGGGTTGAAGTAATCCCTCAAACTGCTCTGAGAGGAGGATTACAGTATGTGTATGTATACATGGGAGATGATATTCTATGTGATCCTGAAAGAAGGGTTAACGTATTCTCCTGGGAGAGACGAGGAAAGTTTCACAATACTCGAAGCTGTAGCTCTTGGGCTACAAAGCATGAATTATGATTATGCAGGACTTTATGTAAATTGAGTTTCAACTGTTGAGTTTTTATGGACATCACGTGCTTTAGCTTCATGGTGTACCAGCTTAGTTCACTCGTATCTGATTATTAGGACAAATGTCTCCTATACTAGATTATCTAATTATTTTCCCTGACTGTTAGGACAGTGGGAATACTATGACATAAATAGTTCGATGAGTCGTCGATGTACCGCGCCTTAACTTGTAATGCTCGTAACTCGTGCATTTCCGATTATTCCCAGACTTCACTAACATGTATCTCTGTCATTGGTTAAGACTAACAAACTGTCTTGGCACTCGGTTAATACATACCAAGAGCTGAACTGTGATATCACACACCTGTACTGCAGGAGTTCGTACTGCATTCTGTGATCTCTCCTCAACATCAACACCTTAGACTACGCTGAAGTGCAGGCAATCCGCGGACAGTTTGGCTGGTTCCAGAATGTTGTGATACATCTCCAGTACAAAGTCTTAACTGGGTCATGACTGAGAAGTATTTTTTTATCATTCTGTCTATTTTGGTAATATACTGATAAGAAGGTTATCCAAGTACAGATAAGTGAATCATGTCTGTTTCACTTTTACAACAACGTTTGTTTTGCCAATCTTCTGAAGGCATCAATCCATCAACTTATTTATCACGCATCAGACAGGCTCTCCCTAACAGAGAAATAGTATAGGTTTCCAAACTTCTAACCTTCAATCATCATTACTGTAGAAAGATCTCTAATACTTTGGAGCGTTGAATGTGGTTGCAAAAGATGACAAATTTCGAATGCACATTTGTCATTGGCAAAAATATCTTGAAATTTAAACAAACTTCATGAGAACATATATTTCATTCAAGAAGTTTGAAAATTGAATAAAGAGGTCAGGAGAAGCTTTGACTTTGATATATAAATGAGTGTCCATCTGTAATGGTTTGACTAGTAGGCTCGTGCCCAAATATGGTGGTTGATCTTACACACATACAGATATTAGGGATCATTTAAGTAGTCCAAGGAGAAGACAGCGATACCGTCCACGGGCAAAATTCTACAGATGAATCCTGTCATAGATAAGGTTAGAAATCGGCCCGTTGGTATCACGAAGTAGTCCGTAGTAAACATAAAGCGGTCCTATGAGTTACTAACAACAAGATAGCGAATCCGAAGAAGAATCAGGTAAAGGGATCATTAAAGTAAATGCTAGTTGGTGTACAATCGATTACACCTTCCATCAGACTGTACTCTCAACTTTTCACTTGTCATAGCCCTTTCCCATTGCTAAAATATTCTAGTTCTGAATTAGTAGAAACTGATCTACTGACTATGTGATAAGTCTGTCAGCCTTCTAGTCTCTAAGAGTCTTGCCTATCCAAAAGCTTGTGCTTAAATCAAGTTTGTGTCAATGTTCTCTGGAAAATCCCCCTAGTGGGTGGTGCTTGCTTTCGAAATTCCCTCCTAGGAACCTATTTTACGGCCTTGTGTTTACTGGAATGACTTCGTCCTTTGGAATCACCACTTCATACTTAAACTATTTCGTAATCACATTCTTGGTATTATCCGTCTGAGCTTCCATTGAATCTTTAACAAAGTTGTAATGGTTTCCTGATTTGAGATTTACAGAAAGGCGTCTTTACGAAATTTTGCTCCTGAGAAAAAGACTTTCAATTGCGTTTCTAATCCATGTAGATACTTTCCAGATATTGACTTTGATGTATCGTTTGTGCTAAGTATTTGAAAGCAAATATGTGATTCTGAGATATCATGATTGTGACATTGTAGGTCGCAACATAATGGATAATTCTCTCCCATTACAGACTTATTACTATAGGATGGTCCGATTGTAATGATTTGCATGTCAACAAATATGCTTTTATCTTTTTTCTAATGAATTACGCATTTGTGCCACGAAAAGGCGACATTCCAGAATAATGCGAATAGATTATCAGCCTTGTTCCCTTTCTCTTGAGCCTTCCTATGAACTCTTTCTGACCATCCAATCGGTCCTTGGTTGTTATGCTGGCCAGCGTCATCCCCCATTCCCCCCAGAGGCTCCTACATTATGGACCCATACCACTATGCTTGCAGGAATAGCAGTGTACTTCGATCTTCGAACATATTCTACAGCGAATGATAAAGAAAAACATTATTCAATTAGCAAGAATATGATCTAATCCGATTACTTCTCAGCATCGGTGTCTATTGCATTTGTCTCATCGTTAAAATTAAAGAAGTAAGAACAAGGTTTTCTTAGGTTATATTTCTACGTGATTTGAGCTACTTTGAGCCAAGAGAACGTCTAAATAAAAGCTTAACTCAATCAAGGTATTAATACTAACTGTTTATGGCTAGACTAGGGGTACTGATATTGAGTAATTTTGTTCGTAATGAGCTTTCTTCAGTTCTTCACCAGTTAAAAGAGAGCATATGCGACTCTTTTAAAGAATCAGTATTAAAGAACTACGTGATCTATTTTATGAATGAGATGGTGTTAAACTTACTTTTCTTTTTTGACCGTGATTTTACTGCTGACCTTCTTAGTGGAAGTTATGGAGAAGGTCCTAAACAGGAAACTTTAGCAACTTCCCAATTCGGAAACATAAACAAATAAACACTCACAGTTTAATTACCAACATCAGGGCGATTGGCGATGGTTTCATCTTTAACTTATCGACATGGCTAATCCATTCGAAGAGGAAGATAACTTTGTTGATAGATTTGAGCTCGTTTCACCCAATGCTGCGTTCACCAGTGACTTGTCTTCTCCTAGGAGAATGAATCGAATTGAAGCAACTAATGACAACCTGGATGATGAATCCAGCTTTGAGGGTGTTCCGATGTCTGTTCATGGAGTTAAGTCATCTCGTCAATCACCTAACATTTTTACCAGAAGTTCCATTCATGCGAAAACCGCGCAGCATTTAAACCAGACATCGACGCCTTCCTTGAGTTTCCAGAGGCAGAAGACATTAAGAAAAACATTCACCACCCAAGAAAGTCCAAAGAGACAGAAAGAAAGTAGCATCATCCTTGAAGCTCAAACTGATGCCAGATTGGATAGGTCACCTCAGAGAAGTTTATTCTCGAAGTCCGAGACCTTCAACCCAAGTGAACGACTTTTGGAGCCACCACAACCAATATTCTCCCCTGAAAACTATGTTGAGTCACACATTAATGCCGAGAATGCCTCATTTGTAACCTCAGATCAGCGGACTCTCGGTCTGCATGATGGTGATCATAGATACGAGGAGTACCAAAAGGAGTATGACGACGAACAATCATTTACCGATGCTGATACAGCATATTCTTCAAGTTCATATTCAAAAATGGAGCTGGAAAGCGATTATTTTGGAATATCTATAGACAGAAATGTGATGAAGAACCTTGAAGAAGGATACATTCCAAACAGAGAAAAGACGTTGACTAAAAGGAAGGTGAGGTTAGTCGGGGGAGAAACCGGGAATTTGGTTTTAGAAAATCGCATACCAGATGAGTTGAAGAAGGTATTAACGAGGACAAACTCTCCTTTTGGTGAATTCACAAGCATGACTTACACAGCTTGCACATCAGAACCTGACGATTTCGTGAAGGAAGGCTTCAGTTTGAGAGCCGCAAAGTATGACAGAGAAACAGAATTGGTAATTTGCGTTACCATGTATAATGAAGATGCCGTATCATTTGCTCGAACGATGCATGGTATCATGAAGAACGTTGCTCATTTATGCTCAAGAACGAAGTCGTCTGTTTGGGGAAAGGAATCTTGGAAAAAAGTTCAAGTGATAATTGTTTCTGACGGACGAAATAAAATTGATGAGAGCGTCTTACAGTTGTTGACAGCTACTGGGTGCTACCAAGAGAACTTGACCAGACCATACGTTAATAACAAGAAAGTCAACGCTCATCTCTTTGAGTATACAACCCAAATTTCAATTGACGAGAACTTGAAGTTTAAAGGTGATGAGAAAAGTTTAACGCCAGTTCAAGTTCTTTTCTGTTTGAAAGAGAGAAATCAGAAAAAGATTAACTCACACAGGTGGTTATTCAACGCTTTTTGCCCCATTTTGGATCCTAACGTTGTGATTTTGTTAGATGTGGGAACCAAGCCTGACAACCACTCCATCTACAATCTATGGAAAGCGTTCGATAGAGACTCTAATGTTGCAGGTGCCGCAGGTGAGATCACGGCAATGAAGGGGAAAGGATGGAAAAATTTGACGAACCCTCTTGTTGCTTCACAGAATTTCGAATACAAGATGTCTAACATTTTGGACAAACCATTGGAATCGGTATTCGGTTATATATCTGTTCTTCCAGGAGCATTGTCTGCTTACCGATACATCGCATTAGCAAATCACGCGGATGGGACCGGTCCCCTTGCATCCTACTTCAAAGGCGAAGATCTATTGACATCACAACACAAGAAAAACAGCAAGACCAATTTTTTCGAAGCCAACATGTATTTGGCAGAGGACAGAATATTGTGTTGGGAATTAGTTGCAAAGAAAGGAGAAAGTTGGGTACTTAAATTTGTCAAGCTGGCTACAGGCGAAACGGACGTTCCAGAATCTATTCCAGAATTCCTCTCGCAGAGGAGAAGATGGATCAATGGTGCATTCTTTGCTGCTTTGTATTCTATGCGTCACTTTAAACAAATCTGGGCTACTGATCATTCATTTGCCAGAAAGTTTTGGTTTTGTGTGGAATTTGTCTACCAATTTACCACTCTTCTTTTTTCCTTCTTTTCATTGAGCAACTTCTACCTTACGTTCTATTTCTTGACGGGAGCATTGATCAATGAAATGGGAAAAGGAGGGTTTTGGATTTTCACGATCTTCAATTACCTTTGTATTTGCATCCTCACCTCACTTTTTGTTGCATCCATCGGAAACAGACCTCAGGCATCGAAGAGCATATTTAAAAGTTTGATCATGTTGCTCACCGTATGCGCGCTTTATTCTTTGATTGTTGGCATTTACTTTGTCTGCAATGCAATCAAACTGTTTGGAGAGGGGGACTCTTCAAACTATGTGTTCATCAGCATTGTTGTGTCGATACTATCGACTTATGGCCTTTACACTTTAATGTCGATCTTGTACTTGGATCCATGGCATATGATAACATGTTCCATGCAATATTTCTTGATGATTCCATCGTATACATGCACACTTCAGATTTTTGCATTTTGCAACACCCATGATGTCTCCTGGGGAACTAAAGGCGATAACAATCCAACAGAGGATAGATCCAACCAGTATATTATCGAGAAGAATGACGAAGGTGAATTTGAAGCGGTTGTTTTCGACTACAATACCGACGAGCTATATCTCGAAACACTTTACAATATCAGAGCGAAGAGATCCAACAAGAAAGTGAAGAGTCAAATTAAGGATTCTAGTACAATCAATGGAGAAGACTACGCAAAGGATGTGAGAACAAAAGTAGTCCTTATGTGGCTCATTTGTAACCTTACTTTCATTATGACCATGTTGCAAGTGTATGATGCAGGAGAAACTAGTAGAAACTACTATTTGGCTTTCGTCCTTTGGCTTGTTGCTATACTTGCTTTGTTCAGAGCAATCGGTTCTTTGGCGTATCTTCTTCAGAATCTTACAAGAAGAGCAGTTGAAGCTTACAGCAAGTGGAGTCATAAGAAAGAAGGGTACACCGCTACTCGTCCAAATGCACTCAACTGAACCTGGCTTTCTGAAATCAGGAATCCAACCAGATATTAACATCTTTTATTTTGTTCCCGACTTTATAGTGTTAGTATTATGAATGTAAAATGAGTGCCCACATCAGACCCCAATACTCAATAGTCGATTTTTTGCAGTTATCCTTTGTATTCAATCCAAGTCTGACCTATCTATCTTAATACAAACTTTCCAATTAACAGAAATGCCAAATAGGGCTCATATTATTTCTGGTGCACAATCTATTACACTTAAATGTCACTATGTCATTTCCGAACTTGGGAATACTAATACTTAAATAGCATTCCTTTTAATGAGTCGACGATGCACTACGCGGTGATTTCGCACGCTCAACTTCCTCATTAGTAATCTTTTCAGGGAGTATATTGTTATTCTCTCTCCCATTGGTTGTTCGCTGAATGCTTCCATCTCAAAGAAATTTGGGCAGGTCATTTACATGCTGCATATTATGCTTACAACAACACTACCTCCGTGTCAGTACGAACAATTATAATAATGAATTAATCTACAGGAGTTCACACATTCACAACGAGAAGGACTTATTTATGCCGATTCTTTATGACCCTGCATGCAGTATAATTACATGAGAATTGTGGCCCTGAAGGTTCGAACTTAGCTGAGCAAACATGAGCAAGCTTAAGAACTTGGGCACTCAATTAGTTTCCAATTTCAAATCTACAGATATTGCAACAAAAGCTAAACGCGATCTTATCTTGTCGATCTTGAAATCAACCACCACAAAGCGAGAAGCGAAGGACTACCTTGGAAAATACCAGAATCAATTCACGAATGATGACGCTGGATATGAAATTTCTCAGAAAAGCGGAGCAGTATCGAAAGCTGAGAATCAAGGTGAACTCTTCGTTAACCGATTTTTACAACACCAAAATCCATTTGTTAGTATCTACCAAGATGAAGACACCAAGCTACAGAGAATTCCTTTGCGTATTGCGCTAGTGAAACTTTCGCCAGTAGATGAAAACCTTGAAATGTGGAAGGGTATTGCGGAAACCTTCAAGAGGCTCATTGCCTTAGGAATCTCTCCCATTATTGTCATGGATCAAGACAATGTTTCTGACAAAGTCTTCAAAAGAAACGCCACCTTTATGATGAAGCAGGGTTACAGATTGCTGCAACAATTGTCTCAAGATTTTAATGAAGGTACATCAGTCGACTCGGTGATTCTTAGGTCATTATTGATAAGAAAGGACGGAGAACTCAAGTTAACGAGCTTGGAGCAAATCCTTATTCCTCTTTATCAAGGAATTATCCCTATTGTTCAACCATTGGAGTACCATACTACAGATGGTCATCAAAATATTGTTAAGGCAAGTGATGTACTCTACTCCATAAGCGCCCAGCTCCTTGAATATCCGGAATTGCTAACTATCGAGAAAGTTATCATTATTGACAAATTAGGCGGAATACCATCGATTGAGAGGAACCGATCGAGTCATGTTTACATTAATCTTTCACAGGAATATTCCGATATCGTCTCGGAACTTTTTATTGGTTTTTTAGATCCAATTTCCAGAGATCAACATTTGAGCAATCTAAAAACAATGGATAAAATTCTCACTTTAGCGAGTTCAAAGTCCATCAGCAATGAAACCACGGGGATAATTACAACACCTGAGATAATGTCATTAAATGACGATCAACTCAATCCAATCATTTATAATGTCTTGACAGATAGACCAATTATCTCGTCTTCACTTCCATCGTCGCTTTTGCGTACCCCTCAAGTTTCAACATCCATAATCAAAAAGGGATTCGAGGTCACTCTTCTCGACAAGCACTCTCTAGAAGAAGCTTTCAGCTTTAAAAATTTGGTGCGTTCGGGGCTACTCGATGAGTGCCGAATCATTGAATTGATGAATGATTCATTCAAAAAAGAGATCAATGTCGGATCATACGTGGATCGAATAAATGAAAACTTGGCAACTGTTATCGTCGTCGGCGATTATGTGGGCGCTGCAATCATAACTTGGGAGAGGTTGTCTAATGGGCAGAAAGTAGCATATCTTGACAAATTTGCAGTTGCCTCAAAATTCCAAGGATTGCCAAGTCTAGCCGATATCATTTTCAAACTAATATATCGCTCTCACCAATCAGAATTACTTTGGAGATCTCGGAAAACTAACCCAGTCAACAAGTGGTATTTTGAAAGATGCCGAGGATCTTTCAGTGCAACAGACTCCAACTGGAAATTATTCTTTACAGGGGAAATTTTCGATGGAAGAATGGGTTTGAGAATTGACGGAACAGAACTGGATCAGGTGGATATTAATGAGCGATTAAGGATGTATGCTGAACTCGTGGAGAAGATTGAACCATCATTTGTTTGAACATATATGCAGAATCACCCAACGATTATTTCGCAGTGTAGCAGATTTAGATCAGTTGACTCGCATACTTCTGATTCTGTGTCTTGAGAAACAAGAAGCCAAATCGATTTCCAAATGGAATTGCGCCAGAGGGCACAAAACAATTCTTCGATCAAGGTGATTGAAATCCAAAGGGAGCCAATGAGATTGTATTACTTCCATGAACTAGAGGAATGGCAACAGGATAATCATTACATACTATCCGGCTATGTCAAAGAGACTTCAAGTTACTGGAGTTGCTTGAAATCTCTTACATATATCCACAATGAAACTGGGAATATTTATTCTCACCTAGTACCATCCGTTTTGGTTGCTGTCTTAGTGGGTGATTTTATTTATTGGGAAGTAGAGAGAATCAACTACGACTTGAGCCTCTGGGAAAAGCTAAATTTTATTCAATTTGGTTTTGCGGCCACGTTCTGCCTTGCCCTGTCTGCGCTGTTCCATTTGTTTAAGAGCCACTCACACTCAGTTTGCAGGCTCGGAAATCAATGTGATTACCTTGGAATAATAATTATGATAACAGGCTCTCTTATTTCCATAATGCTATTTGCTTTTCACGACGTGCCGAAATGGAGAAATTTCTATGTTTCTCTCTTCATATGTCTTGGGGGTATCTGTACGGTGATCACATTCAACAAGAGTTTTTCCACTCCTCAATACCGTCCCTTCAGATCTATTATGTTCATTTTGTTCGGATTATCCGGTACTTTGCCAGTGTTGACGGCAGTAAGTTTATATGGTCTCCAGAGTGCATCTGACAGATCGAAGGCCGGGTGGCTTGTTGCCGAAGGTGTTTTCTACATTCTAGGCGCCAGCCTATATGCCATGAGAATTCCAGAGCGCTTTTATCACAAAGAATCAGACAAATTGTTAGATCACCCGGTGAGCGGAAAGTTTGACTACTTTGGTCACTCACACCAATTATTTCACCTCATGGTTGTAATCGCAGCGTTTTGTCATTGGAAAGCACTTGTCGGTTGTTACCATTACTTACACACACACACTCGCACACACACAATATAAATACTCTCTCGAAATGAACGCATTCAAAGCGAAAAATATAATCATCCTACCATGTCATTCAATTTGGAAATCCGGAGACACTTTAGGAGACCTGAGAGATGAATGGGCTCTTGCACCATTTCAATTTGAAGGGAGCGACCACTTATGCTTCAAGGAACACATTGTTCAAAGTATGAACTTGTTGAAGACAGATAGCCAAGCAGTATTGATAATTTCAGGCGGCCAAACAAAAGCAGACTCTGGTCCTATTCTGGAATCGTATTCATATTATCAGCTAGGATTTGCGCTATTTCCTGATGACTGGTCATCCTGTCTGAAAAGGATTATTCTCGAAGAACACGCCAGAGATTCGTTTGAAAATGTGTTATTCCTGATCTGCAGATTCTATGAAATATTTGAATACTATCCTACGACTATAACTGTTGTTGGATTTGAATTTAAGCGTCAAAGATTTGTCAACCAACATCTCCAACAAGCGTTGTTGTTTCCTGGAAATAACATAAGATATATTGGCAACAGCCCAAATCCGAACCATGAAGATGAATTGCGAAGGAAGTATTATTTTGATGAACTCGATGCCAGCGAGGCTCGTCATGCTCGAAACCTATTCGAAAAGGATTGGTACGGTCGCATGGAACCGCTCCTGTTGAAGAAGGCGTCACGAGATCCCTTCAAGAGATGCCATGGATATACAAAAAGCAATCCGTCACTCTGTTCATTCTTGAATGCAATTGGCGAAAACAGCAGGCAAGTAAGCAATGAAGACATTCAGAAACTTCTTGACATTCCTTGGGTCAAACGCAGCACCGCCGATTCAAGGACATAAACACTATTGAATACTATATACTGATTTTTAGACGCGGTTCTTGCTTCTTCTTTCTTGAACTGCCTGTGCCAAGTCCTTCAACATGGTGACAGTAGTTTCCCAAGAGACACAGCTATCTGTAATAGAAACACCATATTTGAGAGATTCTTTCCCCCCGCCTCCCGGTGGCATACTTTGCTTACCCTCGTTGATGTTGGATTCAATCATAACACCAATAATCGACGACTCTCCATCAGAAATTTGTTCGACAACCGACTTCAATACAACTGGCTGGTTCTTGTAGTCCTTCTTAGAGTTATCGTGGGAACAATCAATCATCAATTTAATGTTTGGATCAGAGCTTTTAGCGATACTTTCCTTTGCTTTTGCAACTGACTCTGGGTCGTAATTGGTAAAGTTCTTTCCACCTCTCAAGATGATGAAACAGTTCTCATTTCCTTTCGTAGTTGTGATTGCTGCTAATCCGTTTTTAGTTACGCCCATGAAGTGATGTCCCTTCGAAGAAGCCTGAACAGCATCCAAAGCAACACCAATGTTACCATCTGTACCATTCTTGAAACCAATGGGAAATGACAATCCAGACGCCAATTCTCTGTGCAATTGAGATTCAGTAGTTCTCGCACCAATGGCACCGAAACTCAAGAAGTCGGAGAAGTATTGTGGAGAAATAGTGTCTAACATTTCAGAACCGATCGGAACACCAACTTTTCCAGTCAAGTCGGCGTACAATTGTCTAGACACTCTCAATCCCTTATTAATATCGAAAGTGTTGTCAACATTTGGATCATTAATGAGACCTTTCCATCCAACGGTTGTTCTTGGCTTTTCTAAGTAGGCTCTCATGACGATCACCAAGTCATCCTCTAATTCGTCAGCTAATGATTTAAGGCGACCAGCATAGTCCAAGGCTGCATCAGGGTCATGGATGGAACACGGGCCAACAACTACAAGACAACGATCATCTTTGCCAGCAAGGATTCTGGAAGAGTCAATGCGGGCCCTTATGACAGCTTCCAAGGATTTCTTGGAGGCGACAATCTCATTTTGAAGTAAAGCAGGGGGAATCAATGGATCGTAACCTAAAATTCTAGTATCATCGTATTGCTCGGGAATAGGTGTTTGGCTCATGGCTCTTTAGATGTCTTTTGAAGAATAGAAGTCACAGTAATTTGTACCAATATGTCCTACTAGTGAGTCAGCGAAAAATTTTATGCGTGCTTCAATCAAAACACCATACGAATCCTTAACAACAAAAAACTCATTGAATAAACCAATTCTATCGTGGCCAGAGGAGTAAATGACCCGCCCAATCGCAATGAACAGCAGGAGAAGTGAAAATTGCCAGCATTTAATTTACCATTGAAGATTACTACACGAATATGGCATGTCACACGTGACTAAGCAGCGATTGTGAAAGTGCTGCCTGGACAAGGGATGTTTGCATCATGTTAGTGACGCGGGATTCCGGATGCACTCCAGCAACAGATAGACAAGACTACAGGGACTACAGGGAATACAGGGACTACAGGGACTACAGGGACTACAGTGGAATTTGTTCGATGAAAGAAACACAGAGAATTTTCCTAGGATTCTTTATTTTTGGTCTACTGAATAACATTTTGTATGTAGTTATCCTCTCTGCTGCCATTGATCTTGTGGGGCCATCAACTCCGAAAGCAGTTGTCTTGCTTGCTGATATTCTCCCATCGTTGACAATTAAAATACTTGCCCCCTTCTTCATTCATGTAGTTCCTTATGGGACCAGAATATGGATACTAGTGGTACTATCGTTTAGTGGTATGTTGATTGTTAGTTTGACATCGAAGGATGCTATCGCTAAGAAAGTTGTTGGAATTTCTTTGGCTTCTCTTTCATCTGGAATGGGAGAATTGTCTTTTCTCCAGCTTACACATTTCTATGATGAGAAATGTGCAATAGGTGGATTCTCTTCGGGATCAGGTGGTGCTGGGCTTCTAGGCAGTTTCTTGTTCTTACTTTTGACAAACATCGTGGGCATCCCCACTTGGGGAGCTTTGCTATCCTTTGCGATTGCTCCACTTGGAATTCTTTTTGCATTCTTCTACTTAATAGCCCATCATTCACGGGAAACTGCTTACCAGATACTTGCAGACCTTAATGTTAATGATGACGAAATGTCAGTGTCAATAGTGACGGAACCTGGCGTCAATGACATCAATATGAAACCAAGTGAACGTGCCAGTTCAATGCTTTCTTATATAAGAATGACTTTGAAAGAGATCTACCCTCTTTTTTGGCCATTTATGCTCCCATTATGCACTGTTTATGTTGGCGAGTACACCATAAACCAAGGTATCTCACCCACCCTTCTTTTTCCGTTGGACGAAATTCCCTCCTGGCTCATTAAGAAGTATAGGGACATCTATGTTCTTTATGGATTTCTCTATCAATTGGGAGTGTTCATTTCGAGGTCTTCAGTTTCTTTTGGTTTTCGGGTTCGGCAACTTTATGTTTTGAGTTTGTTGCAGATGATCAATGTTGGAATTACGTTGATGCAATCCTTGTATGACTTTCCATTTTCGAGTGTTTGGTTACTTCTTTTTTTGATCTTCTACGAAGGACTTCTTGGGGGCTTGCTGTACGTCAATACTTTTATGTCAGTAAGTGAACAAGTAGAGAAAGATAGGCGAGAATTCGCCATGGGTAGTGTGGGAATCAGTGATTCGTTTGGAATAATGGTGGCAGGATTCATAAGCTTGTGGTTGGAGACAAGTCTCTGTGATAGTCAAGTCAACAGAGGGCGGAACTGGTGTCGAACTGGTGGACCGTGAGAATCAATAGCACTGGAAAGGCGATCGGATATCCCCGTATAGAAGCCGACCCACAAGATAAATCCAGAGGGGTCAAAAGCCTGATGCTTGTTGATAATATAGTACTATGCTTTCTAAGTTATTAGGTCCTTTCTCGTGAATGTGAATTCAGATTACCCAACAGCCCTAGCTGTTCATGTGAATGAGGGTAGGCCGCGTAGCCTCGGCTTTTTACGAAAATGAACTTTCTCATTCTTTATTTGTATGCAAGATGCGGAGAGTCTTGCCTTTCACACATGGCGAGCCAACATCCAGAGGCTATACAAAAAAAATTGCTCGATTAGGTTATACCCCATTTATTGGAAAGGTTTTTTTGGGGTGCGGAATGTTGAGTGCAAGATAAGACATATTTATATTTTCATCCTGTATTCCATGCGAGATCTGATTTTGAAATTAGAAATGAATCAATCAATAGCGAATGCCGATTTTGATGTGAATATTCTTGAAGATGCAAATACGGATCCCAATATCACATTGACAATTCCATTGCCTATAGACAAGGACACGTATATCGATGTGAAGCCGAATGAAAATGTGTCAAATAGTTTCATGCTTTTGGGGCACTTCATTGAATTCATTTCTGGAGTTAAGTTCAACGAAGTTTATGCAAAGAACGAGCATAGATACTCCGTTAACAAATTAACAAAGAGCTTCAATGATTCTTCCAAAGAATACATGAAGAGAAGGTTGGAGACAACAGACGAGCGCTTAGACGAAATCGTCTATGAACTTGTAAATTCCGAGTTGCGGATGAATCTTATCAAAGCCGAGGACTTTCCCAAGAGATTCAAGGACGTAAAGGAGTTTATGGTGCTGTATTGTACCGCTGAAAATAAGAAAAACCTTCCGAATTTCATGTCAGTTACTGCTCTTAGGGTTTGTTATGTTACTGTGATGAAAACTCTTTCGAAGATGTTTCCACAGGGTGTTTGGGTCAACAATAGACAATTGAGTGAGTTGTTTCAGGAATATTTGAAGAATCCAATGTCTATCGTCTTGTTGCCGAATCATCAATCGCATCTTGACTACGTTATTATGCATTTAATCTTTATGAGGTTCCTGTTCTCTATTCCTGTCGTTATTGCGGGAGAGAATTTGAACGTCGCTGTTTTTGGACGCATATTGAAAGGTCTCGGTGCCATATTCATCAAAAGATCATTTAATAATGAATTGTACACAGAAAGAAATTTGACCAATTATGTTGAGTATGTCTTCCTTAACAAAGTGCATTTTGAAGTATTCATTGAGGGCACCCGTTCCCGAGATGGGAAGCTCTTGCTACCAAAGTATGGTATTTTGAAGACATTGTCATCTATTTACCTAAACCAACGGAAGAAAGAGGGGAACAAGAACTTTGACTTGTTATTGCAGCCAATCTCGATTACCTATGAAAGAGTTTATGAAGCTGAAGGTTATCTCGATGAATTAATTGGAAAAGACAAGAAGCAGGAAAGTTTCATGAGCATTCTCTCGAATGGCGTAACCAACCTCATATATGGTGTGGATAGGGATGACAAAAATTTGAAGCGCCTGGAGGATGGGTTCATTACTAACTACGACCGGGTATTACATGGTAAGATATTTGTCAGACTTGCTGACAGGTTCACACTTTCGTCATTCGTC
Source organism: Sungouiella middelhoveniana (assembly GCA_030557965.1). Taxonomy (NCBI): domain Eukaryota; kingdom Fungi; phylum Ascomycota; class Pichiomycetes; order Serinales; family Metschnikowiaceae; genus Sungouiella; species Sungouiella middelhoveniana. Next base: position 124,945 of record JANIJQ010000024.1, on the reverse strand, counting down.
GAAGACGAAGGTAACCGAGTAAATTGTGATGAGGAAGGAGCGATTTCCGAAGAAGACATTAATTTGAAAAAGTTGGGCTTTCAAATTTTGCATGCCATTAACGGCGTGTCATACCTTCCCCAAAGTGCAGTGGTCGGTGTTACCATTCAAACGTATTACTACCTCAATGGAGAAAGAGAGTTTCCAATCGTGAATTTACTTCCCTTAATGAATTTCTTAATTGACTTATATTTGGAAGAGAACTTGAACGACTCGAATATGCAAATCTTGACAAGAATTAAAGACTTGTCTGATGCTAATAAAGTTGATTTGATAAAAGACCAAGTTATTCGATTCTTCAAGTATAGTCGAGTCAATCCTGACACAAATCAACTTAGAATTGAGAATTCATTTGAACTTCTCTATTACAAGAATCTTACTATTCACTTAATTATCCACAAGTGCTTGGCTTCTTTCATTCTTTTGAAGACGCATAATTTGAACTACATCAACAAATTGTTCTACATTTTCACTGGGTTCTTGAAGAATGAGTTCTTATTTGATTACAATTATAATCTGGCCAACAATATATCCAATATTTTGAAGCATTACCAGGATATCGGAGTGATCAACAAAGATTATAAAATTATCGATCAGAATTATCATAAAGTTCTTTCTACGATTATTCAACCGTTCATTGAATCTTTTATGGTTTGTCTCGACAATTTGAACTACACAGTCGGAGAATTCTATGAGCATTCGAAAAACACTATTACTGAGCAACAACTTATCAACGACTCATTGATGCTGAAGGACTATCCAACAACTAAATCATTATTAAAAATAATTCAGAAGGACAATGTGAAAAACTTTCACAGGGAGTGCCGTGAATATCGCGTTGAGACTTACAATAAGCAATACTTACTTTCGTTCTTGTTCTATTTAAATAATTTGAGGTTGATTAAGATTTTCAAGAACAAGTCCAAGACGAAGGCTTATGTTATCATTGTCAACTCCAGAGATTTGAAGTTCTCACTTCGATTCATACAGAACTTGATCCTCAAGAATGAGACAGACGATACATCAATTAATTATATGATTGATATAGTCGACAAGAATCCTGATCGTGACATCACCGAGTTGAAGGTGAGGTTATAGAAGCAACAATGTTGCATATATAATTCTGTTTACCCGTTTTTTGAACTATGCCTCGTTACATCATCAATAAACACTGCTCCACTACAATTCGCAATCTTATCTCCAACACTGCAATAATAACACACTCCTAAAAGCACTTTGTGAATAATTCAAACATATTGCCTGAGAAAGTGATCGCATGACGCAAATCTAAATACCAAAAGTCATGGTCATTACTTAGATGCCAGTTTCATTTTGTATCAGGCTGTACTTCCAGCCATTGACTGACCCCTATTCACACAACCTGCATATAGTTCTTAACTCTCGGCTGAGCAAGTCCATCTAACCCAGCGTGTTTACGATCCAGTGTCACAATTTTATGTTCTCACCTTTACGTTTACCAAAGGTGGCTGAAGAATTCAAATTAATTGAATAGCCGTTCCTAAACAGACAAACTGAGAAGTATCCTAATTGTCATTCATGGCCAGCACAGCCGACGCTCCTCCACATTATTGATTTCGCGAAATTTCTTTTTGTCATTCCCGCTTTTCTTTCCTGGAAACATCTCACCCTATTTCCTCATAAGATAACTGGTTTGCTCCCTGCTCTTCTACATACCAAAAACAATCTCATCTGGTACATCTTATTGTTTCTGTCTCTCCACAAGAAGCTGAACTTTAGCACGATTCAGTCACGCTCAAAGATTAGCTCGATCCTTTTAAACAGAAACAACTGACGTTCCGAAGCACAGATAATTAGGTTTCAATCGGTCCATACACAATGAGAAAGGAGTTGAAGTACATATTGTACGGTCATGCTGCCGTCATATTGTTTTTGTTCTACTTGAGCTTCGATCTTATTAGTCTTGTTTTCGATGACTCGTTTGCCGATGCCTTGCTTGATATCGAATTGAACCCTGTGGACGGAAAGCTAGATAAGAGTCCAATCATACCTAAAATCATACACCAGACTTACAAGACCGAAGACATTCCGGAATCTTGGCAGCCTGGTCAGCAAGCTTGCGTTGACTTGCATCCAGATTACCAGTATATTCTTTGGACTGACGAAATGGCCAGAGACTTTATTGCTGAGGAGTACCCCTGGTTCTTAAAGACTTGGGATTCATATCCATATCCGATCCAAAGAGCGGATGCTATCCGTTACTTCGCTCTTGCGCACTATGGTGGTATTTACATTGATTTGGATGACGGATGCATGAGAACCTTGGATCCACTCTTAACTGTTCCGGCCTTTGTACGTGAGACTTCTCCCACGGGGATTTCGAACGATGTGATGGGTTCTGTACCGCGGCATGTATTTTTCCTCAAAGTGATCGATAATTTGAAGAAATACCAACGCAACTGGTTAGTGCCATACATCACGATCATGTTTTCGACTGGTCCTTTGTTTCTCTCAGTTATGTTGATTCAGTACAAGCGCAAGGGAGTACCTGAAGCTGGAAAAGTCAGAATCCTCTTGCCTCAGGACTATAAGACTCACGAGAAGTCATTTTTCTCTATTGCACCAGGTTCATCGTGGCATTTGGACGACGCAAAACTAATCAAGTCGTTGGCAAATCATATTGGATTAGCTGTGTTCGGAGGCTTTTTGATCGCTGGACTTATTTTCTTGATGGAGTGGTGGTTTTACCAGTGGTGCATTCGTACGAATTTCACGAAGCTTTTTGACCGCCTAGCAACGAAGTTGAAATTGAAGAGCTATGCTAAGAAAAGATCCAGAAAGGATTCGAATATTCCCATCAATTTCGATTTCAAAAAGGAAGAATCCGTCTAATTCTTTCAGAAACGGTGCACCTTACCAACAGTCATTCCCTTTAATGATAGACTACTTTAACGAAGGACCTCTAACGATTCTAATTGTTGATTGATATTGATTATCTTGCTATCTTACACAATACGACTAAATGCATACAACTTTCATTTGAACTTGTACTATTTACATGACTAATGCTCATTTTTCTTGAGTGCTTCTGGTTGCGTAGTGTGAGCGTAGGACTTTGGCATACTTTGAAAAATGGACATCCCTGCTGCCATCAACCCATTCATATCACTTAAATTTGAAGGGAGAACAACAGTATTCGTTTCCTTGGCAATCTTTCCGAACTCCTTAATATACTCTTGCGCAACCTGAAGTTTGATGGCGTCAGCTCCACCTCGAGTATTTGCTATGGAGTTCGCAATCTTCTCAATACTCAAAGCTGTAGCCTCGGCCTTCAAAATCATGGACTGTTTCTCACCTTCGGCAATATTGATCTTACTTTGTCTAGCACCTTCGGACTCCAAGATTTCAGCACGTTTTGATCTCTCAGCACTGACTTGTCTATGCATGGCATCCAACACGTTTTGAGGAGGATGAATGTCTCTAATCTCATATCTCAAACATTCAACACCCCAATGCTCTTGGGCGGCTTCGTTGATGGTCTTATTAATGTTGGCATTTAACATCTGTCTCTCTTTCAAAACAGAATCCAAGTTCAATGAACCAATCTCCGACCTCATAGTCGTTTGCGCAAGTTGACTGATTGCAAATTTAAAATCCTCGACACCATATGAAGCCTTGTAAGGATTGTGAACCTTGAAATACAAGATTCCGTCCAACTCCAATGAAACGTTATCAGCAGTAATAGCATTCTGAGAGGGAATTTCGATGGCCGTTTCTTTCAAAGACTGAACGTATGTGATTTTGTCAATGATGGGTAACAAAATTGCCATTCCTGGTTGTAATATCTTGTGGAATTTACCCATGCGCTCAACAACATAAGCAGTCTGTTGAGGCACAAACTTCACAATAGTGTTTGCTGGAAGGCGCTCCTTCTGAAAGAAAAATAAAGATTGGGAGGCAGGGCGCATGGAATTTAAGGAGCCATAACTACGGCTCAAAATGGTTCCTCTGCCTATTGTTCTCGCTGATCTAGCAATCGTCATTTTATATCTTGCGGAGTAATGACCTACTTGCCTCTACTTTCTCAAGAAAATATAATCGTGCACATACCAATACAAAATAAAGAATAATAAGTCGACAGTTAGAGGTCATAGACAGGAGTAAGAATGAAATACAATAATGTCGAAGCTCCTAGTTTTAAAGATTATCATTCTCGGCGAATCGAATTGCGTTTTGGGGCTCAACCAACCCACAGCAGACATTTACTCCCATTTCCAGTAGAAGATCGTAGCTGATACAGATATTGCAATAAATTGACAAGCTTCGATATTCCCCGTGGAGTAGTATAGCAGGAGAATTCCTACTCCAATGGGGACAGTTGAGCGGGGATTTGACAGTAGCGGCCTGCTGGAACTGTGTGATTCCTGGCCCTGACTCTCTGGTGGTGATTCAAGCCCATTATTGCATCGCTAGTCTTGTTATGTAATACTATCACAGACCTATCATTCATGCCTAAAAGGTAGCATCTGTCAACTGATCGAAACTACTTGGAGGATTTGTCCTCATATAAGTGCAACTTGGTTCTAACTTCGTTCTAGAGAGATAGGACATGTCACTTAAATCTTGTGTCAAATTGCATAATCTGGAAGAAATTGTCTCTACTTGAGCGAAATCAGTGCAGTAGAAGAACCATCATTAGTTGTAGACAAAACAATGAATTAGGATCGGCACGATTTCCAGGACGTAAGTGTTACTGATTCGTCCCATCCTTTTCATGATTGGGTCTCTCAGGCACATAGAATACCAACATAGAGTGCATATAAAGAAATGATATATACAGTACAGAAGACTGTATGTCAAGCGAGAGATGAGTACCATGTCAAGCATTTCAAAATGGTAAAAGAGCATGAGATATCTGCAAATGAGAGATTATTTATTATCGAAGGCTTGAAACAGGGGTACAGGATCGATGGGCGCAGAGTCGATCAGATGAGAACAGCAGATATCAGACTCTCCAAGACTGAATATGGCTACGTGGAAATTAACCTCGGGAAGACACAGTTGGCTGTTCGAGTCAGCTGCGAGATCAGCAAACCATTCGCCGATAGACCATTTGAAGGCATATTCACTATTAATTCAGAGATTAGCCCCATGGCTTCGCCACATTTCGAAAGTGGTAAAAACTCAAATGAAGAAATTCTTATAACGAGATTGATCGAAAAAGCTGTGAGAAGATCTAACGCATTGGACCTAGAAAGCTTGTGTGTTATCGCGGGAGAAAAGGTTTGGCATATTCGAGTCGATATAAACTTCTTAACTTATGATGGGGGATTAATCGATGCTTCATGCATTGGTGTGATGACAGCACTTCAACATTTCAAAAAGCCGGACGTTTCAATAAAAGGAACCGATATCACAATTCATGATGTCAATGAGAAACAGCCAGTACCGCTCAGCATTCTTCATGTACCGATCTGTGTTACGTATTCATTCTTCAATCCCGGAGATAAGGAAGAAAACATTAAAGGCATTCTGAACCAAGAAATCGCCGTAATGGACGCAACATTGAATGAGGAAACTACAAGGGATGGCTCTTTGGTCATCACTATGAATAAGAATCGTGAACTCATTCAGTTGTCCAAGAATGGAGGCTTGCCTATCGATAGTGCAGTTCTATTAGAATTGGCTAAGAACAGTCTCAAAACTACAGAAAGAATCACGGAGCAGATTAAGCAGTTATTGAAGGATGATGAGGAAGAGAGGTACAAAAGCTTGCACATGGATCTCCTCGAAGTTGGTGCTTCCAGATAGTTTGGGTACTCAAGCCTTCCTGAAAAAGCCATCTAAGGCGCCCTTGCCAACAGCCACCTTTTTGACTGGTTTCTTTGTAGCCAGTGCTGCCTTTGTTGATTTCTTGGTGTTCGCTTTCTTCGTAACCAGAACTACTGATTCCATATTCTCCTCAATAGCTGCCATCGCTTTATTTCTGGATTCTATTTCCATCAAATAGGTATCCAATGGAGATAAGTCAATTTGGAAATACTCCAAGTATTTCATTTTCAACTTTTCTGATAAGTACGAACCAAATATCATATCGATACAATACTTCGTAGTTTGTAAGTCAACTAATTCGGGTGCTGGAGTATCACTAGGACCACACAAAGAGGCTGCAATATTTCCAGCAAGGATGAAATTAGGAGAGATTTTGATCAATGACTTTAAACTCCCGACCTTTTCCGAAATGAAGTCAAAAGACTTCAGTAGCAGCAACTTAAAATACTCATCACCATTCTCTTCGATTGTTGAGCAAAGGAGGTCCATACAAAGTCTAATCTTTGATGCGAGTGTTGGGTGGCAGGACGTAAGGTATAGATTATCTAAAATATCATCGAAGCTGTGAAATCTTGATGTGTAGAATCCTAGCTGCTCGTACATTGCATTGAGAACGTAGTAGGCGATGTTGAATGGAGTACAGGTTGTAATGCTTGGGGATTTCAATACCCAACCTTGTGATGAATCTTTACTTTCAAGGATGATCGACTTCACTGCTCCTCCTGAAGGTAATTGTGGCTGTGCTGGTACATCGAAGTCGCTAGATCCATAAACCTCTAGAAGTTCGTACAACTGATCAGAAGTGGCCAATAGTTTCTTTCTGGAGTCGCCCAAAGGCAAGGATATAACATCAAACGAGGAATATCCCTTGGGAAGCAAGATCAATTTCACACCGTCATCTAGCTCCATGATCGTGAGTTTTCAATTTTGACGCGTACAAAACAGTTCTGGATATTAGAGGCCACCCAACAAGCTCAGAACATTGAATAATTGTATTGCCTATTCATGACATCATAAACGATCAATAATATGTATGACTATATATCCAATACTTGTTGGGATGCTTTATTTACATTCCTACCCAACTTTGAATAAGATCACGAATCGCACCAATGCTGGCCAAAATGATCATTATTGTTCCAAAGACACTAAAACTCAATGAACTCATGGACGCTGCTCTGGGATCCACATTAAGCAAATGGGCTGTAGCAATTGCACCGCAGTTAATCCCCAAAGTAACTCCCCTGGTAACAAAGTCATTCGACGGAATTCTCAACAAGTTGAAGAACAGATCGCCAATGAGCACGCCACAGATTCCGCTTAGAATTGTGCAAACTGCCATTAATGACACAGATCCACCAAGGGAGCTGATTAACGGGGTACCAAGGGCCAAGGTAACCAGTCGACCGATGAATCCAATTGATCTCTCTGCGCTTATTCCGATCTTGTATGAGATTATCGGATAACAAAAGAAAGTTAGAGCCATGGAAATAATTAAAGGAGGCATTAACACCCAAAAATTCTTAATGAAATCCCTTCTGTGTGTAAACATGGGCAATGATAAAGAAACAATAGAAATATCCATCATGGAGGAGAGAAAATCACCACAACCTGGCCAGAGTGGTTCGGCAGTGAAATGCTTGGACAATTCATAGTCTGGCACCACCACCCCACTATCCCATAGAGCTTTGTTGTTGAACAAATTCAAGTACGTTTTTCCTGTTTTGTAATACCTCAAGTCCATCAAAAAACCACCTGGTGCACCTTTATGGTAAATTAGAGACCCAATAAAACACACAAAGAGAATTTCCGCTGTCAGAATTAAGATAGGATGGGCAAATTTTCTCAATTTGGGCCATTTCACAGGTATGAGTAAGGCAATATAGTAAGCTATGACTGTCAACCCGAGATGATATGGCAACATCACATGAATGGATCTGACATAGTAAAATGGAAGTGAAACAATGAAAAGCATTAAGTATAAGAACCAATCAACATAGTTGGTAACAAATATGGCTGACATCTGTGCCAATGGGGACAAGTGGTCGAATTCACTCCCTTCCGCTGCGGATTGGCCTTGAGAAGATGATGAAGTGGACATCAGTTGTTCTAATGAAGCATTATCTTGGGTTCGAACGCCTGAAACAACGTCTGGTGTCGTGCTGAATCTTTGAACTTCAATTGCAGCATTAATATCATCGAAGGGGCTCGTCGAAAGAGCGGCACGCCGAGTTGCGTGAGGTGGTTCTGATCTGGCTGGTCTCAAACTTGACATATCAATGGTAGTTATATCGAGGGTTGTCGAACTATTCAAATTGAAAAGCTCGACCTCTTCATCATGTATTTCAGGCTCTGGTTCGTCATCTTGCTTTTCCAAGTTGAATGAGTACAACCCTAGCGATTGCAATAACATCTTAAAAAACAAGATCATGTAAATATCCAAAACCATCAATACAAGTCCTCCAACAACAAAAACAGCTGCAATTTTCAAACATTCGATGAAAGTTATGTGATCACTTAAAGGCAAAATAACAAATGAAGGAATGAAAAATACATTGATCCACTTGAGTGAAAAGTTCATCAGAGGTTTGATGAGCAACAAATAATGTTCCAAGATCCAATGCGATGCATTACTGACAGTGTATTTCCAGTTGTTCTTGTTGTTTGTTCTTTCAATGGAGGATAGGGCACTTAGAATACATAGAAAGATTAAATTGATCAACATTCCAAGGACCGAAGCAGGGAACTTGATCTTTATGACTTCCGAGAGAAATATGTTGAATCCGTACAAGACAGCGAGGAGGATAAGGATTCCAATCGGGATAACAAAGAACGAATGAATGATATGGTGCCGTGAGTACCAAATTCCATAGCCTATGCCTTTCAAGACTTCGCAAGAACTGGGCATGATTAGCTTTTCGAGGAGTTGTGAGCGGCTTGATATTGAAAACTGTTGAGAAAAATCCGGGGAGAGTCACAGAGAATCTGACCGCGACTTCGGTCTTACGGCACAAAATCTAACTTACAGAATAATGCAACTACCCCGATCCCAATTCTCTTCCACCTCATTCTCTTTCGCCTTAGACATCGAGGGTTGCAATTGCAGATGTTTAGTGGAGTCCTACCGACACGTTGAGGACTCTGAGCAACTCTTTTTCATCCAGGTGACCATGTGTGCTCTATCAATCGTATCTGACAGTATTCGAAGTTTTGCAAATAAAGAATATTCTAACTCTACACTGGAGGCAGCTTTTTACTAGGAACGAACCTTGAGTTTAAATTTAAAGTATGCTATGCAAGAGAGATGAGCCCAATTCGGATGGCGTAAAAGTTGATGTGTGCTCCGAAGGAGAGAGTGCATTCTTCCGATCAATTCAAGACAAATATAGACCACACTTTGATGCATTAGATATAGGACGATTACTACTGACAGTTCCACTTAGTTTACTTTCTCAATGATCTCCCTGAACTCCTCCTTTGCGTATCTCAATCCACAATATCCACAAGTCGCAGCCTTTGGCTGGTCTAAATTGATGAAAACCTTAGGGTGACCCTGTAACGTTGAACCCTTGTTTCCGTCACAAACAGCAGTGTTACCCTCATGCAAGTATCTGACAGGCTGTTGAGCGATCAAATCGATGGCTGCGTAAGGTTGTGGTTGCTTGCTCAAGTCCTTTTGAACAAACCTTTGAGGGTTCTTTGCAATAACTTCTCTTCTTTCAATTTGGCTTGGAGACCAAATGTCGTCTCTATTGGGGGCTTGCAAGGCATTTTCATTTTCTGCCAATTCTTTGAGTGAAAGGCCAGTAGCAGTAGCCTGAGCTCTCTCAGCAAGGGTAGCCTGATACCTCACGAGATTTCTAAACAAATTTCTGCCCAACATTCGGATAGGTGGTTGGTGGAAAGGGGTGTGTGGTGAGGACGTTTTCTCTCAACAGTAAGCGCATTTTCTGAAAACCTTCATTGGATAGTAGTTTGGCACGTGAATATCATCACATGATTAGGTAGTGAGTATTAAGCATCTTAGCTGAGCCATTCCAGGTACGCATAACACCGAATGGTAATATGGCCCCTGTTACCGTAGGAAACTGTAGCCACGGGGAAAGCATTTTCTATATAGATTAGTAGATAGTTTTGCAATGAGAAATCAATTAAGATGAGCAACACTTTTGTCCGATGGCAGCATTTTTAGATTTTCCGAGAAAGTAAAGGATACCACTCAGGTTGCCTTTGGATTAGGATTTATTTCAACTTGAAGTAAGAGAGAGTGCGTGGACTGGTTCTATCCCTCATACCAAGAAAATAAAACTTAAAATTGCTCAAATAGATCTTACTGAATGTTTGTAACATCCGAAGTGTTCTCTATGTCCTTTGTAATGATGATACACCTTACAAGAAACACACACTCTCGCATAATAGTTTAGATTCGTAGAATTGATGCCAAAGTTGATTTCTATGAAATATGGAAACGGAGAATCCAAAGGAGAAACAAGCAAAAGGAGCATTAAATAACAAAGACCCTGGGAGTACGATCTATTACATCTCGAGCTTCCGATGATTCAGATATTCAAATGTATGGTCTGTTCCAATCTGTTAGTACGGTGGTATGTTCATATTTCGCTTCCCTATCTAGAATTTTGATAAGGTGAACATCCAATACTTCAGCAGTTTACCGTTTCATACCATATGCAATCGTGTTCAACTCAAGGAAAACCTAGCAACCTTAGAAGTATTAATTTATTATCACATGCTAATTGTAGATTCCTCTTTCTTATTGTTTGATTCTGTTGTACCTAATGATGCATCGTGCTACTCTTTCTTCAGGAGATCCGCATGGTTCTGTAGATCCTTATATCCTGGGTGTACTATACAAGATGCTAAACGTTCCTCTAATCCGACTTCGTCTTCTTCCTAGGCTCCTCCACATCCTCGGAGCTTCTTTTTTTACCCTTGTCCTTCTTCTCCTTCTTATCGTTCTTGTCTTTCTTCTCCTTCTTCTCCTTCTTGTCCTTCTTCTCCTTTTTCTCCTTTTTCTCCTTCTTCTCCTTCTTCTCCTTCTTCTCCTTCTTCTCCTTCTTCTCCTCCCCATCAACAACAGCTAACTTATTCTCATAAGATGCTTCCTCTGGTGCATCGAAAGCCCTATTTCTTTCTTCCTTTCTCTTCTCAGTTACCTCTTCTTGTTTGTGACGCTTTTCTTGCAACTCCTTCAAGTTCTTTTCACGCTTACCCATGAAGTACTCACCACTCTCAATCTGCAAATCAACCTTTCTAGGAGCTTGCGTAGGTGGAAATGGTGTATAGACCTTCCTATTCTTCTTCTGGTCTTCGGTGATCTTCTTGCGAGCAACATTTCTCTTCTTGAACATTGGTAAAAATCTAGACCAATCCTCATTTGCCAAATCTGGATTCTTAGCTAATTCCTGTTTGATCATCAACTCTTTGATATGATAAATTGGATGGACGTTCTTCATACAGTCTTCCACAACCCTTCTGACATCCTTCAATCCCTTGAAAGGGCCCATGGCACTGACCGTATTTCCCTGCACCAAGATGTAACATTTAGTAAGCAATTCCAAGGCTTTAAGTGTATTACCATTAGGACCGACCAATCTTTGTCTTCTCTTGATGAACCTGTCTTTGTTACTGACAAAGTTGCCGATCTTAATGACATCGCAGGCCACATTGTCTTGCAAAATCTTCACTGCCTGAGGATATGGCACTGATCTAGCCAAAAGCTTAATCAAGTCCCTGGCCTTCAAGATGATAGCAGGATCGAATGTTTTTCTAGTGGTCTTAACAGTCATAGATCCTTCGACTAAATCAAGCTGACAGGAAACATTATGTTGGTCCAAAGCATTCGTTACATCGCTCCATATAGATCTCAAGTAGTTTTCTCTGTATTTTGGAAACAACGTCATGAACGAAGATTCTTCAGTGAAAGGTTGCCCTGAAGCATTGTCTTCTGGCTTAAATTCTTCAATTTTCCATTTGTCAATGTCAGGGGTATCCCAAGGTTTGTCACGATTGTGAGTGGAAACCATCTCTACTTGACTATTCACAACACTCTCTGGATGCTCATCAGGGAATTTTTTTTCCTGGTCATTTGAACCTGCATACTATGCGATGTTATTCCCTGAGTACAGGACTGAAAGTAGGTCTTAGCTGTTTTGAACAGCGAAGTTGTTTTTTAACTACTGAGTGGGGCGCACCACTTATTGGTAGCAAAGAAGTAGATAGAAGAATTTCCAATAGTTGTAGATACAATACCGATATGAAATCCAACATGAAATGTACTGATTTAATTTTGGAGTGCATGTAAGGTGTGCTCAGCTCACAGCTCTCTTTCCCATCAGCATTCAACCAAACTTGAGAATCATTAATGGCTAAGAAAATACACAAAAGTACAGATAACAAGAGCAAGTCTCTTAAGAACTCAAAGTCGAAGCAAACGCTACTGAAGTTAAAGCTTAAACTGAAGTCAAAGAATGCAAAAGCACAAACTGAAAAACTCAATCAAGACATGGCAAAGATCGTTGATATCCATTCAGAATTGGTACTTAGTGCCCAGACAAAGAAAGGAATTAATGCTCTTGATTCCAAGACTTTACAGGAAGATCTCCAAAGAGATGAAATGGTTCAAAAGGAAAGCAAGAAGGCAGAGATGGACTTGGCTAATCAACTTGGCCTAATCACTGGCATGTCCCTTTAGGTTGCAAAATAAAGTAAAAACCGTGCTTCGTTGTGATTCTGCTGTTCTGTCCACTGAACAGCACTGAATATAAAGGTTTCTACTTAGCACTGAAGCAAGGGTTTTCATGAAACCGAACACATGATAATTGCTTATAGCAAATTGAATACGAGAATGGACATCTCTGAGTACACTTGATAGCTCCAAAGAATTTTGCGAGGTGGTTCTTTTTTAAATCTACATTCTGTTCAAAGTTGACCTCCAAGAATGGAATTATAGTCTGTTGAGAATATACACTCTTCGTATGTGTGATACGCAGATGTTTGAGAACTATACTATTGGTAAAGGTGAAAGTGACCTTGTGGAGAAAGGTGACCTTACAATGGTGGAGAAGTGTGGAGATAAAGTGGAGAATATATGTCCACTATCTCCAAGTTAAGATTACAAACATTGCAACCAAGTGTATGAATACAATGGCATGCGCAGTCATGGTCATTTGGTATCTCATTATACATTTATGTAAGTGACCAAGCTATATCTTTATGTTATTCTTAATTACTATGTAATTAGGGTTTTCTGCCAATCTTTGACCATCATCCAAGTTTTACTTAATAGCTATAAGGCTTTCCCTAATTGAGAGTACTATACGTTTCTAATCTTCTCTCATCACTCTGTAATCCTGTACAAGGTACCTGAAATCTTAACATAGTCCCTACACTGCATATAAAAGTGATGCCAAAGCTGATTAATACCACAGTAAAATTCTTTTGCGAACCATGTCTGACCTAATCAACCATAACGAAGAAGAAGAAGAATTCGTTGATATTAACGAAATCGCAGAGGAGATTGCCGAGGATGTCGGACCCGCTCCTGAAGAGGACGACAATGATATGGATTTGGATCAAGGTGAAACTCTTGAGATTGACCTAGCCAACAACTCTTGGACCTATTTTGACCAGCACAAAGACTCGATATTCACTATTTTCAAACATCCATCCTTGCCTTTAGTTGTCACTGGTGGCGGAGACAACACTGCTTATATGTGGACTACCCATACCCAGCCTCCTAGATTTGTTGGTGAATTACTGGGCCACAAAGAATCGGTTGTCTGTGGTGGATTCACTGGGGATGGTAAGTTTGTTATTACTGGGGATATGGCTGGTTTAATTCAAGTGCATAAGGCTGCCAAGGGTGGTCAAAAGTGGGTCAAGTTCCTGGACTTGGAAGAGGTCGAAGAAGTACTCTGGATCACTGTGCACCCCTCTTTGCCATACTTTGCATTTGGTGCACCAGACGGTTCGGTCTGGGTGTACCAGATTGATGAGGCCAATAAGTCGTTAGTACAAATCATGTCAGGGTTTTCGCACACCTTGGAATGCAATGGAGGTGTCTTCGTGGGGACTGACAAGCTAGATGAGCTCTTTTTAGTGACTATTTCTGAAGATGGCACTATTGTGAATTGGAATGCATTCACCGGTGCCGTTAACTACAAATTGCAACCACATGATGACTTCAAGGGCGTGGAGAGCCCTTGGGTGTCTATTAAGGCGCACCAGAACGTGATTGCTGTGGGCGCTAGAGATGGCCAGTTGGTCATCATTAATGTGGACTCTGGTAAGATCGTGCATATGGTTAAGACCATTGAGAACGTCGATGATATTGCTGATCTCTCCATCGAAGCATTGGCATGGTGCGAGAGCCCTACTGTCAATCTCTTGGCTGTTGGTCTCGTGTCTGGCGACTTGCTCTTGTTTGACAGCTTACAGTGGAGATTGCGTCGGTCGTTGAAGGTCGATGACACGATCACGAAGCTCGAGTTTGTTGATCATTCTCCAATTCTTGTTGGTTCTAGCATGGACGGGAAAATTTTCAAATGGGATGCCCGAACAGGTGAAGAGTTGTTTGTAGGAGTTGGTCACAACATGGGTGTTTTGGACTTTGTTGTATTGGATCAAGGCAAGAAGTTGGTGACTGCGGGCGATGAAGGTGTCTCATTGATTTTCTTGCATCAGTAATGTAATATAGTATTAGAATATGTTTTCTTTAAGACCGATTGCAATGGAAGTATTGTTGACATGCTTGGAGTGGGTTTGAGCTTCGTTGTTCATTCCATATGTTGTGTCTCAGCTCATGAAGGAGATGGCACTTTCACTTTGAACCAAAGTTACGTAGCCACACGAGATTATGGCTCTAGAATAGAGAAGATGAAACAAAAAAAAAAAAAATAAAGTTGAAACGATATCTGTCCATTTTGCACTCCAAACTTTTCTTCTAGTTCTTCAATGTTATGGTCAGAAGAACTGGATATTACTGTTACTATTACTAAGACTACTCTACCTTATGTCAACTGAATATTCCTCTGATACTCCCATTCTGCCTTAAATATATACCATAATCATGTTATAAGTATGTCCTAAGACATGACCATAGCTTGAATAAGATAAAACATTGGTTCGTGTTGTCTCAGGAAAATTTGGGGCTTACTTATCACCAGAGATCATTCGCAAATGATTTTGTCTTCAAAATCCTTCTTTGTATTAATGAATTTTGCAAGGGGTTTCTTTCACGGTCCTTCTCCGCCTCTGAACCGCGGTTTCTTCTCTGGTACTTCGACCCTATTGAGTTGAACCTGCATCCTGATTCATCAATTCGTAGAAGTGTATACGAGTGACAGTATGCACATATTTCCATTGTCTGCAGATACTTCGAAACTGTCCCCATGTTGAGACGCGTACATTAATCACTCCCATCACGGAATAATTAGTATCAAATCATGACCATGGACGAGACGAGATTGGAAAATTTCATGATTGGTGGCTCAAATAATAAACCAGATAGGCCCTCTGCGGCAGATATGCTCTTTTACTATGAGCGAATACTACCCTTCAAGCAAATATTCCAATGGCTAAGTCATTCTCCAAAGGCAACGAAAGACTTCACAATGAGAGAATTTGCATACGAGTATCGCCTGGGCGCTTATCAGAGATATAATTCGTACTCTTCGGCAGAAGAATTCAAAACATCTGTGGTCAATGCTAACCCCACACGTTTCGAAGTCGGTGCAGTTTACGCTGTCAACCCGAAAGAGAGGAAAAATTTGCCAAAGAGCGCTATGAAACCAGTCTCCAAAGAGTTAGTATTTGATATTGATTTGACCGATTACGATGATATCAGAACATGCTGTTCGAAGACGGATATCTGCACGAAGTGCTGGAAATTTATCCAAGTCGCATCCGAGGTGCTCACTACAGCGTTAAAGGAAGATTTCGGCTTTGAACACTTGGTGTGGGTCTTCTCTGGCAGAAGAGGAGCTCATTGCTGGGTCAGCGATGCGCATGCACGCTCATTGGATGAGAATGCCAGAAAGTCTATCGTGGAGTACCTAGATGTTCTTGGAACACGTTCGCTGAAGGGTGGACGAACCCTGCTTGGGTTAAGAAAGCCATTTCATCCACATGTAGAGAGATCTTTTGAAATACTAAGGCGAGAGTTTCAAACAATCATTTTGGAAGAGCAGAACCCATGGGTGTCAACCTCAGGTTCTTTAGAAAATTGGAACCAAATCGAACAACTCTTAGCATTTCTTCCTGAACAAACGCTTCGGTCTGCGTTGAGAAACAAGTGGAAAGAGCAGACATCGATTTCTACATCCAGAAATAAGTGGGATGACTTGAACTCTGTTGCCCAGAAAGTTCTTAAACATCAATCCCAGGTCAATCAACTTAATGAAGCCAAGAAAGAGATCATCATATACTACATGTATCCAAGATTGGATATAGAGGTTTCAAAGCAAATGATCCATTTATTGAAGTCTCCTTTCTGCATTCATCCTGGCACGGGTAATGTTTGTGTACCTTTTGATCCATTGCGCAACATATCCGGCAATCACGAAGATGATGAATATGGATTCAATCCAATGACTTCGCCCAATTTGTCTCAACTACAAAATGAGCTTGATATTTGGGAGGCCAAAAGAGTTAATCGTGACTCCAGCCAACCACTTGAAGAATCTGAAGCAGAGCAACAAGCGCAAACTCGGATTCCAGATTATGAGAAGACAAGTTTGAAACCTTATGTGGAATACTTTGCATCTTTCGTACTTGGTGTCACTAAGGAGGGCCTTAAGAATGCAAAGAGGAAAGCTGACACTTTGGAATTTTGAGCGTTATATGCTACTAATCAGAAATCTCTTGCTCGTCTAATAAATAATATTAGGTAACGGGGCATTGTCCTTCCCCAATGTCTTCTTTTGGCGAAATATCCTCGATTCTTCCACTTTTACTTTTGATAATGATTGTTTCATCATTTCCAAGGCGGGGCAGAGTCAGGATTGTAGAATCTAGATCGTGTTCATAATGGAACCACTCCAAGTATTCCAATATATCATTGTATTTCACATGCCCATGAGTTAGCGAAATATCATTGTAGTTTAAAAATGGATAGTGCCACTTGGGAACAAAGATAATTGTAGGATTCTCCTTGAATTTTTCAAAATCCAAGTGCTCATTAATTGTTACAGTCAATGCGAACTTCGACGTTTTGATGTCAAACTCAGATGCCCTGAACTCTGCTATGGTACACACCATGAATGGACGGATAACTGCACTGACCGCTCTCACTCCGTCTGGGGAAGGGTAGCACTGCTTGAAGTGTCTATACCGAATGTTATCGGAAGAAGCTGATATCAATGTGGAATTTTCATATCCCAAAGAGGAGTCGTCAGAATCATCTCCTTCCTCTTCTTCTAATGAGCCGAAAAATGATTTTTTGAACAATGAAGGAAGCATTTTGTTTTTTTGGTAGGCAATCTTCGCCTTCAACATTTGTGTGGAACCACATCCTCTCAAACGAATAGACTTGAGTGTTGGCGAGACACTGCTTCTTCTTGAAGGAGATCTAGAAGGGGACTCTGGATTTTCCTCAAACGCTAAGTCTCTATCTTCTGCTGACCAAAATGAAAAGTCTTCATTGTTCCAACGATCTCCCCATTTGTGCGAGTTGAGACTGCTGTAACACCAATATGTTACGTGCATCTGCAGCCCTTCCAACGCATTAGCAAGTGCGTCAAGTGCAGAAGTCTGTTGAGAATAGCGACCATTCTCGTATGCCCTCTTGCTATCCATATCAAATGGCATCCCTGTCTCGGACATGAGAACCGGAATGTTTCCCAAGTACTTTTTGCCTTCATTAGAGATTTCCATGAATTGCTTCTTGACACAGTTACGTATAGCACGTTCTCCGAAAACAATTCCCAATACGGGATTGAAATAACGCCCGCGCATGATTCCAAGCGTATCGACATTGTAGAAATAGTTCCAGCTTTTAAACATCAACGATAAGCCATCGTAGTAGTGCGGACAATAAATAGTTTTGTTGTCTATGATACCACTATTATTGTCTTTCAAATTCGGAGGGAGTTCAAGAACTGGAGGTTGGATCAATACAAATACTTCAGGGGCTAACTTCCGTATCATCTCCTTGAATTTCACATAGTACTCCACGAAAAAAGTATTGACGAAAAAGTTGATGTCGATACTATTAGGAAGCCTTTCGTCCGGAACGTCAAAAGAAATTCTAGGTGAAACCTGATTGAAAAAATCAGGAATCAACAACTCACAATCCCTGTTACTGAAGTCAAGCCTAGTGTTTTGTGACAGGCTTTTAAGATGTTCCCAATCAGTGCCCTTAGCCCACTTCCAAATACCAATTCCAGCAAAAATACACATACCGAACTCCCAGCCCTCCCGTTGCCAACCGTATTTTTTATTTAATAACTTTCCTTCTTCAGAGGTGAGCCAAGCACGCTGTCCATCAGGATCCACCAACCTGCTACCTTGTCTTTGGGGCCCCGCCACAGTGATTTTGTAGACATCAACCTCAGCTGGAAGGCCCATTCCTAATCGGAAGCACTGATAAACAGTAGGACAAGAATCTATGCGCAATTGTTGGCCCACTGGTATGTAAGCTAAATGCTCATGGCTCACTAGTCCACAATTAGGTTCATTCAACAGCTCAAATCCGAGTAGTGAGCCGTTCTCAAACATTTCTGGAAGCCGTTTGACCACTGCATCCCAAAGATGTTGAAGACTTCGATTGAGGCTATCTTGAAGATAATGTTGAACGTTGACACCATTGATTTTCAAATGAGGGAAGTAGGTAGCCCCTGCAAAAAAAAGGGTGAACATAGTGAACAGCGCCAACCGCCTGTAATTGGAGGTCCAGAGCATTTTCAGATAGCATTCGGGGTCTGTTCTTCCCTTTTCGAACCTTGGATCATTATGTAAAATGGCTGCTTCGGTTGCAGAAAAACGAGTAGGCTGTAGACCAGCAGCATGTAGTGTCCATAATGGGGCACCCGATCCACCTGAATACCTTGACCAAACGTCTTGGTGACACTCCAAGAATACATAGAGTCCACCCACTCTATGTACGACTCGAAGTACTTCCACGGTGTAGTCGATGAAATCTTCATCGTATTCACCTGGACCAGCATGCTCTAGGGCTTCCCATGTGACCAAATACCGAATACAATTGTAACCCCACAGTTTGATTCGATTCAAGTGCAGCTCAGCTTCCTCAAGAGGGAACGGGCGCCCAACAAACGAAACAGTCTCTCCTTCAAAAAATATGTTAGAAGGATCAGCGCAGTTTCCTTCGTAAGATGGCATGAATGGCTCAGCCGGAAATTTCATGGCGCAATCTACATTGATACCTTTGAGGATTCGCTTCCTTCCCTCCTTGTCAACCAATTGTCCATCTTCCACATGTAGTGGCAGACACTCCAAAATTGACTTTGTATTGTTTTCAACTCTGGTAATCGACTCCGTGGATCCATACCTCCTTCTAAGAGGTTTGGTTCCAGAAGATGTGATGCCTGGCACACTATTGTACACAGAAAGACGATCACTGATAGCCTCGCAGGCAAGCTTGGCGCCCTTGATAGCAGAAAAAACAGGAGACATAAGTTACTCTCTTTATGCTGTTTGGCCGATCACTCCGTCTTATGAAAAGAAGCTCTCTCACTTGGTAGTTGACATTGTTCTTGCACCCCACTTTTTCCCAAATGCCGTGCATATGCGTCGCATGTGAGCTAGGAAGGTTCAAGCTAAACGAACATTATCTGCACGGACCTGTTGATAAGGGGATAAGACAAGCAATATACTCTGATACTTCACGACAAGAGGAAGTGTCTTATAATCAAATTGAAATCAGATCTCGTTGGGTATCTATTTAGTTTAGGAGAATGTAAGTTGTGCTCGCAATCTTGGAATTTGTGACAAGGGTCGGTCTCACTCATTATTGGTGAAGTTGGCTAAGGGCCTTCTTCTTTGCTTCCACTAGAGATGTTAACCTCCACGCATCCTGACTTTCAGCAAACCTGTCGAATAAAGGAACGATTTTTTCTCTCTTTTTGCGTTCGCTGAGGTTGTTTGGGTCGTTCCTTCGGAAAAACCTAGGCGCAAGCTCCAATAGCCATTTAGGGTCGATGGCACTAGCGCAGTGCATGTACTCCTTGGTAGTAAGAAGCAACGTGTGATATATGACATATTCAGTACCTTTCCCAAAGAGTGCCAGCAGCGGATGTAAATTAACAGGTGTCTGGTCCACCAACGTGTTGTATATGCCATCGTGTGGATCTCTCTTAGCCAGATTCCTGAAATATCCTGAACAAAAAGCCTTTCTCACTGCAGCGACATCGTTAGATGTCGCGATAGATAAGCGAAATCTGTTCATGATCGACACTAACTGTTTGCGAACATCTAACGCCTTTTTCATGCTTCTCTCATGTATGAAGTTCTCTTTGCACCATGCCGAAGATCGTCCGCTGACCTCCCATGATTTGAAAACATTCAAAAGAGTTAAATGATCTCCATGAATACTATGGAATCGCTGCTTCCTCTGATCTGCACTAGCCTGCTTTTCTTTTGGCCTGTAGAATACTGTTTGCACCGAAAGCATCGCAACCACACTCAAAACCTCGGAACTGCACTCTAAATCCACTGACGCCAACACCGTCTTAGATAATGCAGGCTCCATGGGAAACTCAGCCATCTGTCTTCCGAGTGTCGTTAGGAAACCCTCATCATCTAGGGCATCAAGTGTATAAAGTGCATGTAATGCATTAACCATTGTGGGCAAGGGTGGTGGATCCATAAACTCGAAATGGAGTAAGTCATTTATTCCCATCGCTTTTAACATCAAAATCGTGAGAGATAGATTCTGACGTTGAATTTCTGGAACTGGATTCGGCAGCATCTCGGTATTATATGCTGATTCCGTATAAAGTCGATAACACTTCCCTGGTCCGGTACGTCCAGCACGGCCAGACCTCTGGTTTGCCTGAGCTTGAGAAATTGGTGACACAATCAACAGATCCATTCCTAGCTTGGAATCGTAAGCATTAACCTTTACATAACCAGGATCCACGACGTATTTTATACCATCTATAGTAATAGAGGTCTCCGCAATGTTGGTTGCCAACACCACTTTTCTTGCACCATCGGGAGCTCGTTCGAAGATTCTTGATTGCATTTCGGAAGGTAACGCAGAATAGACAGGCAATATGATCAACTCTGGAACCGAATTTCCTAATGTTTTCATACGCTGGAAAAGAATCTCGCAACTTGTATCGATTTCTTCTTGACCAGTAAGGAAGACCAATATGTCACCGCTGGGTTCCGAGATATGGATCTGCATTATGCAATCAAGAGCAGCAGCAAGATAATCCGTCTCGGGTTCACGGGAAAAGAGAACCTCCACAGGAAAAGTTCTTCCTGGTATTTGGATAATTGGACAATCGTTGAAGTAATGGGAAAACTTTAGAGAGTCCAACGTAGCGGAAGTTACGATAACTTTCAAATTTGGATTCAGATTCGTTGCAGACTTTAGCAATGCGAAAAGAACATCTGTAGCGATTGTTCTTTCATGTGCTTCATCCAACATAATGAGAGAGTACTTCAGCATCGTCGGATCAAGAAGCGCCTCCCTTTGTAGCATACCATCAGTCATATACTTTATCCGCGTCTTTGAACTGGTAACATCTTCAAAACGAACGTAATAACCGACTTCCTCGCCAACTTGACATCCGACTTCTTCTGCGACTCGCTTGGCAACTGACGTTGCAGCCACCCGCCTTGGCTGCGTACATCCAATAATTTTCTCTTTCCCATCAACAACATTGATTGCTTCCTCATAGACATATTGTACAATTTGAGTAGTTTTTCCGGAACCCGTTTCTCCTACAATAACCAAGAACTGGTTTTCTCTTATTGCCTTCACCAACAGACTTCGCAGTCCATAAACAGGAAGAGATTTCCGTTGCTCGGCAATTGTAAGATTAGTTTTCCGTCCATATTCGATCTTGCGACTTTGTTGACTTTTTCTCCATTCTGAAATGACGGCCTCTGTCTGATGCCCGTTCGCATCCCCCGCTCTTGTCACAAACGCCAACGGATCATTTGATTCTCGTGCAGATCTAGCCTCGGATTTTAATTGTTTCTGTTGTTGTATCCGCTCGTCTTTAGCCTTTTGTGCCAATTTTGATCCACCCATGGCTGCTCGGCCCATGGATCCTGCGGGATTCTTGATTATTAACAAAGGGTTAGCACTTCCAGCATTAAGGGTCTGCCCCTTCAAAAACGAGGGCTCATCCGTATTAAGCTCGATGTCAACTTGAATATCTTCATTGTCCGCAAAGGTGGTTGTATCTTCTTCAATGCTATGCTTAAGTTCAGGGTAATTTGCAGCCGAAACGGCCCCAGATGCAATGAGTTGGCGAATCTCCCACCTTTCTGGCGATGTCAATCGTCTTCTTTTGGTGTCACTTTCATTAAGCTTATGTCGTCCTCTTTCTTGCCTTTTTGGCTCCCCGATTTCATCCAGCTTATCAAGTCCAGTCAACTGATCTATTCCAACCATAGTCAAAGAGATCTTATCACCTCTTGCGCCTGGCTCTACCAGCAAAATCTTCACGTAAACTTCCTGATTAGGCTTGAGTACATCTTGTGGATGTCTGATGTGTGTTCGGCCATCAAACAGCATCTTGGAGATATGACAAAGACCAGAAGAGAAAGATGTGGGACTATCAAGTCGAATGAACGCTCCATACGAGGTTATATTACTCACATAGCCTTTGTGAAGTTCACCAACTTTAAATTTGGCTCCCTTTATGATGTTAGCGGTAATATTGTTCGATACATTTCCGTCAGACTTCAACTTAAAACTTTCTTTCGGTAGAGCCCCCAATTCTAGACCCAGAACTTGTCTTACAGAAAAGTCTGTCTCCTTCTTCATAGCTTTCGCCAGATTTATTTGCTTCTCCTTGTTTAGTTTGGATTTGAGGAGTTCCAGCTTTACCTTAGGTTCCGTAGGCTTCAACAGTAAAGTGATTGAATCCTTCTCTTCACTTTTGACGATAGGTTCGGTCTTGGGCTCCATTTGCCCACTGTAAGATTCAATAACATTGAAAATTTCCTTAAGAAATCCATCATTGAATTCTCCACCACCGTTTTCTCTTACAGACTTAGTGAATGAGAGGTACTTATCGTGGGTATATCCAACCGATTCATATAAACTTAGTAAAAAGTTTGAGAGCATGTGATCATTGTCTGGGACTTGAAGATGCTTGACAATAAGCTCAGCAAGCTGCAGAAGCAATCGAACATCGGCCATATGTGTATAGTAGTGGATAGATTGAGGCGACCGTAAAGATGGGTGTGCGATCTATGTAGGTCCCAAACCAGTGTATTAAGAATCAAGAAAATCGATGACAGTGGTTTAGAGAAATAAACGTAGTATTCAACAAGATGGATAGCACCATTGTGTCATATTTTGAAGCGTAACAGTTTTTTAAGAAACCAAGAGAGTGGACATCAGAAGGTTTCATCTACGCTCGTCAGAGGAAATATATACTTTTCTTCCCTGATACCTAACATTAAGGCACCTGCTATACCTTAGTATTAACCCCGAAGGTGGGAAATGAAACGTAGTTAGTTTTTGCTAATTAGGTTGTGAAAGGCTGATGCAACACAGCCAGTTGGATTCTGGAAATGAAAAATTGGTGATGAAAGATGAAATCTCCTAAAAAAGTAGTACTACCACAAGAATAAAAACTCTAAGATGGGAATGCTCGGATTGGGTAATCTTTTGCATTCCTTCTCTCTAATTCCGCAGCTCTATTAGTCTTCTTGTAATTCCTCCATTAACTATACATCGAGTTCTCTCACGCCATTCTTGTCGACAACCTTGACGTATACACCCTTGAAGTCTATTGGCATTCTTTTCTCCAATTCCTTCAAACTCAACTTCAATAACTCCAAACCCTCTTCTAACTTCATGTCCGGACGATAGTGCCTGTCAAACAAAGACGTACAGTAGAACGCGGCATACCCATGTGCTCCGTAAGGCAATTCCACCTGGGTGCCTAAATAGTCAATCCAGTTCAACATTGGCTTATCTGATTTCGTGTCATAGCTGCCAATCAACACATTCACTTGGTATGGCTTTCTAGATCTAATAGAAGTGGCTAGTTGATTGCGTACAAAGGATGCTGTGGCTTTGGGTGACAACTCTGAGTCATTTTCTCTCATTGAATACAACTGGATATTGGCCTGAACATACTCAGCAAATTGCACTGTGTCCCCCGATTCTCCAGTGTAGGCAATCAAGTTGTGAGTGTTCAATTTTCTGGTTTTGTCGTCGGTGTCTTTCAACACAGAGATACCACGTGTAGCAGCCTTCGAAGTAGCGATGATGGTGGCGTCCAGGACCTTGATGCCGAGAATGATGTCCATTGTGTGAGTCTAATTGAATTTGGTGTTAGCTGGAGGTTTCGAGTTGAGTATTTGCCACGGTGTGCGGGACTCATATGAGAAGTTATCAATTTGCATGTTAACAATACTATGAGAAACTATAATTATATATGCAACAATAAATTATGATTCAAGCGTAACTAGGATTACTTGAACGTGTGCTAAGTTACAACCCAAACGTTCGGTGGTACGTAAGAAGCTGTCAAACACATTATGAACTAGATCAAATCATCGAGATGATGATTAAATAAGAATACGTTGTCCAGTCTCAATCGAAGTATTGCCACTTTCAACTAAACACATCTTCCATCCTCATCCTCCGTGGTATCAAGACAAAGCCGTCACTTTCTGTTCAATAATTCGTGTAATGAATTGAACCAAAGGAGAGTTTTCGTTCTTCAATTGTCCCTCGAGAGTGAGTTCAATTTGTTTCTCAACCAACTTCCCGGTAAAGTCAACCTCTATGTTGACAGTATCTTCCACATTCTTGAATGGCAAGATAACTTTACTTTGTGAGTAGCTTACCAACATAATGGAGAACTCTCCCGTAGTATAGTTAACGCCGGTGACGGTCAACGATGTTCCATCAACTGCAATGAAACCTTTCTCCACAATGTAATTAATGTTTTCCTTATCACGAAGTTTGAAGGTGAAAGCTATAGCGTTTCCATCGGCTTCCTTCTTTGTGATTGTAGCAATTGTATCTACATGGCCTTGCACAACATGACCTCCGAGTCTAACCTCAGATGTCACGGCTCTTTCCAAGTTGACTCTCGAACCCTTGCCCAATAGACCCAAATTTGAACGACGGAGAGTCTCTGGGGCAATTCCGACTTTGAATTGAGTTTTTGCACTATCAAACTCTGTAACAGTAAGACAGACTCCGTTGGTACTGATGGAGTCGCCTAAGTGAACATCCACTAGGATCTCCAGGCAATCACCAATTACAGCGGAAACACCTTTGCCCCCCGACTCGGAGATGTCGTACTCATTATATTCCAAGACAGTACCTATTGTTTCTATCAAGCCCGTGAACATTTCAATGGATAATCTAGGTTGTGGTAGGGTCCCAAGAAAGTGTGAGACAAGAAAACCCGTGCACCGCTTTCAACTTGGTGGAAGCTTAGTGCTTAGTGAGCATCTTACGATTAGTCTTCGCAAGTTCACGTGCGTTCGCCAGAAGATTGAAGACATCGACAGTAATCGACTACAGCAAAAATAAAGGAAATCATATATTCCAACTCTTTGATATTCTTTATAGTGTAATACATAATAAATCAAGTAAAAAGAAAATTAATGCCACTGGCTTGCGGAGATTAATGCCTGTAGCTGTATGATAAAAATGACAAATGAACCAGTTTCAAATTACAACACGACGAATTAAAAGCATGCGAATTATGAACAACTGTGCCACTTAGATCAACATAGCAATACCGGCAGCGGCGGCAATACCGAACACACCGGCACCAACAGCCTGGACAGCACCAGCGTTAGCAGAGGAGGAAGTACCGTTGGTATGGTTGGTACCGTTGGTAGCGTTAGCAGCGGAAACAGCAGAAGCAGCGGTCAAAGCGAGGACAACGGTCTTGAATTGCATTTTTGATTGTGATAAGGAAAGAGAAAAAGACCTTTCGGGTCGAACGGGGGCACCCTTATATAGTGGCGATGTAAGATTCCTGCATTATGCCCTGAGTGTACAAAGAATCCAAAAGAAATTACTTTCTACACGATCGCCTAACCTTTCCGATAACGAATGTATTTACTGGCATCCGCAAAATTGCCACAATTTCCGGGATTTTAAGGAAGGAGAATAAATAATATGATACTTTGCCTTACTTTTGAATCCCTAGTTTTAATTTTGTATGGATCTTGCCACAATATTAGAGTAAATGGAATCCACGGACGAATCGTGACTAATCCGGAGCTGCACATACTACTACCCTTTTCAGAAAAAGTTGTCTATTTTCGGGATAATAACTAGGTGGGACGGCATACAGTATCTCTGAATCTAGGCAGTGCTACACGCCTCGGTGACTCCCTTGAGTATTAATGGTAAGACGGATTTATCTTTAAATGTCGTGGAAGATGAAATGACCTTTTTGGAATGCAGTCAAAATCTTGGTCTTTCGAAAATACTTGAATTCTCGGTAATGGCAGTTCTGGAGCTTATCCGCATTTACACCGAATTCATTTTCCGATAACCAATCATTTCTTTTTTTTTTCAAACCAGCCATGCGTTTACTTTCTTGGCACGATGACCCCTTTTTTCCGAAAATCCCACCACTCTTCGATGTCTGTGTGAAGGAAGAAAGGGTCGCGATTCGTTCTATGCTTGGGAATGATTGCACTTCAACTGGCGAAAATTCCATCATAGAGACATCTATTTTTTTCTTTCATTTTCTCGTAAGGTTGCTCGGGTCTTTACTTATTTCAATTTGTTTGACGGCATTCTTCCCTACATTCTGCAGATACGGATTGCAACAATATAGTATACGCGATTACATTGCTACTAGCACTTGCAGACAGGGGTTATGATTGCTCACACGAATGTTCCTTACAAACTTCAGTCAAGTATGAACGCCCAACACCAGTAACATATGCAGAATGAAGAATACACAAGACGCTGGACATTGCCAGACAATAGGGACAATCAGGTTTAGGAGGCAGCTTGGGGCACCCTTTTGGATTATTTTTCTTTCAATGTTGCATTCCATGTCGTAGCAATAGTGGGGGAAAGTGGGGGGATGCGCGCTGTACGGCTATCGTGCAACCGAACAGGGAAAAAGAGCACACTTCATATAGGTACTAGATGGAAATGGAATTAAGAAAAGCGTTAATGGCCAGCCTCCTTGCTGACTGAAAGATAGTCATTAAATGACATGTCTGGAAACCTTTTCTAGATTACAATGTTGATCGAGATCAGAATGAGATCTTGCAATTGGTGGGGCAAACTGTTCAAGGTTCTCTTATTGCAGCCAAAACAATTGGAAGACCAGGTACAACTTTTTCTTAGAGGCCCAATTATGTTCGTACCGACATATGAAATACCGGATGAATGGTTCAAGTTATTGCAAAGTTTATTCCATATGGAAACGCTCTCTCCTTCTCCGTAGAAAGAGCTTCTAGGGAATTGAATAGGACAGAAACACTAGATTTTCATTGCGGATGTGTGTTTGCAGCTTTGTGTTCAAGTTTTTGATTTACGATTAACATCTCCTCCATAATAAATTCTCCCCTAGTTCTTCTTTTCTTCTACTTCTGCCTTCTTTTCTTCCTCCTGCCTCTTCTTCTCTTCCTCTTGCCTTTTCTGGTCTTCCTCTTGCTTTTGCCTCTCTTCCTCTTGCTTTTGCCTCTCTTCCTCTTGCTTTTGCCTCTCTTCCTCTTCGGCCCGCTGTCTGTCTTCTGATTCCTTTCTTCTTCTATCCTCTTCCTCCTTCAACAAATTAGCCCTATTATTCTCGTCCTCTCTGTACTTCAGTGCCATTCCATCAGCATCTTCCTCATACAACTTGATCAATGATCCCATTTTGGCGACCTCAGATTCATAATTCCACCCATGCATGAATACTTTTCCCAAGAATGGATCTCCCCATAAAGCTTTATTTGCTTCCGAGCCCTTTTGGAATGCCACCATATTTATGTTGTACTTTCGCATTCTATTCAGTAGTAGCAACTTGATCTGATTCTCATGGAAAAAGGTGAAATCCTTACTTATAAGGTACTCACGCCATAGCCAGTCAGAGTTTAAAAGGTTGGCAAAGTCTTCGGAATTGAAAAGAGATACTTGCTTTTTCTCATCTTCGTTAGCCCCGCGCTTGATTGCACCGCTAGGGCCAGTCTTGCTGTTCTTATCTGCCTTATCCTTAACGTAGTTGACTAAGATGTCCGTCTTGGACCAAACACGAAAACTTGGGAGGTAAAGATGCGACTCAAAACTATTCTCAACCAATCCCTTGATGTTGTACTCATGATTCAATGTCACTCCAAAGTACTTTGGAACATAGCCAATTTGGTTCTGGATGCCTGTCATAACAAGCGGACTCAATTCATTCAAGGAGCTGAAATGCCTGTCCCGACAGTTGTAAGTTTGCTTGTGAATGTTTTTTGCCATCTCGGTGCCTACCTCGTTTGCAGCTTTCTCTTTCCGGGGATCAAGCTGAAACACGTAGTCGTAACGACCAGGAGCACGTTCTTCACTCACAGACATACCCGTAATATCCACGTAAAGGCCAGTCTGAATGTCAATGAATCGGGCATCGATGTTGTTGTTTCCGTTGCCTTTATCACGGTGTGTAATACTATTAGTAACGTCAATGAAATATGTGCCCATACCATTGAATTCTGACTCCATCACATCACCAGCAATTTGGTCATGACCAATATTTTCAACCACTAAAGTTTGATTGAATTCTCTTGCAAGTCTGTAGAGATCGCGAATTGGCATTTGGACATCATTATCCATGTCCCAAGGGAATGACATACCGTTCCAATACCACAGGAGCAAAGAGCCATGAGCAATCCAAGTAACGAGTCCATGGATCCGGCAGAACTGCAAGTAGTTCTTGATGAGTCTGTGCAACATAGTCAGCTGCGGATCAGTATTGATGGTCAATCCGTTAAAGAATCGCCAGTCATGGTGATCTCCGAAAACACGATCTCCGTATATATTCAAGAGTTTTGCCTCATTGAAAGATTTAGCAGGATCCTTGCTGTCACGAGAAAACTGAAGAGATTCAAGGAATCTTTGTTCCATATGGGATCTATCCTTGTCCTTGAGACTCATAATTGTGTCTTCGACATCCATGTTGAACCATTCTGGCTTGAGATTGATTTCGACTGGAACTTCAAACTGTGTAACGTTGGGCCGTCTGGTTTTGAGCAAGGCTTTGTAGTTTTGCATCACGTCGATACTTTCGGACTTAGAGCTAGCATATACTTCTTCCGCCATACCGCTATGTAAGAGGGAGTAATTCATGTCGTTCTGGCGGTTGGCGATATCGACATGGTAACTGCCTCGGCTGTTTGTAAGGAAGATCATCCTGGTAGGTGATGGCATCGTCAGGTAGACAAACAGTTTTGCCATCAACTTCGCCAGCTCTTTTGTGTGAGGACCAGGAAATTTCTGTATTTTGAATCCAGGTAATGCATCCTTATCGTCAGTGCAATAGTCTGAGAAAGAGCGCATTTCAGAGTTGGAGATGATCTCTTTGAACAGGGAAATATCGAAGAGCTGGCTGCATGTTGGCTTCAAGTCCGATTGGATGAGAATGTACTTGTTGAGATCCAGGAGGTCAATCCAATCAGACCAGTGGAACGGAACTTCAACTCCAGGATTATTCTTGAACCACTCTAAGTAGACACCCAATGTAAATCTTGGATCGTTGTACTAGTGGTTTAGATGCATCGTTCTCTTGGAAATACGCCGGAATAGTAACGGATGTGGGTGGTTTATAACCCTCCTTGAGAAAGAAAAGGTTGTTGGATGGATCAGACTCCAATGTGGTGTTGGTAATCATTCTGAACTTTCGGATAAATTCCCGATCGGTATCAAGGTGCAAGTCGGACTCGGAAAGTAGCCTATATAGCATGTGGAAGGTGACTGTGACCTGATCATGGTACTTAGCAGTTAGCAGATTGACTGAAGGAGCGACTGTGAAGAAAGTCCCATAACAGATGACGAGGGAAACTATCAAAAGTAAAATTCTTGTATTTTTCCGATATCGAAGTAGCATAGTGGGTTAGAGATAGCTCATGTATGTAGAAAAGGAAAATTGTGAAAAGAATGACAACTATGAAAGTAGGAAATTCTCTAGCGGAACACGGAGCTAGGGCCTGATCCTGGCACGGCTCCGTCCAAGACATGACAAGATATGCATTGATAATAGGGCTCCAAGACTAAGCCCTGCACTTTGTTCTGCATGCACGATACGGAATGTGCAGTAACGAAGTATCAAACTTTTTAGCGAATCGAATCGGCCAACTCGGACTGCAACTCAAGAAAAGAGGGAAAAGGTGCACAGCTACACAGCCACACAGCTTTAGAAAGGGATAGACAAGTAACAAGGGTTTTGGAATTCTTGTTGCGTTAACTCCCATGTCCATGCTTGGCTCGGAGAATTGTGCGTGCACACTGAAAGATGTCGCACGCACAGAGTTCTCCAAGTGTAGCAATCTAAGTAAGAGGATATCAATATTGGCGGGCTGCATGTTGAAGTATGTTCGTTCCACACTCGAACAAGGTGCGTTGACAAGAAGCATCGACTACTTTCTAATACTCTCCAAAAATTCGTTTCGCTACTTTCATTCTTCGTATTGTGAAGGTGAATTTTCTAGCAGAGAGGTGGGGATCCTCCAATTGCATTTTTTTTTTTCTTGCATTCGAACGTTTTGGTATCAATTTTCTTCTTCGCAAGGAGATAACCAGTTTGCCGAGAAGTGTGCACTCAGTGGCCCATTACATGCAATATTAAGCAAAGTTCATACATTCTCGTTGTTCCACCTTGCGCGAGAGGAGCAGCTTAATAAACTGTCATCTATTCACGCCAATTACTTCACAATTTTAATATGACTCAGATACCTTCTCTAAAGTCTTGCTCTGAAAGTACATTTAGTTGAGCCTCCCATAAGGAGAATCCAGAAACAATGACTTGATCTTTACTAATACCAAGATGTATATTAAGCCTTTTTGGCAAATCCCACCACAACTCCTCAATACCGTTGACGCGAAGAGTCAAAATACGGTTAATGAGAATGCCACTTGCCATCGCGTGATGTTTCATTTTTGAGGGGCCCGCATTAAGCGAGGTAATGCGCTGCAGGAACGGAACGAGAGGCATCATTGGCCGATGATAAAAGTGCGAACACAAACCATAGTGAGCGATGAGAGTCTACAAGTATTGGAACTGGGGACTCCCAGTGTGTAATCAGTTGAGGCAAAATGCCAATCTCCTTCTCAATCATACTTCGATACGCTGACACGTTGAATACGGCAATAAGAGATTGAAAGTAAAGGAAGGATACCTGCGATATACATGGGAGTCTGAGGTACCCTTATGTTCCTGCAATTAACAACTCTTGAATTGGGATATTTATATCTGATTGATGTGTATTAAGAGCACAAGCTAACGATTCACAAGGTAATGCTAATATTAGTTGCCCTTAATACGTCTTCCGCTAGTTCAAGCATAGATTGCTTGGGTTCCACTTTCGATATTTCGAGAAGTTGGGTAACCGACATGTGTCGACAACCTGTTACGGTATTCTGAAGTAGAGTCTTCAAGTCATCATTCACGCTCTTTTTGGTTTGAAGCTTAGTACGACATTTATGGTTGTAATTGTCTCCCCGCTCACAAATTCCAAACCACTTTCCGCATAATGATGAACACATGCTGGTTGGCTTACCTACAAGGGTAAGAGTGTGAGTAGGCATGAGTATTTATTTTTGTAGTTCAGGTAGGAGGGGAATTTCTATAGTCATTCCAATTATCGGACCTTGCGAGACAAGAAACGTCACTTATGTAAATAATATTGCATACAGAGACAATTCAAATCTATAGCTGAGGTTGAAAAGTAGTAGTATGATTAGATATTCTAAGATTAAACAAGCAAAGAATTATTTGTCATCGTTAAGTGTAATTACACTGTCACATAGCTTCGTTTGATGCTAAATTATTTTTTACACACTGTTCTTGATAGATCAGCCTTTGGAACTCATCTTCTCTCAAAGTTCATTATTGAAACCTAAATACTGAATCTTTTACTCCTTAATCAAGATAGAGGCAGCACCCATACCAGTACCAATACACATCGAAGTGACTCCAATTTCACCGGCCTTCAACAATGGCATAATGGTAGCATACTGTCTGGCCCCAGTGCAACCTAATGGATGTCCCAAGGCAATGGCACCTCCGTTAATGTTCAACTTGTCTGCTGGAATGTTACAAGACTCGACAGAATACAAGCACTGCGCAGCGAAGGCCTCGTTGATCTCGAAAACTGAAATGTCGTCCACAGTCAATCCGGTCTTCTTCAACACATCTGGGATGGCAACAGCAGGTCCAACACCCATGATTTCTGGTGGAACTCCAACGGTCGAGCAAGCAACAAACTTACCAATAATTGGATAGCCCTTCTTCTCAGCAAGAGATCTTCTCATCAAGATGACACCTGCACAACCATCGGAAACCTGAGAAGCGTTACCGGCATGGGTCACACCGTCCGCGGCAAAAGCTGGCTTCAACTTGGCCAACGATTGTGCGGTAACACCCTTTCTTGGTCCTTCATCTGTGTCGACAATGAACTTCTTCAACTTTGGCTCATCCTCGTCGTCCTCATCTTCATCAGCCTCGTTGATGTAAGACTCGATTGGCAAAATCTCGGACTTGAAAGCACCCGAGCTCACAGCCTTCTCAGCCTTGCGGTAAGATTCGGCTGCAAACTCGTCGTTCCGGGCTCTAGAGATATTGTACTTAGCAGCAACATTTTCGTTGGTGATTCCCATAGGAATCATACACTTGTCCATCTCAGGGTCGTCGCGAATACCCACGTCTGGTCTGGCAAGAGCTGAAGCATTGTAGTTGGCACTCATGGACTCAACACCAGCACCAATACCACAGTCGATTTCTCCGACCTTGATCTTGTTGGCAATGTCAGCCACAGCCATCAAGCCGGAAGAGCACTGTCTGTTGACTGCCAGGAAAGCAGTGGTGTATGGGAAACCGGCGGCAAGAACAGCACCTCTGTGCTCAATTCCACCGCAAGATTGTTTCAAACAGTTACCGACAGTAACGTCCTCAACCAACTTTGGATCAATGTTGGTCTTCTTCAATAACGCTTCCAAGAACTTGGTCAACATCCAATCGGTTCCAACGTCCTTGAAGCCACCTTTACCACCCTTGGTGATGGCGGTTCTGTAAGCAGCGATGATGACAACGTCATCTGGGTTCTTCTGAAGCAATGCCTGCTTTGAGGAAGGATTCAACTGGCCGGCCAACTGATTTAATCTGTCCATTATAAATAATTTTCTTTTGTAAAGTATAGGGTTGGAAACTTGTGTGGATCTTTTCGTGCTTAAATAGTTGTAGTTTGTCACATTCATCTGAGTCGCACTCCGCATTTTGGCGACCTGGTACTGCACAATACGGGAAATGATACCGAGGAACTAGCATGCGATGACCCGAATGACAAACCAATGGGAGACTAGAGGAAGTTTTGGGCTAGACTAAAATGTGATAGTGGCGTAGAACTGATGCGGAGTTAGGCTTTTGAGTGTGTGCTTTCTTGTACCGTTCCATTTTTTGGTCGATTTGCCCTGTCTGGAATACAGACTTCTTGTGCGGATAAAACTTCCGCGGAACGAAAAATGTGGGGAGCACATGTCAAATCCGTACATCTCACTTAAGATTAGATATCGAAGATAGCCTGACTTTAGATCCCAACGTCTAGGATTTTGAATTCAGGAGTTGCCTCGTCGAATATTTCCGAAGGACAAAGCATGATTTCTATTTCGAAAAATCTCTAACTTCGTTATTTTGGAAATTGGCTCGTGCGGTTTGCAGTATCCCTGTGATTCTTGTTGACATGGATCCTTCGGTCCAGCAAGCTTCAAATTCATAACGGCGGAATTAACGATTATCAGATGTTTCGTAGAGTACTGTTGGTCCCTTAGCGATGTGAATGAACCGGAAAGCATTGTCACATCATGCCTTGGGTGAAAATGAAAATAAGGTTTGGGGTCCACTTTCCAAAACTGTCGGTGTTTGGGGATATCTGACCTTCTTTAATGGGAGTAGAGTTGTGCAAGAAGAGTGTAGAATGCCGCTTGTAGCTATCGGTTTTAGAATTTGCAAGAGTTCCGATAGTCGGTAATTTGATAATTGAACCAATGAACCTTAACGGAAGTGGGTCCCTAGGATTAGAAAACGAAGTACAATCCGGAGTAATTCATCGAAATTTCTTCAACATTAGATTGCTTCATGATGTCAAATCAAATTTCCAGAGATACTCATCCACCACTCTCATCGCCACAAACAATCCTTTGGTAGTGACCATCGGTGAGCGCAAATTTTAGCCACTCATCAAATGCCTCACCAATTATAGGTTCAAATCTTTCATTTATTGTTCCATATATCAAAATTCCGTCGCACCAGTCTCGGCCAGTTCACCAAATACTCGCAAATGTCTCTTACTCTTCCCTCTCAAACGAGAATATCCCGATAAAGGGATCAACCTTATCTGGACGTCCTTCTGGACAAACTCCCATAAATATAAGTGAGGGCACGTCGACCTCGTTGGTCCCTTCTGACGACTTCTTATTGTTCTCCAGTGATCCATTTGGAATCGCTTGGATCTTGGTAAAGTCGATTCGAAGCATCCCATCATCATCCACAACAACAAACAATTTATACTTCTGATCTTGTAAGTCCGCAGAGTCGTTATAATGTATCAATCCTTTCGAGGTTCCTGTAATTAACCCCATAGTGGACCCAATACCCATGATGTTTGTGCCCTTGATCTTGATGTATACACCACTGAGCCCAAACGGTGAACAGTGTATCTCTAGATCGCACTCGTTGGCAAATTGGAAATTTATCTCACGATCTTTTTCGCTATCCATGGTTATCTGACTTTAAGGTGGCAGATATGGGCAAGTATGTAACCGAAGGTCCATTATGTGCAGGTTGTTGGCCGAAGATTTGGCACAAGTATCAGACATGCTGCGATATCACATGGGAAGAAAGCATGTTCTTTACGTCCCTTTCATGCTTGCTATTATCGCAAATGGGATTATGTTTTTCATGCTCTGTCTATTTATTTAGAATTCCACCGCAGATCGCTAATTTTTTTTTTTGGCAACTCATAATCATTACATTCTTTCATTTTTTTTCACCAACGTCGAGCTGCGACATAATAGTTGGTCAAAACCAGAAGCATTGATCAAAATTTATTTTCTCCTCTTAAAGCTTTCTTTCAATAATTATACGTTTGAATTCTTATATGTATTCATCATTCTCATAGTTGGCTCATGATTTCTCTCCACTGATTGAAGTTCTCAGGCTCCAATACTAGCTGGGAAACAGCGTTCGAGATCCAATTGAGTAGTCCAACTAGATCTATGAATTTACCATCAATTTTGGCCCTTACATTGGTCTGAAGATGTCCTTGAGCCCTTTTCGCTTCCTCAACAAGTTCCACCATGGTCACTCCACTATCTTGTAGAGCTTGTTTATTAGCAACCAACAAATTCGTGCTGAAATTAGTGGGCATAGTTACCTTGGGTGGTGCCTGCGGAAATTCTATGGGGATGGAGATGAAAATGTCCACGCTGTTATTTCTGATAGTCCACAACTTTGGAAGATTTCTTGTACGAACAATGGGTATCGCAACCTTGTACCTAGTTTCCGAGTTGGACTTATTGAACAACTTCACACTTTTACCCAACTTCGTCGTCATCTCCTCAATTAACTTTGCGCGTCTTTTCAAGCCTTCCTCGCCGATATTGGGCGGAATGTCTTTGGGGCCATTCACTTTCTCATGAGTGGATGGGGGTGGAGGTGTTGGCTCAGGGGTAACCAAAGATGCCGGGCTCTTCGAAGGTTTGAACGTCACAAACTTCATTGTTTGCCGTTTTTCTTGCTTCAAGAAAGACTCCAAGTATTTGTCGAGGGTCTGAATCTGAGAAAGAAGACCTTTTCCATCAACTAGTTTTAATGGTTCTTCGTAGGA
Source organism: Sungouiella middelhoveniana (assembly GCA_030557965.1). Lineage (NCBI taxonomy): Eukaryota > Fungi > Ascomycota > Pichiomycetes > Serinales > Metschnikowiaceae > Sungouiella > Sungouiella middelhoveniana. Next base: position 88,870 of record JANIJQ010000024.1, on the reverse strand, counting down.
TTCTGTCTCGGATACCTTCTTTTTCGTGTCCCTGGATTTAGTAAGTAGTGCAATCTCCTTGAATCCTCTTTCGATATTCACTGCAAACCCTTTCGGGATATCGTTGTTCAACACGATTAGTGAGGGAAGTGCCTTGGCATTTCTTGGATATCCACTCGGAATGGTCAAGTTGAACTTTAGCATATCTAGCTCAAATGGAAAATCTGGGTCTGACGGATGAATCATAAAACTGAGGTAAACTGGCTGCAGAGGATCCCTAGAGATGACTTTTTGAATGTAATCACCTATGATCTGTACTCTCTGCTTCTTGTTGGTCTTGAAAGTCCCTTTATTCGTTTTCACTTGACTTTCTGGTGTAGCTTCTCTCCCCTTATTGGCATCCTCTGCTCTGTTTTCGAGATGGATCTCGATGATCTTGCTAACGGCGATTCCATTTATGGTGATGGGTTGATGAACTCGGATAAGTTTGACGACCTCAAGGTATCTAAAGTCTTTAGACTCTTTGGTTGCAGCCTTCTTGGGAAATGTTGGCTTCCTTCGTCTTCTATTATTAGTTTTGGCAGGAGCTGGTGATGGGGAACCTTCCATGGTGGGACTGATGAGTTGTACGTCTTCAAGTGAGATCTTCAGTATGGAGGAAAGATTCACTAATTCGATGAAAAATGGGAACCAAGAGAAAAGAGAACTAGAAAGATCCGGACTACAAAGAGGTAGTCTTTGTCACCATATATGTCCTTACGTTTACTGTCCTTTCCTTTCTACTTCGTCTGTTCTCACTTCTCATGGCCCTATTCATGATTACTCATACTCCCCATTTTGTGCTCGCATTTTGCACCCATCACCATGACTAAAGTCTCGCCAGTTACAGCCCAAATGATTGCTTTGGCATTCCTAAAGGCACCTGAAATAAAATATATTTACAGGATTTTCGTTCTTTGCATTTGGGCGGTTAGGAATTGGCTTGTCCACTTCAATCGACCAACCCGTGGTCAGCTTCTCATCTCCCTCTGGGCATTATCTCATTTCATCTGTATCTGTGGAACATTACTCTACTTGGCCTCCAGAAACTCAATATGGTACTATGTGGGTTTAATCGGAGCATTTTCCACGTACACCTTGATGGTAATGCGTCATCTTTTCATCTTGTTGAATGGATTCCGTCAGCAAGCGGAAGGGTCCCCTTTGTTGTGGATGATCAAGTCAGAGAACTTTACATTGCTTTCAATGGCGACTGTGAACTTGATATCACCAATCAGCGTTTACAAAATGGGGTCATTTTCTATTTATTCCCTATTAAATTTTTCAAACTTCGTGGTGCAAAGATTGGGCAACTCAACTTGGCACAAGGTGTTGATGCCAATCATCGTCCAAGTTGAACCTTCCATGTTAGCAATCGCCATTTACATCGACATGGTTGCGCTTCTTACGTTTGCGTACGAATTTTGTGCGGGAAAGGGTGCTTTGACCTCATTTTTGGTTTTCGGCGTCATTCTATTAATGAGACTCGATCAGTCTGCTGTCGCAGCCTCTTGTCATCATCAAATGATCCGTTGTCTATTGTCTTTGACTTCACACTTCCGACTCACAAGACGCATTCACCATATGCTCCTTTTTGTTGAGGAAGCATCCCGTATTCTTCTCCATAATGGTTCGCATGCCTCAAGCATTCAAGATTATGAGTCTCCGCAACCTAAGAGTAGAATAGCACTGTCAGTGTTTGTACCCATGGAGGTGATAAAAGATATGTGAGGAAACAAACAAAGCCATTGTGAGCCTAAGAGTTGGCTATTTCTTCCTTCAACTGCTGCAATGTGTTCCAGCCCTCAGAATCCTCCCAGGTGGCCTTACCCTTTGAGATGAGTGAACGAACACATGTTCTAGACTTGTACTTCCAATCTTTGCAAACCAAATCGCCTGCGCCATGCTTTCCTGGCATTTCTCCAAGAGATTCGTATGCAGAAACCAAATCAGAACAAGATTCGACCGCCTCGTTCCATGCTTCTTCGTCGACGTCCAATTCTGGTCTCAGAGATGTTGCACGGTATGCTTTCTCATGGCATTCCAAAGCAGCCCATGGTTTTCCTCTCCAAAGTTCCACTCGACTGACAATTCTCCAACACCTAGCAGAACTGTTGATCACGTTGGGTAAAATGTTGCAGATTAAGTCGATACAAGATCTCTGGAAATGTGTAAGTCTCAGTTGTTGAGGATATGGCTCCTCAATCAAAATCTGCAGCAATTTCTCGAGCACTGGAATATCAACCACGGCTCCATTTCCCTCCTGTTGGCGAATAGAGATCAACTCTCTGGTAGCATAGAGAACATCGTTCCACTCGCCCAATTTTGCTGCCACAAGAAGATAGTTCTCAAAGATTCTCCATGATCTCTTCGAAGCTTCTCCTTGTTGCAATGCTCGTTTTAATGCTGTAAAAGCCTGCCTAACCTTGTCAAGTCTGAGCAACGCACTAGCTAAGTTCGACCAAGCATGAGCGTTCGTTTCATCTAGAGATACACATCTTGTAAAAGCTTCAGCAGCCAACTGAAAGTTTTCTGCTTCAATTCCACAACAACCGTAAAAATACCAATTCTCGTATGAAAGAGGGCTGGCGCTGAGACACTCATACATGTTCTCAATTGCCAACTGTAGGTTTTTGGTCAAGCCAGATGTAGGTGGAGGATTATAGTAGTATCTCGACAACGAAGCCTTGGCTTTAGCATAATGTCCAATTTCCCATGCTCTTTTCCAAAGCTCCGGATCCTCCTTGATATCACCCAAGATGCTGATAGCACGTGCATCATTGGTGTGGGTCTTGATACGCTCAGACAAGATTCTCTGTGCTTCGAGCTCATCACCCACAGCAGCATAGCACAAAGCAGCCTCCACCACCATGTTCAACCTTAAATAGATTTCAATGGCAGATTTCAACACACCAAGAGACATGTACTTTTCTGCAAGTTTGGCATCCATCGTCCATTGTGCCATAAGAGGAAGCTGATGGATGAATCTGAGTCTAGAGGCTACCACGTTGATAGAGGAGTCTTCGCTATTGGTGGGCAAGAAACGGGTCTTAATGTTGATGCCCATCTCTTCCACCAACGCAGTCATTTGCAAGATTCCTCGTTCCACAGTTCTTGACTTGTTCGTCTCAAGAGCTGATCTCTCCCACAAGGCTTTACCGAAAACGGACCAGTTGACGTTCTTCGTGGCAGAGTAGACTATTCTGTTAACCACTGCAGACAATTCCTCCTCCACTAATATATTTCCTGATGGAGAGGTCTGCTTTAAAACGGTAAAACGTAGCAAAAGTTGAATGTTATCCAAATCACTCAATGTAGGTTGATTATTGGGGTCCAAATCTAAAAGCTCTTGGGCGATATCCTTGTGTGTCATTGCAATAGGGAACATTCTTTCCTCATCGCTGTCCACTAGATGTGATAGGTCATCTAACTTGATTTTCTTAGCATCTGGCAGGCTTTCCAGAGAATAGTCATCCAAAGATTCGTAAACAGGTCTCTCCAAAAGCAAATCGGAATTCAACTCCAAATTTCCACGAAACTCCAGCGGATTCTGACTATACACCAGGGAGTCCTTACTCTTCGCAAGGAGAATCAACGACGCCGTGTGGAAATTCTGAAACTTTGTTCTCTTGGCTTTGGCTCCAGATAAGACAAACTGCAATTGTGACACCTCGGCGGCTTTCTTCAAGAATTGCCCTGAAATATGCTCTGTTTGTGCGTGGATGCCATTTCTGGCACTTTCCAAGAGGAAAATGAGCTGGACATGCTTCTGAAGATCGAGATCACTCTCCCCCGCTGGAACTAGCGTATTCACAATCTTCTGGTTCAAGAGGAGTGATGAAACAGATGCCAAAATATCAGAAGGCTCCAGAATCACACAAATATGAACTTGCAATGCTCTCACTCTCCACCAAAGTAGAGACGCAGTCACTGCATCTGAAGTATCAAGACCCATAATGAAATTAGTGTTATCAGTGGTGACATCCTCAAGCGAGATCATAGGATCGCCACCTAGCAAAGAAATAGAGCTCTTTTGCAATTTTTCAAACATTAATAGCGACACCACAAGCAAAAGTGGCTGGTTCATAAGATCGTACGCACTCTTACCTTCAATAGATAGCAACTGCAAGGCGTCACTTTGGAGGCTCTCAGGAGCTGCATCTGAAAACCAACCATTGGAAGAGGAAAAGTTTGGCTCGGGACCGGTGAAGTTGCTCTGGATAAATAGTTGGAGCAATGCGATTGCCAATAACTGACAGTCTAATGCTGGGATGCTCTGCACGAGGGAATCAACGTAATGGTTCAATACGGTGTTGAGGGAGGCATTGGGATATGCAGAGAGAACCTTCCGAGAGTCTCCTCCTATAATTAACAGTGAATATGGAGAATCAAGAAGAACCTTTTCGGATTCTCCATTTATGATGGCATTTATCAGAGCCTTAGTAATTAGCCACTGAGAATCGTCACCGATAGGGTCGGAAAAGCTCAAGGAGTCCACTAGGAGTAATAATTCCGCCAATGAGTGTCTCACCTTCGAATTCATGGTTGAAAAGAATTTGAAGAACGGTCAAGGAGGTGTGAAAGCACGGTTCTTAGTGATGAAGCTGAGATGAGTTGCGATATTTTTTTTCGCATATACAGTTACTAGTGATCTACCACAATTATTCTATAGTATGTCTATGAGGCCGAAAAAATACGTAGATGAGCGTTAAAGTCGCGAACGGATCTACTCTTGGGCACCACCGAAGAAAGAAAGTCGTTTGCGGCTTTCCGCGTGACTACTCTCACTTCTTTTGTGTTGGTGGTCGCTCAACTTGCGAGACTTCTTGAGCGAGTTACGGATCGCCATGCGACTCATCTCCGATTTGTTGTTTTCGTCGTCCGAGGCGAAATCAATGACTTCTTCCAGGAATGCAATGGGTTGGTTTTGGATGTCAGCAATCTTTTTCTTGAACACGGGCTTGCTATCTTTCTTCTTCTTTAGGTCTTCGCCGATTCCGAGATCAAGCAAGGACACTTCTTCTTGATATCTGCTCGGGAGCAGGAGAGCCAAATCAGAGTGTGACGAAGAAAGACCTGTTTCCAATTCGATAAGGTTCAGGTCATTGTTGGATCCCTTGCGGGACGTGGACAGTACTTTGTCGTCTAGATTCAACTGAAGAACCTGCTGGTTTAAGTCAGGTTCTGGATTGGTAAATGGGGAGTTTCTTCCAACGCTCTCGAAATTAGCAGATTCATTTCTCCTAAGAACATCGCCCCATGGATTGGAGCTTTCTCGCTTACTCTCTGTATATGCCATCGTTTGACTTGGTAATCTGGATGCTTCGTGCAGTAGCATAGGCTGATGACTGGAGTAAGGCTTGGATTTTGTAAGCGTGTTCGAAAGACTGTTTGGGGTACCAGAATGCTTGCCAGACGTAGGAACAAACTGGGAAGCGGAGGTTGTAATTGCGAGTGGAGCTTGGTTTGATATCGCCGAAAATAATGGCGACTTGGCTTGGCTCTGGTCATTACCCTTATTCAATAACCCATCCGGATCGTCGTTACTGATTGGTTCGGATTCCTTGGCGTCTGAATGTTTGATTTCGTCAACAGATTCCAGAGACACCGCATCACTCTTGTGTATTCCTGATTTAATCTCAATCAGTGGGTCATTGGTAGTTGTTCTCGAAACAAAAATATCATCAACCAAACGCACTGCGTCTTTGTTTATGGAAGCCGTCAGCCTTTGCCAAGCATCAATATTCTCATATTGAGATGGCTTTTTCAGATGACTTTTTGTAATAGACGTTATCAATTGTGTCAGAGTGTCCTCAGCGCCAAGTGATCCAGCAGGTTGCAGAACATTGATCGTAGGAGCGATAGGATTATCATTGCTCTGCATTTCATTTGACTTAGTAGTCGGGCCACCCAGTCCTAGGTCCATGGCTTCCAAGGATGGATATCTATTTTCTGCATCGTCCAAATCCCCTAATGCATTTAAATCTGCTTCAGATTCGTTAGACGAATCGATTGAAATAATGGAATTTACCGAGTTGGTTGACTTGCTCAGCTTCAATTCAGGGGAAACCGTAGGGAAATTAAGCTCGATGCCAGGCTTATTCGAGACCCCCCCTTCCAAATCTTGTGGTGCCGAATTGGTTGGTTGAAGAGGATAACTAGGAATCTGGGTGTTTGCTTGCTGAGTCAGTTGTGGACGCTGTAGCGGAGATTTGAGATGATGTCCTGTTGGCACCAGAATAGGCTCTGGACGTGGCTGTGGTGTTCTTGATAGAGCCCTCCGAGATAGATCGGTCACCGAACCATGGCTTGAACCTAGCTTAAAATCTTGCAGTGAACTAGCCGCAAGCTTCTCCCGTTGTCTCGCTTCGTATCCCTGCTGTTGCTTCTGTTGCTCGTAATAGTATCGCTGCTGCTTGAGAAGCTCATTTTGCTTGTGACGCTGCATATCGTGTAATGCCTGGAAGTTGTACTCACCTGTGTGGTAGAAGTCATCAACACCCAAGTCCCCAAATTTAAGACCCATCATTTTGCACAACAACATGATGATCTGTACAATGTTAGGTCGGTATAACGGACTTTCTTGGAGCATGATAATTATAAGATTTTTCAAGTCTCCAGAATACGCTGGTGCTGGTGGAAATTGAAACGAGGCATGAAGAATAGCAATTTCTCCGTTAGCTTCGAAAGGCGTGATGTAGTAGCACAACTTATACAAGAAGCAGCCAAGTGCCCAAATGTCTGATCTTTCATCAATGGGAAACCCTCGATAGAGATCAATCATCTCTGGAGCGCGATACTGCGGGGTGGTATGGTACAAAATGTCGTGGCTTAGGGCCTGAAACTCTTGCTGATCCTTTGGTGGCCTGATAGGCGGCGAGACCGAGCCAAAATCACCCAATTTAAAATGATGGTGTGCATCAATCAACACATTTTCAATTTTGATATCCCGATGCACCATATTTAGCTTGTGCATCTCGTATATGCCCAAGGAGATATCCTTCATAATCTTCAAAATAGCTTTCTCTGAAAGTTTTTCCCGAATGTGGGCATTCATATAGTCGAGAAGCGACTTGTTCGGACACAATTCCATTAGGACGAGTACCTGGTAGGTACCATTCTCCAACCTTTCGGCATGGGAGTCATAGTATTTGACAATCAGGCGAGCTTCTGAGAGAGTTTTCATAACGTCCACCTCCTTGCGAAGAATGTTCAAACCGTTCTTATCTTGCACAATGACCTGCTTCAAGCATCCGATCTCCGTGTTGTCCTCTTTGGGTTCCATGGTAACCTCGTAGATCATCGAAAATCCTCCTTTCAGAAGAAAATGGCCCACTGTAACATCGTGACTGCCGACTGCAAGTCGCGTCCCTTCCTTAAGTTTCGACATCGTGGCCGTGGATGCAATTGGCTATAGGTGGCAACTAACTAAACAAACCCGTACCAGTAAGTTGAGGATCCACTATCGTCAAATGTGGTACAGGCACTACTGGGCTTATCACATACCATGGAGAGAATACTGTGTAGAATGGGATACATTAATGGAGGAGAACAGGTTGAAATTCAAATGTTTGCCGATTCTAGTGTTGTGATTATCTTGGGCAATTGTTGTTGGTCGGTGGATAAGGTGAGACACAGTAGAGAATCTGCAAAGGCGAGAACGGATTGCAAAATATTCGTTCTTCTCAGGTGAGATAAGACACATGTACCTTCTAATTTAATGTAGTTAGGAACAGAGTTCAGACTCATGGAGTAGGAAATACATCCACTTAATGAACACGAGGGTACCTTCATTAAACATAATCTGCATGAACTTCATCTCATTGAGATTTCAGTTACTTTTCACGTATCAAACACCTCCTTGACAACCTTTTCCATCTCTGCGTAACTGAACGGTACAAATACAACCTCTGTACCCCGTGTGGTCTTACTTGTGGTGCACATGTTGTGCTCAACAAACTCTTTCAAGATACTGCGGAAGTTCGACTCGTTAGAAACAATGAATTCCTTCTGGCACCGCTCAAATACAGTCCGAAACTCCACGGCAAGCTTGATATTGGCTCTAAGCCCAGGTCTAGCAGAGTCTGTGGAATTCTCTTCGAGCTTTTTCATCTGTACCTGAAGTAATACCTTGTACAACCTCTTGGAGTTGGTGTTCAACGAACTCAACACAATACCCGCAGCGTTTGTTCCAATAGACTTCTTTGATTGTCCAACGCTGAGAACTTCCTTGAACGACATTTCCACCATGTATGGTTCGTACGTTGTAAGGTCATGCCAGAGAAAGTTGAAGTTCTTGAATCGGTTGAGGTCCCACAATAGTGACGCATTGATGTTATCGGTCGAGGTGATAAACCAGACGTTTTCAAGTGCTGCAAGCTGTGAGAGGTAGTTTTGCGACCGTTCGTCTCGGAACGCGTCTCCGTCGATGTTATGTACAATGAGAATAAGATCTGGTTTCACTAGCCCGTTCCTCTTGAGCACAGATTGGTACCTTTTTAGGTGATTCAAAAGAAATGGGAAAGCCTCAGCAACATGTTTGGGCATTCGTAGATTGTGTTGTTTTTGAAATTCAGGGGTGATTACTGAGGTGATGATATCGTGAATGACCGTTTTGAGTTTTGTTGAAGGGTTGTACCCGTTAATCACCATGGCCACCGGGAACTCGCTCTCCTCTTGCATGACTTTCTCGTACCAGTTGAGAAGGTATTCATTGACGAACTCTAGAATGAATCTTTGCTTAGATCCAACTCCATAGAAGTTGAGACTGTAACCTTGGCTTAGCTCGAAACACCATTGATGATATAGTTCTTTATGGAACTCATTGAGTACCTTCCTCTCTTGGTTATGTATGAGACTTCCGAGTTGAATATTAGGGTTAAATTCCTCGTAAGTTAGTGTTGGCGCATTGCCTGTCAAAGAATTAGTCGATGGACGAAAACGCAAATTGTGCTGCTCAAAATATCCCTCAGAACCCTCAAGAAAGTACGCTCTCTCATCAGTAAGTCGGACTTTCGTTTCCGATGCTAAATCCATTCCTTCAAAATACTTTTGAAGAAACGTAGGATCTTTGATGTTGCCCTCTTCATCCACATCTGGTACAGGTAAGGGTTCGAACTTCGTGGCGGTATTCAAATCGACATTCGCCTCCTTGAAATTGGGCCGCCATATACCCGAAATAGTGGGCACAGATGCGAATGTACTATCTCCAGTGTTGTCGAAATTCAAGTAGTTTCTAGCCTTTTGAGGAGATGACAGAGGAGTGCTCTTGCCGGAGTTGTTTATACTCTCCTGGAAAAACTTCAAGTCATCCATTTTGAAAATGCTGTTCACTATTTTGGTAACGCTCTCCTGTTTGCTCGGTCTTCCTTTCTTTGTTCTTCGTGGAGTCGCACTTGCCAGTTTGGGGGTCACTATTTTCTTCTTCAGTGGCAGTCCTGTTGAAGCAGGAATTCTTTTTGACTTTTTCTTTCTGACATCAACTTCGTCCTCTTCTTCGTCCTCATCTTCTTCCAGATCTAATTCGTCGTCCGACCAGTACTTCAGTCTTCTTGGTGTAGTCCTCTCCGCGTCCTCCTCCTCCTTCTTTAGCTTTGCTTCTCGCAAAGCTGCCTTCCTTACAGCAACCGTGCGTCTTTCGAGTCGTCGAGGAGACAAGTCCATTTGCTCTGCAGCTAATGCTAGGCGTTGTGCAGCTTCTGCCTTAGTGGGTCGTCCCCTCTTCCTCTTGGGTAGTGAGGGCACCGGTGTTTCTCCTATCACCTCAATATCTCGCTCTGTAACTACATTCTTCGATTCACGAAGAATTTGCTCTACCAACTTCAACTCTTGCTCTTTCAAGAATCCGTCGTCGTCTTCTCCATCACCTTCTTCCATAAGACGAACGTACGAATTGGATGCTCTTTTGCGTGCGGAAGCATCAAGCTCTTGTACACTTCTCTTCTTAGGTGAAGTAAGTCCAGCACGTCCATTGGGAGTTTTGACCAGACTACCAAAATAAGGTGCTTCTGGGGTTTCGCTCTTGATAATTCCGCGTCGAAATGGTGATTTGGAAGGTGATTTGGGTAGAATTGCCATTTCCACCAGTCCCAGAGACTTTTGAGCATCTTCAAATGGGGATATCATCTTAAAATGTTGATATCTCCAGGTATCGAAACAGCGGCATGGGAGCTCTTTATAAGAATCTACATTGGTAATTGAAGTTCGCTGCACGTGATCAGTCACGTGCGCAAGACAGAGTGGAATTTTGCATATTTATTCCAACCCCTGAGGAGAATAGCCCACATTTCTTGGGAGATTCTTTGATTCAATTTGGAATTTCTTGATGAGGGAATAGCTTGCTCGTGGAGACGAGGCATCGATAAGGATGCGTAGATAATGCAATCTTTTAAACATGCAAAGATGCCATAAGTACAGCATAACCTTCAATGGATCCGTGGCTTACATGAACAAACTTTAAACTTAGTGATGTATTTCAAACACTTCATACGAATCACGTTCCTCACCTTTTGGTAACATATCCTTGCACCGCATGAGCCACTATCACCAAACTCGAATAAATCACGTGACCGCATCTCAATGTATAGTAATTTTCCAGACAGTAGCTGCCGTCAGTATTTACGGCATGCTTTCATTTTGTCCATACTGTTCCAATATGCTCTTGATATCACAGGGTGAAGATGGATGTAATAAGCTCTATTGCCCGACATGTCCTTACGAGTTCCGAATCGCAGGTTTGCAGATGTTTGACCGCAAAATGCTACCCAGAAAGGAAGTTGATGATGTACTTGGTGGTGACGGTGCTTGGGATAATGTTGACCAGACAGCGGCTCAGTGCCCAATAGACTCGTGTGGTAACGACAAGGCATACTTCTTCCAATTGCAGATTAGATCTGCAGATGAGCCCATGACTACGTTTTACAAGTGTACCAAGTGCTCACACCAGTGGAGAGAGAACTAGAAGCAAAATCCCAGAGTGGAGTTTTGGAATTGTTGATCAAGGATTAATATTTGGATTCTGAGTGAATCCTAAATCAGGAGGGCATTAAGCTCATTTTTTAGCATTGTATACTAGAAGTACATTACCGGGCATTCAAGACCCTAGTACCTTTAACAAATCATTGGTACGTTGTAGAAAATAGCTCGATGGCTATAATGAACGTGAACGGCATTCCAGATACGATACGTTGAATTAAACTTGAATGTTCGTGGTGCTTCTGATCAACAATGTATAGGATTTGTCAGACATCTATGGACTTTCTTACTAGGAATTGATTCCTCAAAGGAAGCAAAGGATGATTCGACAAACGAAAATTTAATGCTTGCACAATTTCTGATTGGGATGTGGAGGTTCAGACACCCCTCCTTCGGTGAATCAATGACAGCAGAGTCCAGACAAGGAAGCACCAGACGAGATTTGCTTCTTGTCGCAATTTCAGCTAAATCCAATGAACTAGAACAGCTGTCGGTATCGTAATCACTGGAACCCCCAAGTGTAGAGTTGAATTGGCTCGCATATTTCTTGCTTTCGAAATCGCGTTGGTACTGTGGAAGATTATGTCTCTTGTAGTAAAGTTGTTGCTGAGACTCAATGAACTTTTGATATGAAACGTCACGGCGACCCTCAATAATTTTCTGAAGCTTGAAATCTCTAGATCGCTTTTTCATGAACTCTTGCTCATCAGCAGATCGTTCTTGTCTGAAAACAGGAACCCGAACAACCCTTCTGAGATTAATCAAAGCGATACGCTTGTTCGGGACATCTTTGGTTTGACGGTCCTTGCTTTGCGCCAAATATTCATTGACGAAGGTCTCTTCTTGCTTGCAACTATCGACATCCCATCTGTCTATGGTCGCAACACCTCGGTGAATTACTTCTGTGATGGGAAACCCAAACAGAGACAGCATGGTATTATCGAAGTTAAAAATGTCACTGGAACAGCATTTTCCAAAGAGCCTCTTCATAGAGAAACCATTTAACCACGCTTCCTTAGTGTACCAACAAGGATAAACCTGTCGTGGACGAAACATCGATATGAGATTTCGGGTTTCGGAATACGAAGAGTGTCTGGAAAAAACGAGTTTAATGTCCATGGGGAGTAGCTCTGATCCATTGTGGGGTAGAATCCACGAGCGATCCCGAGCCTGGTAAACTCTATTCCCTTTTTTAGTTTCATGGATCATCTTGAGAGCTTTCCTCTCTTGTAGACTCATGCTAGCCAAACGAAGTGGACAGAACACCCCAGCAAAGTCCATGATGTTGAAATTGACACACTGTCTTATTCTTACCAAAACTGGCTTATCTTCGATTTGTCTTTCTCCTCGAGAGAGAGCGTACAATACGCCATGCTTATTGTGGAAATTGCATTTGCCTTTCTTAAGGGCCAGGAACAATGGAGGGCCATTATTCTTATCAAATTTCGCTGCCAAATTGATCAATTTGCTTAGCTTTTCGTCATTGATTCGAAGAGAAGCCCGAAAGTAGCTCAATATAAATGCCCATGCTTGTTCGAACCCAAGAACAGTGTCTAGAAACGCAAAACAGATCTCGGGGTCGTCTTTTGGATATTCCTTCAAAAGGTTTATTGCCGTGTAAACTCCTGAATTGTTTGGAGGAATTTCAATGTATGGCTCTCCTCTATATCCGAAACTGGAGTCGAAGTAGATGTTATCAAGGGTCTTCAAACCTGAAATGTATGGAAACAACGGTGGAACATTTGGAAGCATGTCACACCACCATTTCTCTGCACGAATGTCTCCAGTAATTAAAATGGCACCATTCTCGTTCTCAACAAGAAACATACACGCGCCAACACAGTGGTAGGCCCTTATCAAAGTAACCTGGACCCTTCCGTATACGTTTTCCACGTCCTGTGGGATATCCAAACGCGTTGGAACGTTATAGTCGACGGTTATCATGAGTTTTAGAAAAGTAGGATCATCCCTACTTACTCTGAGCAATTCTTTCGTTTCTACGGAACAGTAAATCGGGCCCGCGAATGATTTATTCTCGATACCTACCAAATGGTCGGTATGGCAATGGGTAAGAAGAAAAATCGATGCAGACGAATCAAATCTATCCACACATAAGAAAGGAAACTCACCCACAACTCCGCCAAATGTGTTTGACATAATTTAGGACTAGGACGAGGTCAACGCGTTTGGTTGCAAATCGTAGGTTAGGCAGACAAGAGGTGCGGTGATGGATGTAAGTATATTGGAGTGGTTGATACAAAAAAATAACAGGGTGGGGTGGATTCGCAAGGGTGAATATGACGATTCAATTTCTTGCTTTCGTCCTGGTTTTGGTCATTCAAATGATTCCTTCTGCTTTCGATCATTCAAATGATTCCTTTTGCTTTCTCTCAACTTTATCATCATACAATATTAAGGGCATGAATTGAAACTGCTACAAAAGTCCATTCCTACGAGTATCAACTTAAGATTCTATATAAGAATACCGTAGTATTCTGCCGTATGATATTTTTCCGCTAAAGGTTTCCACTGCACCAAAAACCGATCCGCAATAGGCATAATGAGACGTCCACTGAGACTGAGATTGTCCACTCGTGCTAATGACTCTACGTATATAATTCTAGTTGTGCATAACCCCAAGAACTTCATGATGAACAAAACGTATGCTAGCGGAATACATGTACCCGGTCCATTCACCAAAAGCACATCAGGTTTGGGCAGTTTCCTTAGCTGTTGGATTGTAGAAATGAAAGAACCTATCGTGCTCTTTACAGACAGAATGAGTGGCTCACCAACCCTTCTTGCGCGCTTCAACTCGATAAATTGAGCTTTCCCGCCTTTCAATGAATTCTCGTATGACTTTGCCTTGTGAAGCGAAGTGGTGTCTCCAGAAGACACTACCCATACTCTGGAGCATGAACTAAGGTCTATGGGTGATAATAGGCGCATCATCTCACCTGTGTGCCCTCCAGAACCAAGTAGGATCATGATATTGTGGCCATTGACCCTTGCATTCCAATCAAGCGAACTTCTTTCGTACCTCCTCGAGACCGGAAGAACAGCAATTAGACGTAAAAGGAGCAATGCAATGGGAATCAGAATGCATAGAGTAACAATGCATATTTGCGTTTCGAAATTCATTGGTTCGAACCTTGAATATATGTTTCGAAGTCTTTACAAGTGGGCCGTAATATGTGTGCACTCTGTACTTACTAAACTCATTCTCTACCAAAATCAGTACATCTCATGTTCCCTCTCAATTTCATCTTAATGACTACATATATCCATATATACTTATGTGTCCACGAAAAAGAAGGCTTAGATCTTTGTTCGGTTGTAAGGCGAAATGTTCAAATGATAAGTGTTACAACCAGGGCCAGGTTCATTTCCCTTCCCTTAACATACTTGTAAGTCCTGATTTGGACTATTATCTTCGCATATTCTGACAACAGTGTGAGTCTGTATGCCAGCAATCTCAGTTGTAATAAATCTTCGTTAAATCTCCATCACTCCACTGGCAGCCTTATATGATTTCTTCGCTAATTCAGACTTTTTCCTCCTCTTTTGGGGAGTCAGATCCCGTTCGGCAAGTTGTTTCATCACTTTCACAACCACAGTACCGATTTTACTATGTTCCTCATTACTTGTGCCCAACGACTTAGGAACACCCCATGCCACTCTAACTGGATACTTCCCATCAAGAACCACAAGACCGGCGGTTTTCGGGTTTTTGCTCAATCCATTGGCGGATATTTCGCTCGCAAACATCTCTGCATTCTTTCTTGTAGCAAATGTAGCGTACGCACATCGAGACCGGTGGATCACTTTTAGTGTGGTGTGGCCATACTTGTCACAATAGTTGGAAAGAGCGTATTGTGGCATTTCTGGCGAAAAACCGAAAATGAAAAAAGATTTGATGCTGACATCTTCTGGATGTGCTAAAGTTCCGCCGAACGGTAGCCTGCTGAGGATTTTCGTCATATCCTTGTTTGCTATTTCCATCGCTCTTTCCTTAACGTTTCTCTTTGAGCCATTCAACTTGGCAGCCAATGTTTCTAGAATAGCACGGGCCTTCGCTCGCTTCTCCTCGTCTAACTCGACTTGTCCGTCTTTTTCTTTCTCTTGCTGCCTTGCCTCCTGTTTGTCTCCCATAATTGCCTTCACCTCACGGTTTCTGGTCGAAGTTTCGGTAGCAAATTCGTTGGTAATGCCAGCCATTTTCAAGGCGGCATCTCGAATATCTAGCGGGATTCCGTAAGTTACATCCACCATGCATGATTGGCAGCAGTTCCGTGACACAGCACATGTTTTGCAAATGATAGTTTTCTTCAGTTGTCTCAGATCATTCAGATTATTCCATCTGAACACCGTAAACGGCCTTGTACAGTTCTTGCACTCTTCTCCGCCAGGCTGACGGATCATTCTAATGTGGTCTTTGTCTCCTAGACATCGTTCACATAGCGTTGGGGTATCTGACATGGACAATGATATAGTTGGTGATGAGATAGTGATGGCTCGATTGCATACAGTAGAGAGCTCTTGCCTACTTACCCAAGAAGTGAGATGAAATTAGGCAGAGTTCGCAGACACAAAGGAAATACTTGGGAGGTAGAGATGAAAATATTAGTTGAGTGGGGAGCGAGAGATATATGCTTCTTGAATTGAAGGATATACTGCCGTTGATACTCTCTCGAGTAGACTAGTACAGTTACGAACTCAATACTAAAGTGACATCAGTTCACAAGGGCGAAACCAGAGCCATTCAAAGAGTTTCTACGTCAGCAATGATTTCAAGTTAAGGTTTTCATCCACATTGGAACTCAATCGAACTCAATCGAATACACTGAGGGGCCTAATTGTTAGTTGATGTCCTAAAGAACATAGTGTATGTCAGGGTTAAAAAGCTCTGATATTATTTTATTCCACATGATTGTTCAGGTGAAGAAATTCGTTGTAAATAATTCATCATCATACACTAAGAATGATTCACATACATTTTTGCGTTGATGGATAATAAAAGAGAGGAAATTTTTTTTCTTATTTATACATGCATATGTGTTACCCGGCACATCGGTTGTGGGTGCAAACTAGGTCTAGTATTCCGGAAGCGGGTACCCGAACACCTCCAATATTTCGGTTAATTTACTTAAATGACGAGAAATGATTTCTTTGTCATCTCTCAAATGTCTGAAATTCAAAACTTTTCCGATTGCTGCATGAACGTGCAAATTGAATGTCCACGCAGTTATTATGGGCCTGAATTGTCCCAACACTCTGGATATAACTTCCTGGATTAGTTTCACACATTCGTTGATGACAGGTGCCATCTCTTCGTTCGATGCATGTAACATTGACACTATTTGCCGGTGGTAGGCAACTTCATCCATGTAGAAATTATCACTCTCCACCTCAAATTGAAGTGATACGAGGTCCTTCTCTGCATCTTGCAAGTTCTTTGCAACAGAAAACAACTCTCTAGTAAGAACTCTGTAGGAAAACTCTTTGAAATTTTGAATGAAGAAGGGAACAAAGCGTTGGCTCACTGTCACCACACTATATGAATTGAGATTCAATTGTTCTGAAAGTGCATGAGAAGCTGCCCGTCTAATATCTGAAGCAGAGTCAAAGAGTTTTTGGAAGAGGACTAACGATGCTTCCGCTTGAAATACAGGTTCGTTATTCTCCAAAATAATTGTGGCTGCTTGAATAGAAGTAATACGAGTCTTCTCTTCTTGATCATTTGCAGAATACTGTCGAACGAGATCCATATTGAACTTATTCGTATCCTTCAATTTTAGGAAGAACAAAGGAACGGCCACTTCGGGTTCTGATGCAAATTCCCAATTATCAACATTGAGAGAGAGATCCTGGCTCACGAGGAAATCTAGAACTCGTGAGGTGACGTATGTCCATCTGGGACTCTTAAGGAGTTTCTGGGCCAACACTTGAACTGTATTAGTAATTCTTGCGACCTTGAATACCGAGTCATTTGGCAATGCATCCCAAAAGTCAAGATATGTGAATAGAACCTCGTACTCATCCTCATACCGAAGTGCATACTTTGTGTTTTCTATCATTGACGACACGTTTTTCTTGGCTTTGTCTGTCATAATAACCATTTCTGCGCAAGCCTTTAAACATAAACGCCGAGCGGCGTCCGGGTACTTAGGAGGAATGGAAAGGTTTTGAGTTAAGAAGTCATTCACAACCGCCGCATTCTCTTCGATAACTCGAAGTTCTAACACTTTTATGCATGCTGACAACAATGTCCAATTGATCGGCTTTCTTGAGGTAAGAAGGCTGAAGTTACTAGTGATTTTCATGATAATTGCATACAAGATATCATCATTCTCGGCTTCGAAATACTTCAACATACTCGCAACACAGAGTAATGCACCATGGACTTCATTAGCAGATGACATTGTGGGAATTCGATCAGCTAGACTCATGGCTCTTTCTGGAATTTTACTTGTGTGGTTGAGGGATGTGATCACGGAGGCAGTCATCTCACGAACTTTCCAAACTCTGTGACCCAAGTATTTGGACTCGAGAATCTCAATAAATGCGGCAACTCGCTCTTCGTCTGGCTTGTGGCTCGTCAATCTCGATAAGATTGAGAGAACCGGAACAACAACGTTGACCTTTCCCAGGTAATTCTCGAGCTTCTCTAACAAAATAAGTGAAACTCCGGGAAACTTTAGGAAAAACAATGGGGCGTTCATTTTAGGAACAACATCTCCCATCTTATTGGAACCAAAGATTCGAACTTGAAGCGAAGTGAAAGTCATCACTGCAGCATTCTTTAATGACCATGACATATGGTCTAGATTTTGAAGTGAAATCTCTAATGCTGCACTAACAAATTCATCAACAGAGGAAGAGTGAACTTCAGTGACAATGTGCTTCATGCAATTGTATGCATGGACCTGAGGAATGTCCATAGTTTCTGATCCATCAAATGAATACTCCTGTGATGCAATGGATAGAAGCTCCCTAAAAGTGTATTGAATGGCTTCGTTGGTAACTGCTGGGTCAATTGACATACCATTCAAGATAGCCGTAATCAAAAATGGCAAGCCACCAGATCTTCTCGAGATTAACTGCGTATGAGACCTTATGATTAATAAATTTTGTTCAAGCCATTCCTTTAGTACACTTGCTTCCCCTCGCTTCATATATAGTTTGCAAACTTCGACAAAATTGAGGTGAATTGCCGAAAACGCTCCTCGATGGGCAACAATAGTCAACTGCTCCATTAAATTTGCACTCAAGCTATCGAATTCAGACTTCGAAATGATGATCTCTTCATGCTTCAAAGAGAATCCCATCAACACTCTCGTGAGTTCTGAAGACTCTTTAAGAACTCGCCAGTGGTCATTCAAATAGTCATTCTGTACAATGGACGAGTCTAGTATACCTCTCTTGATAGTGCTCCAAAATTCTGCGAGCTTCATTCTTAAAAAGTCGCACATTTCCTGGTACCAGCCTCTGGAGTCCATGATTGGAGAATTAATCGAAGACAAGATCCATGCAAAAGCAGTCAATAAACCATGAGGAGACTGAGAAGCCATAGATTGGATATCATGCCGTTTAAGCTCCTCTACCAAAGTGATTAGGAGACATTGATGTTTCTTTTTGTCGTGCGTCTGGTAGATTTGAGCCATTGAGAGCAAAACCTCGGCAGCACAATCACTTTGACGTCCCTTCAACGAATAAAGCAATTGGATGGTGTTTGTGAGATGATCTTCGTGTGATCTGGACAAAGTCTGAACAAGGAGCTCGTATGGACACCCCTGCAACATGAGTGATGCTCTTTTTCTAATATCTTCGTAGTTGTTAGCTGTCATTCTTAATAGAACCTCGGCAGATGCAGATGTGTAGATGTCAAATATTTTCGAACTCTGCTTGTTTTGCTTTCTGGTGTTTCTTTGAATACCATCGAACCCGTAATCAATAAATATTTGAAGAAAGTCAGAAGCTAAAAGAAGCAGACAATAAGACGATGTTGGCGACATTTGACGCCAAGCATAGTTGTGAATATGTACAAGAGCACCCTTAGTTAGTTCTATTCCGTTCATGGTGATCTCGTCGTCGGGGTTTCTCTTGAGAAGCTTCTCGCCGTTCGAAATGTAGTTCTTGAAGGCAAGAACGGCTTTCCGCATCAAGGTAATATACCTGTTTCGCAACTGAGGGCTGTCGCTTTCTCTGAAGAACACATCAAGACACAGCAGAGACAGAATCGTGAGCAAAATGTTCTTGCTAGTTAATTTGGTGGGTTTTATGCATCCAATAATAACTTCAAGTGCATCGAGACGCTCACTGGGGTTTGAACTGGATAGCTTGAATAAAACCCGATCAAAATCATGGATCTCTTCGAAATCGGGGACAAGAACATGTCCTATTCTTGCAACCACAAGAAATATTTCATCATGGTCTAGATGACGGATCTCCCGCAAGAATTCTATATAATGACTGGGAAGTCCGCGAAATAGAATAGGAAGGAGATTACTGGCGATGTTTGCCCTTGCTTCTTTCCTTTTGAGGTTCAGCATCACCAAGTCTTTCCAGCTTTCCAAGTACATATCACCTGAGCCATAAGCTTTGGAATGGGCAATAGCAAATGCCTTTGAAGAGACATTGGCCAATGCATCATATTCTAGAGCATTGATGCAATCAGTAGGGAAATCAGGATATGTTTCTAGAAGCTGTTTGGCAACTAGGTCAGACTCTTTGATGACAGCCTCAATGATAACATAAAAACTTTTCAGAGTCTTTGGCATGTTCATAATTCGCTCGAGCCAAGAGGAGTATATGGCTTGGACGTCGACATCTTGCAACTTGTTTGTGAATTGACATAAGCGCGAGAGAAGAGAACTCATTGCATTCGAAAGTGCACCTGATCCGCTGTCAAAATAGTCACATATGAACAGCGCAACTTGCGTGAGACGAATCAGAGATACCTCTGAATCCTTGAAAGGAATATCAACTGTTCTGGAATACTGATTGGCACGAAGAAACCATATTGTGAGCGCATCAGTGGTCAAGATCGTAGACTTTTGGACATCTTCTGTTACTAGGCTATCGTGAAGAGTGAGAAAGAGTTGGAGAAACGAGGCTCGATCTTTGATATCAGTAGCCTTAGTACCTATAAGTGTCTTCTTGATATCAGAGATGTCTTGTACACTTTCATTATTTGACATGTGGTGCTGGAATTGTCAAAGGTGATGAGTTAAAGTACAGGATAAGACATGAGTGAATCATGTTGGAGCCATTAACAAAAAGAAGCCTCCATCAAGAAGTTTCGACTAGGACATTCTTCTGTAGAGTAGGAAATTTTCTTTTGAGATTAAGTTGAGTTATTGAGGAGCTGAAGTTCGTTGACAAACCGGAGAATTTGTATGATCTTCCTGATGGAGGAGATGACCAGAGACCAGAGAAAGGGACTAAGAACTCCAATTACTCTCGAGAAATACTCAATTTACTTGGAAGTTGATATTTGTGAAAGTTTACCGGTTCTAGCTCTTTTTTTTTTGATGCTTTCAAAGTTCTGTTTCCTACTGCAGTCTTCTGAGTTTGTATATTCTCCGAAATCGTTGCGAGTTTTGGAGAAAAGTTCGACCCGGTAGTTCCAAAGAATGATAGAAATATGTTCTAATCTCAAAGAATAATCCCTAAATATTCTATAGGGATAAACCATCTTTTCTCTTTCATCCTTCAGACGTCCGGATACTCGTGTTGCCAACTTTCTGAATGGGGTAATGCCCATTATCCTGGAAATCAGCAAACTTGGTTAGAAAGTCAGGAACAGCTATGAGCCGTATCTACAACAAAATTTATACTGTAGACCTAGATACATACTTCAACATGCGACAGACTCGAAAATCATTGAACAAGATAGACGCTCTCACTGTATTCTGATTGCCTTTGAATCTGAAAGAAAATCCATGTCACTGGGTCCATCCGGATCAGAAAGGTGAATTCTGAATACTTCGAGATAATGGATCATCACAAATTTATTTGAATTATTTGACTAATACAGTGACAATCTCGAGGATTATTGTCTTCTTGGAAAGAGTCGTTGACGTTGGAAAAGGAGAGCAGCCTTCAGCCTAGATTAGGAGTCCAGTGATTTATGAGGATGAATGGCTATCACCATCCACCAACCGCCGAGAAGCATTCAAGCTTCGATGTTCAGCATCATATTTAAGCCCCACATTTTGAGATTAACTTCTCACTGCTGGATCTGCGCCGTAATAGGAGCAAACTCAATTCACATTAGACTAAAATTGGCCGCGAAACATGGCCACTCGACAAGCAGGTAACCTATTACCTTTCTTATTCATTATTCGATACTGAATGCATGAAACATTCCCATGGGGCGGAGAGTTCTGAAAGCAGATTAAAGAGAGGAGACCAAACGTTCTTTTGCTAGCAAGTACGAGAGACAAGAAAAGAAGCAGAAAAGCTACCGTTGCTGGAATCAATGGTGTGAATGGAAGAATATTCCAAATCTAAGAAAGAAAAGTGTGCCAATGGGAAATGGATACTTTACTTGTATTTCAGGCGGACTACCACAATGCATATTTTTCGCAACCACTATGCTATTAGAATATGACACCAGAATATCAGAGGTTGTGAAAATCCTCATGAACTTTTCCAAATCCCACCCCTTCAACAGCGAGCCATTTTCCTCACTCTTCCCTCCAAAGGTAACTCCGCACCTTCTGCATTCGCCCAAGAAGTGCATCCTCTAGTTTCTTTTGTCGAGGCAGTACGGCACATCGAAACACCCATCAAACTCACAAGTAAATACACTTCATCCATGTCCACCAAAACCATAACCAAAGAAGCTGAACAAGACATCAGTAACATGGAAAAGCGGTCGTCCACCAAGAAGGTGTGGGACATGTACTATCACCACTTTCCTTTCTTCATGTTGACAGGACCCGAGAGCATTTTGTTGCATGTTTTTATCTTGACGTTCGTGAGCTTTGTCGTATACGCTTTGTACAACATCCCTCTGTACTTCCCATTTTTGGTGTCTAGGTCATACTACTACTTGACGGGCGCAGACTCGAAGATCTGATTGGGTAAATAACGGTTTTGGAATAGATAATATTGAGATAGACCGTAGATAGGAGAAGCAAGGAAGAAGTGAATAAGTGGACGGCGAGGCGAGAGATGAGAAATAGTGGGATTATGGAGGATCTTTTGGACTAAAGCATAGTTCCTACTTCGAGAGAAGTTGAAAGAGTTAGGAGATGACTCTACAAGCGAATATTGGGCTACTAGTAGACCAACCTTTCTTGTTCTGCCAACATCGTCTGCAATTTGACGGATATCTCAGGAAAACCTTTTTATTTAATCTTTCAAGCTATTCCATTCCATACATTTCCTTTTTTTCTTTTTTTTTTTTTTTGATCCCGAAGCTCACTATCGAGCACTCGTATCATTCTGCTTTTCTACACCTTCACGAGAGTGTTCGCGTCGCGTACCCGCTGTATGTACCGAAGACCAAATGCTCCATTCAAGCCTCCTCGGCCCCTAGGAGCCAAGCTGGAAATTAAAAATGCGGTTTGTTCTACTACAAAGTCAGATGAGTTGGCCGTTGCTGAAGAATTGTTTTTGCCTGAAGAGGTCGGTCAGCACGAGGTACCAAATAAGCGATTAAAGACAGCCGCAATCAAGAGGCCTCATGGGATATCTACAACAAGCAATCCGAAGAAGGTGTTAAATTATTCAACTTCTGCGAATTTCGAACATTCAAGTATATCCGAATGCTCTCTGGGCGAGCAGAGTCAGACTTCCAATTTGTTCTACTCAGTACAATGGAGGAAACGATCTACTAAGAAAAACAAGTCCTGGGAAGGTGACGGGTACATCATAGTCGGTAAAAGTTCAATAGTTTTGAAAGTCGAACAAAAGAAGACCTTCAAGGTGATAGGTAGAACGACCAAAATGAGTATTGACGGTGTGATTCTGCTTGGTATGTATGAGGCTGAAGTCGACTGCCAACTCACCAGGCAAGAGGTTGAGAATTTACGAGAGGAGAGGTTACTGTCTCCTATCAAGAAAGAAAAGGAGAATATTGGTCTGCTCCAGCCAAAATCCAATCTATCCACTTCTATACGTGGTT
Source organism: Sungouiella middelhoveniana (assembly GCA_030557965.1). NCBI lineage: Eukaryota > Fungi > Ascomycota > Pichiomycetes > Serinales > Metschnikowiaceae > Sungouiella > Sungouiella middelhoveniana. The sequence continues at coordinate 65,742 of JANIJQ010000024.1, read as the reverse complement.
ATATAGGTGTCCGAAGAGCTCCAGGCCAAGCAGGGGTAAATGCTGAAGCTAAATATGCCACACCAGAAGTCGTTGTTGAAGACTTGTCTCCACTGGAGAATACACCTGAGGAGAATGGTTTTCTACTCCCCAGTAGTTCCATTCATGATGCCAAATCAGTAGTTGTGGACCCTATTCTCACGAAAGTTCTTCGTCCTCACCAGAAAGAAGGACTTCTGTTTATGTATGAATGTGTTATGGGGTTCAAGTCGCCCGAGTATAGTGGCGCCCTTCTAGCGGACGAAATGGGTTTGGGAAAGACTCTCATGACTATCTCACTAATCTGGACGTTATTGAAACAAAGTCCATATCCTGACCAATCGTGTGTCGTCAAAAAAGTCTTGATCTGTTGCCCAGTATCGATTATCGAAAACTGGCGCAAGGAATTTAAGAAGTGGATCGATGTTAATCGAATTGGAATCCTCACCGTCAATAATAAGCAGCATACTGCCGCTCAAGATAGGCAAGATATCGTGAATTTTGGAAGAACCAACGTGTATCAAGTCCTTATCATGAGCTACGAGAAGGTCCTATCGTGCTCTGAGCCACTCTCTAGCGTTGATATAGATTTTCTAGTCTGCGACGAAGGTCATAGGCTCAAGAATGCATCTAATAAGGTCCTCAAGGTGTTAAACGAGCTCAATGTTCCTAAAAAGTTGGTCTTGACAGGTACGCCTATCCAGAATGACCTCAACGAATTCTTCAACATCATACACTTCATCAATCCAGGAATTTTGGGGAGTCAACTGGAGTTTCAAAGGAAATATTTGAAGCCCATCCTCAGAGCAAGAGAAGTAAATTGCACCAATAGAGAAGTCATTGAAGAAGGAAAGAAAATGTCCTCCATGTTGATTGAGGTGACCAAGTCGTTCACACTTCGGAGAACTAAGTCAGTCATCAACAAATACTTGACACCAAAGACGGACATTATCGTATTTTGTCCCCCCACAAAGCTTCAAAAGGAGCTCTTTTATACGGTATTGAGTTCTTCACAGTTCGACTCAATCATGAACTCCGATACGCGTGACGTACTTTCAATGATTCTTGTTCTTAGAAAGATTTGCAATTCGCCTTCCTTGGTGGCAACAGATCAGTATTTTGAGACGATACGTTCAGAATCAAACCTGCCTTTGACATCACTATCCAATCGGACAACAGGAAGTAAAGTTAACGTATTAATTCCGCTCCTCCTCGAGTTTCAGAAGGTAAACGAAAAAGTTGTTCTCGTATCCAACTATACCCAAACTTTAGACTTTTTGGAGCTGGTATTACTGAAACTCAATATTCAGTACTGTCGTCTAGATGGTTCGATACCTTCAAAATTGAGAGACAAACTTGTTGTAGAGTTCAACAAGTGTAAAAGTTACAAGGTGTTTTTGCTCTCTGCCAAAGCAGGGGGAGTTGGCCTCAATTTAGTCGGAGCATCGAGACTTGTTCTCTACGATAACGACTGGAATCCTCTGGTTGATTTACAGGCAATGGCCAGGATTCATAGAGATGGACAAACAAAACCGGTATTCATTTATAGACTCTTCACAACCGGAGCTATTGATGAAAAGATCTTTCAACGTCAGCTCATGAAGAACAATTTGAGTGATATGTTTCTCGACGATAAACTCGAGTCATCTCTGAATGTGTTTGATTATGATGATCTCAAAGATTTATTCACAATTGCCGAAACAAATTGTAATACCCACGATTTGTTGGAATGTGAGTGTATGGGGGTTGGAGGTCCTGTGGAGTCATCACAAGAAATGAATTCAGAAGCGGAGGTCACTGTTGAGGACTTACAACTTCCTTCTTCAGGATTCATGAGTGCATCCGAGTATAAGGATTTAGATGGATCTAAAGCGGCGAGGAAGCAATCGATTCGATCAGCACTCACCAGCTATAGGCATTTTGACCCCAAAATGTTTAAGAATGACATTGATGTGGGCGATAAGATTCTCAATGGACTCTTGTTGAATCCTAAAACGCAAAACCTGGTTAGTTATGTGTTGAGTCATTTGTCGGAGAAAGATACTTAGTACTTTCCACCAGATCAGTAATGGGCAAGCATAAATGTTAGCGAATGGAGAAGATTACTCAATGGTAATTCCTAATGAGGACGGGATAGAAGTTTTTCTTTGGTTTGAGACTCCAGCTGTATCTGGTTGTTGTGTAGATGTTATACCAGTATTTGTGGTTAATATGCCACTTAGGCAATCGTAGTGTGAAGTTATCTGATGGGCCGCTTGGACTTTTCCAAACCTAACGAGATCTGCTGCAACAAGGAATCAGGAATCAGCTGTAATTTCCAAAGGTGTATTACTAAACTATGCCAATTAATCCACTGGGCTAAAACAATTCTATGTACACATATCTTCTCCCGACTCTCAATGTAATTCTCAAGATTACAGACTTACTTCTCCCGAGTCTCAACTGGTTCAACACTTGAAATTCTAGTGCTGTCAGAAGAGTTGAGCTCTCTAGACGGCTCTTCATTTATGGTTTCCCTCTCGTTGTCTCTTTCCTGCTCAGTAGTTGTTTCCTTATTGTCGTCTCTTTCTTGAATAGTTTCAGTGGGTAATCTCTTGTTAGTCATGAAAACAATGGCAATTGCTCCGATACCAGCAAATCCCATGTTCATGTAAAACGTGTTTCTGATAGCATGTAATACCTGTGTCTTGACGAAGTCTTTTGCGCTTGTACTCATATGTTTGAGTGCCTCCGTGGAATTGACTAATGCGAGCAAGTCGTAACCAGCGAGCTCGTCCTGAATAGACTGGGGTTGTTTGGCCAATGCTGGGCCTATACTATTCACGAAAGAGGACGTGTAAACTGCATCAGCCAAGGTTGCAGCGAGCGCCCCACCCAAGGATCTGGAGAAGTTAATCAACGTTGTGGCTAGAATGACTCCACCCGCAAACTTTGGAGCAGTAATTTGGCCAGCAATGAGACAAGCTTGCATTTGCATACCCACACCAGCTCCAAGAGGAATCAAGTACCCAATCTTCTGAGAACTTGTAGAATCAACCTCAAGCAAAGTGATTAAGCCGCATCCGATGAAACCCAAAGTTCCTCCAAGGACAGCGAATGGCTTGACTTGGGTGGTTTTTCTCACAAGAACTCCGCTAAACATGGAGGCAACAACAACGGAAATAATCTCAGGTAATAAGTCCACACCCGATCTCCATGCACTGGCATTATGAATAACCTGGAAGTAGACAGAGAGATAAATCACCGTGGAGATGAAGTAGCCAAACATTCCGAACAAGGCAACGGCAGCAGCCGAGGTCTGATAGACCTTCACAAGAGACCATGGAATCATGGGGTGTGGGGCCCAGACGAAGGTCCATACAAAGTAAGCGATTGAAAATACTCCGCCGATAACTAAAAGGGCAATGACGGCGCCCGAGTTCCATGCATACTTTCTGCCTCCCAACGTCAAACCCACGAGGAATATAACAAAACCGGCCGTCAGAAGCAAAATTCCGAAGTAGTCAATCATCTTCAACTTCTCGATTGTCTTGGCTTTACTCCGAGGAGGGTTGAACGTCCACACAAACAACACAAGCGCAATTCCTCCAATTGGCAAGTTGATATAGAAACACCATCTCCAGGAAACGTTGGAGGTGAAGGCACCACCGACCAAAGGTCCAAGAACAGATGCAACTGCGAAAACCGATGCGATTAACGCCATTCCGAGCGGTCTCTTTTGGATGGGAAGAATTTCGGTGATAACAATAAATACCAAGGTCAGGATTCCGCCACCTCCAACACCTGCCAACACTCTTCCACCAATAAGAACATTCATGTCGTTAGCCAAGGCACACATCAATGAGCCGGCTTCGAACAAAACAATTGCTGCGATCATGGTGTTCTTTCTTCCAAAAATAATGGCCATTTTGCCCCATACGGCGACAAACACCGCCATGGAAATAAGAAAACCAGATGCCAACCATCCAATCCTGTCGAAGCCATTGAACTTGTTACCGACTGTGGAAAGTAATGTTGCAATGATGGTCTGGTCTAAGGCGAACAAAAATAAGCAAAAGTACACAGAAAGCATGCAGAAGAACAAATCCTTACCCTGCAAGTACATATCCTCACGTTTGGTTCCATCCCCGGCATCACTTTCGAAGAACTTCTTCTCTTCGGAGAACGGCTCAATAGGTGCGGCTGATTTCGAGATGACTATGGAGACAGCTTCATCAACATTTCCATGATCAGAATTTCTTTCAACAGAATTTCTTGCAGACATCGTGGATAGAGTGAAAGGAATAGAGACCCAATGCTTTTTTTTTTGTTGATTAAATGTTGGGACACCTTGTGGTTAAATAGAATATTGTATTAGAATTACAGTCGGCGGAGAAACTCTTAGTCCGTCTTATCGCCGTAATCTTTGACTAGCAGCCTCTTCAATATTTTTGACAGATGTCCCATGCAGAACAGAAAAATGTTTCCTTCCAGGATAAAAGACAAAGGAAACTCGTGGAATAGCGATTCTGATGAAATTATCTTGGCGCAAGAAGAAGATTTTTGTTCTTGCTCCGAAATTAGTCTTTGGGCTTCGTCGATGACCTGTTGCCACAATAAGAGCAAATGTGCGGCACGCTTTTCCTCCCTGCCATACTGCCGCATATGATCTACAGGACTCCCAGAGAAACTAACTAACGGAGATCAAGGTTGCGTGGTACCTGGAGGCTCACTAATCCAAAAGAGTAAATCTCCGAGATTTCGCTGAGGAATGTATTTCTCATATCCGAGGTTTCGGTCTCAGGTTCGGCGTTACCGAGTTCGCAATTTTATTTATGAGTGTTTGCTCTCACGGATCCGTCACAAGAACACCGAACTTTGAGCCACATTGTAATTCTGAATAATTGCTATTATTATCATTATTATTATTATTATTTTTATATTCCTCTATTTCCGATCCAACATCTTCATTCTCGCCTCTGCAGCTCTAGCCCTTTGTTCTCTCATTAATCTCGCCTTCTGCTGATCGCTCAAGCCGTTTGTGTCTGCGACCTTCGGTACTTGTCCACCCAACGTGCCTCCGCTGGAAAACGTAGGCTGTTTCAACTCTAACTCAGTCTTCTTAGCCAATTCCCCTTCGATCAACTTGCGCTTTTCTTCATCTTGCTGCTTCTTGACAATGTCTGCTTCCTTGGCTATTTCTTCACTGGATTTTGGAGGCCCCACCTTTGCTTGCGCCCAATCACAGTACGACTCGCCTAATGTATGCCGAGCAATCTGAAAAACACTCTTCACTGCAGCAGTCGATGCGATCTGCGCTGCTGTCTTGCCGAAACTGTTCAAAACCGTCGGATCATTCTTCATATTCACCAAGAGGACCTTCACCATATGGTGCAAGCCCTGAGACGAGGCGTAATGGAGCGATGTCGGTGTATTGGCATATTTGAGTGTTGGGGTGAATTGGAAGTTCGGGTCTATCTTGTTCTTCTTCAAATAGTTGATCAAAAGGGGAGCCTTCGACTTCTTGAGAAGAGAAACAATCTCTCTTGTATGCTTATCAGATTCGGATTCGACTTCCACTTCAGGAGTCTTGGACTTGGGTTCTGGGGTTTCCACCTTATTACTCTTTTTTGTGACCATTGGGAGATCCACCACGGAAAGATACATCAAACGAACCCACGCCTTCTTCACCTCGCCCAACGTCGCCCTCTTGGTCGTAAATGGGAAGCTTCTGATTCTAACATCGTTGTTCTTTAACTCTGCTCCTTCATAACCCACCAAGATCTTCCTGTTCGATGCTCCATTGGCCCTAATGAAAACATATTCGGCTCGGGCCAAATAATCATGCCATTGCGTCAACAACTCCATTACTTCCTTCTGTAACGCCTGCTCGTTATACCTTCTGATACTCGATCCGGCAGAGTTGGCCTTTCCTCGGGCATTATCTGACGCACTTTGTGATCCTCCCTGCTTTCTTCTTGTAGTATATCTGTGGAATGTCTTTGACGTAAGAACGTTCACCATCTGTTCCTGCCTGGACTCAGTTTTACTAGGGGCGTTTCCTTTTATGTTCTTGGGTGTATGTGAGATCACAGCTCCCGCAAAATGGCCACCTCCAATCATTAGTAATACCGAAAGCCCCAGCTTGTGTTTTTCTCCGCTGGACTCCTTCAACGTCTCTATAACCGTCCCCTTGAGCAAAGCTTCATTGCTGAATAAAGCTTTATATATACCAAAGCCCTTCGAATCATCTAGAAGCGGCGACTTAGTGAAGACAAATGGAGAATGGGTGTTCAAATGGCTTACCAGCTGGTCGTCCGCACGTTCTCCATTTTCCTTAGTTGAAAGTTTCTCGAAAATCGTGTCCAAAGTCTTTTCATCCTCAGACTCTGTATCAGACTCATCAGACCCCGATATACTGTCTAACGACTGCGTCTCGACCAAATTCTCAAACTCGGGTTCTGTTAACGGTGCCAATGCCGCAAGTGCCCGTTTCAAATTAAGACGGTGGAAGTCCGACTTGTAATGATACAGTCTATCTTTCGGTGACATCTCTGGCCCGAATTCCAATTTGCATGTCGAGCATCCTTGAAGACTAGTGACTTTCGTTTGCTGAGGCGGGATTTCCTCAGCATTTTCCACATCTACAATCGCAGATGACTCATCAAAATGTAATAGCTGCAATGAAGACAACAATTTGTCCAGAAGGTTAAATAAATAGAGATCGTCTTTGCTGAAATTCGACATTTTTGTGCTATAATGGCCACTTAGCTCGACAACTCTTTCTTATAGTTCGTCAGTGTGCACACCAGGAACATAGAAGATGCCAAACCCGGACATATGATGACATAAGAGTCATAGAATGAGGCATTTTATATTTACAGTCAGACCTAAAGTGACACTGCAATTAACTACTGCGAGCCAAACCGGTGGCACTCCTTCAAGAAATGCTCGATCTTTTCTGGCTTCATGAATGGGTGGGTTCCGTGGCCGAAATTCACAATGTAATTCTGCTTTCCTCCACCAAAGCCCTTAATCATCTGCTCCACTTTCTGAGTAATCACCTCGTCCAGTCCATACATGATACCTGGATCCAAGTTACCCTGCAAGGTGATTCTTCTACCGTTGACCACCTTGACAGCGTCTTCGGGCTTGTAGAGCCAGTCCAAAGAGACACAGTCGTAGCCAGAATTACATAAATCATCCAACGCATACCAGGCGCCCTTTGCGAAAACCGTGAGCGGGATTTTCTCGGCGACTCCGAGCTCCTTCAATCTTGGAGGCAACTTGGCAGCAATCTGCTTCAAGTAGGGTAAACAGAACTCGTTGAATTCGTGAGGACCCAACTCCGAGGCCCACGACTCGAACACCTGCAACATCTGAGCACCCGCAACCACCTGCTGAGCTAAAAATTCCACGCATGCATCAGTAATGGCCTGCAACAACACATGTGACTCCTTGGTGTACTCGTAGATCCACTGTTTGGCAAACCGGAACATCTTGGAGCCCTGACCTTCAGTCATATACACCAACAACGTCCATGGGGCACCACAAAAGCCGAGAAGTGGCACTCTACCGTTCAATTTAGTTCTGGTCAACGTGATGGCCTTGAATGCCCAGTCCAACAGCGTCATGATATCGGGTTTCAAGATAACACGCTCCATATCGGCAGGACTACGCAATGGGTCTACGAACACTGGACCTTTGCCCTCCACCATGTCGATTTCAAACCCCATGGCCTGAGGAATCACCAAAATGTCACTGAAGATAATGGCAGCATCAATGAGGCCGTCGAAGCGGTTCACTGGCTGGATGGTGATTTCTGCAGCAATCTCCGCATCGCGACAAGTTTCGAAAAAGTTTCTGTTGCCCTTTGCTTCGTGGTATTCTGGAAGGTATCTACCTGCTTGTCTCTAGAGGATTAGTATGGGGAAAGAGGATGAAGACACTGACGAAGAAAGGGGCTCCGATGCAGCAAAAAAGAAAAGAAAACACATACCATGATCCAAATAGGCGGTCTTTCAACCTTTTCGCCCTTGGCGGCCCGGAGGAGGAGGTCGTTCTTCAAAGGAGCAAATGTCATTTGGGGACGAAAATGGAGAATTTTGGTGGACTATAATGGATACACCTGCATGGGGGCCAGGATTTCTTGGTTATTTTCGTATCTCGGAGAATTGCTCGTTGTGATAGCCTCCCCCATTAACACCGAGAGGCACGGATGTTTGATCGCACTCATCCATCAAACCCTCCCCCATTAGCAACATCTACAAACAGGAAGAATTCACTCAATTGCAAAGTAGGTAATGGCCTCCCTCAGCGTCACATCTCCCTCTCCGCGGAGTCCGGAAATTTCCAGCTCGCCCCGGCCCAAATCTGTCCCCAGACCACCGCTCTCGGATTATTCTCGGCCACTGCAACCAAACTGGTTTATCCGCCTTATTAGAGCGGTGTTTGGTTACAGAAAGACATCATTGACGTTCTTGGTGGCACTAGTGTTGTTTGCAACTGTGATGTTAACGACAATTGACAATTCTTTGCAGTTTACTGTCTCATTGCCTGAAGACGGTTTGGAGAATACCATCTTGAATAGACTGTGGCACTCTCTTCAGAAAATTGCTTTGACGGAACACACTTACAATTCCGAAGGCAACGACTACGTCCATGATATTCTTGAGAAGACGATAGTTGCCCTTCTGGCAGAGAAAGAATACATTGAGTATGACAATGACTTGAACAGAACCAATAACATCATGACTTCTGTGAACTACTTGAGTTATTCGTCTGTTTCCTACTATGAAAGTAACAATTTGTTGGTGAGAATCAATGGAACCGATTCCTCACTCCCTGCGTTCTTGGTGAGCGCCCATTTCGACTCTGTTCCTTCGTCATTTGGCGTAACTGATGACGGAATGGGGATTGCTTCTATGCTTGGCTTGTTGGAGTACTTTGCGGACAAATCCACTGAAAGACCGTTAAGAACCGTGATTCTCAACTTCAATAACAACGAGGAGTTTGGGTTGTATGGAGCCGCCGCTTTCCTCCACCACCCTTGGTTCGAGCAAATTCAGTACTTCTTAAACTTGGAAGGCACCGGCGCAGGTGGAAAAGCTGTTTTATTTAGAGGGACAGATTACGGAATTGTTAAGCATTTCGCCAACGTTCGTTTCCCATACGCTACGTCGTTGTTCCAACAGGGGTTCAACAATAAGCTCATCCACAGTGAGACTGACTATGCCATCTATAAGTTCCAGGGAAAACTTCGTGGACTCGACTTGGCATTCTACAAGCCAAGAGATATCTACCACACTGGCGGTGACAACATTCAAAACTCCAGCAGGAAGTCTTTGTGGCATATGTTATCCAATGCGCTTGATTTCACCAAATTTATTGCTTATGAGAAAATTGATTTGGACGAGGAGTATATGGGTGGCGAAGCAGATAACTCAAGTACAGACTACGCCGCATACATGTCGTTCTTGAATTATTTTGTGGCATTTTCCCTTTCACAGGTTGTCATTGTCAACATTGTCGTTCTTGTTGTGGTCCCCGTTGTGTCTCTTTTGTTCCTCGTTTTGATCTTCCAGTACAAGAAGGGCTGGGGAGTCAATTTTGTGAATGTGGTCAAGTTCCCTATTTCCTTTGTTCTTTCTGCAATCATTTTGAGTTTCATGACTGACATTATGGTTGTACCTACCAATCTGTACTTGGTCAACAACGCCTCGGGTACTTTGGTGTCAACTTTATTTGCATTGTTCTTGCTTTTGAATTATGCATTCTTGAATGGTCTTAACTTCGTGTTCAAGCCATTTAAGGGCCACCAACATGACGAGAAGTTGATTGTCATCATCGAAACCTCATTTGTAACTTGGTTGATTTTGTTGTGGTCTACTGTTAAGCAATCGCACAACAAGATCGGCGATGATCACTCAGGAGAATTCATTCTTACTGCCTTGTTTGTACTTCAATCTGTTGCTGCTCTTTTCGGATTGATTGGCTGGAGCTTAAAGTCGTCGAAGAGAAATACTCAAGGTGAATTCCAACCATTGATGGGATCGAGTTCTCAGCATCAATATGATTCTAATATCGAGGATGAGATCTCTTTTGCAGAATCTTCCTCATTATCTTTACAGTCCGGGTTTTCCGAGGCTTGCGCAGAACACAAGAAGAAGTCCTTCAGTTACGACTGGTTCATCCAGTTTTTACTCATTGTGCCTGTGTCTTCCTTACTCATTTTTAATTCTGGATTCTTAGTCTTGTCTGGTATCAATAAGTCCATCCAAGAATCTCTTGACGCACAAGATTTCATCTACAAGCTTCTTCAAGCATTTGTCATTGCGTGGTCTATTCCTTTCTTGCCCTTTATCTTCAAGTTGAACCGAGTGTTTGTTCTTGCATTGGTCATTGCCTTGATCCAAGGAGTTATAATTATTGGCACAAAGAGTCCTTTTGATGTTGAAAATCCGTTGAAATTGAGGTTCCTCGAAACCATCAACTTGAATGTCGTTCCTTTCACCAACACTGTTACTGTCAGCGGTCGTCTGATGGAGTTAATTGAGGAGATTTTGGAAGATATTCCCTCCTTCAAAGAATCCAAGGAAAGTTTGCTCTCGGAGCCTCTTGGAGACGGCATGCTGTTGTACTCATATGGATCGAATTTAACTCCTGCTTTGGTTCCTGAACACAACATTGAGGACTACTTATCTATTGATGTGTTGAAAAATTCGTCCTCAGCCTCTGACTCACCTTTCGGCTTGTTGACGGGTGAGATTCAAATTACTGCGCCTAAGAACAGAAACTGTAAGATTTCGTTTAATGTCACAGATAAGGTGATCAAGATCTTTGACGGCATGGAGTCTACCACTACCAAGCACTCTCCGGTGAAGACTGTTATTGTCTACCAAGATGAGAAAAAGGGGAATGGTAGCAGAGCTGAACTGTATAACGTCGCTGGTATCCCCGAGGGATTTTCAAGAGATGCGGATGGAAATTATCTATTTAAGGACTTCGAAGGAATTGGTCAATTGCAGTTGAACAAACTTGATTGGGATAAGAAATATCACGTTGCTTTCCAATGGGTGCCTGAAGTTGTGGAGTCACTCTCTGAGATTGATGCAGAAAAGATTAACGTGAAGCTATTGGGCGTGCAAGTGGAATGTTATTGGAGCCGCAGGTTTGGAGTGGATGATTTCGTTTCTGAATCTCAGCAAATCCCAGCATACGATGAACTTATACACTACTCTCCTAATTACGTTAAATGGGCAAACAGAGACCGCGGGTTGGTGTCGGTGACGAAGTATGTTGAGATTTAGCCAGATCCTACGATAGGGTAGTTAATGCATAATAATTGTTGATGGTTGCAAATGACGATAAAGGAAACGAAATGTAGGAGACTGTTAGAGAACTTCTTGCAAAAATATATGCGATTTCTGTGGATCGAACACAGGACCTCCAGATCTTCAGTCTGACGCTCTCCCAACTGAGCTAAAACCGCAAATGAACCCATGCCGGGACTCGAACCCGGAATCTTTTGATTAGAAGTCAAATGCGCTAACCATTACGCCACACAGGCCGTCTATGTTCTTGTAACAAGTGGTGGTTTACCTAGTGCAGATCGGCAATAATTCATAAAAGGGAACAGCAGATTCTTATGTATGATTTGGATTTGGTGTAATTTTGACAATATTCACAAGCATCTCAAGGTTAAGGACAAAGGCTACATGGGAGAGCTGGGAAAGGCTTTGTTTCTGGAATTTTTCGTATTTTTTGTCTTTATTTCGCCAGGTTGAAAATATGTATTCTCTTCCATGCCAACATTTAGCATTAACTTTCTCTTACTTTTTCAATTCTTGCAATTTTGATTTTTCCTGGATTTTTTCGGAATGCCTTTCACTTTCTTCTGGAGAGGTGTTTGTTTTCATTTTCCACTTATCATGAATTGTGTTGGTCACAAGTGAGATGAATACAAGTTACTATTTGAATAGGAATGCATTGTGGCGAGCATTCTGTGACTCCAAATTCTGATATGACGAACATGTCTAGCTGTCCCGAAGGTATAAATCTACACTCTCTCGTTGTATGCTTTCTCACTTTCCCCATTTGTGCCTCTGCAACTTCACATTTTCGCAGCCATTTGTGACGCTCATTCTTAGTCAATGTCTCTTTCTCCAATGCATTTGAAAATCTATTTCTTCGTGGCCATTATTGCTAGGGCTTTTGCCTTCATCCATCCCATCACCATTCGTGGCCGCTATTTCATCGATAGTGAAACCGAAGAACTAGTAAGTAACCTTCCAAGGATGCACACAAGAAAATCACTAACAACCAAGTTCTATATAAAAGGAGTAGATTACCAGCCAGGAGGCTCCTCCGGAGTAGCTGAAGACGCTGACCCGCTTTCTGATCCTGCAATTTGTGCCAGAGATATTGCCCTCTTTCAAGATTTGGGTATCAATGTATGTTCTAGTACAATCTATCAAAACTTTTATGCTAACGCCAGACCATCCGGATCTACTCAGTCAATACCAATCTCAACCACGACATCTGTATGACGATGCTCGCATCCGCAGGTATCTATTTGGTTCTCGATGTCAACTCCCCTTCACGCAATCGCCACCTCAACAGAAACGAGCCATGGACCACATACACCGAAGAATACTTGAAAAACGTGTACAAGGTCGTGGACCAGTTTAGCTCATACAATAACACCCTTGGATTCTTTGCAGCAAACGAGGTTGTAAACGACAAGTTGAGTGCAACAAACTCTCCCGTGTATATCAAGGCACTCGTCCGGGATATCAAAACCTATATTGAGCACCATGCACCAAGACCCATTCCCGTGGGTTACTCTGCTGCCGACGATTTGCTGTATCGGATGCCGTTGTCGGAATATTTGCAATGCGTAGATACAACTCTCTCAGATGCCGTTGATTTTTATGGAGTCAACTCGTACCAGTGGTGTGGCCAGCAAACTATGCAATCAAGTGGATACGATAAGTTGGTAGAAGCATATGCCAACTATGCCAGACCAGTCTTCTTTTCTGAGTGAGTAATATCGTTGTGGTGTTCCCCACTTCTCATACTAACCTTCCAGATATGGATGCAACGAAGTAACACCCAGGATATTCGACGAGGTCCAGGCTCTCTACTCCAAAGACATGATCAATGTGTTCAGTGGCGGATTGATCTATGAGTTTTCTCAGGAGCCTAACAATTACGGGCTAGTGGAGATATTGCCAACCAACAACGTGAGACTCCTCAATGATTACTTGCTGCTCAAAAATCAGTTCGAGAGGTTGCCCGTGCTAGATCATGACCGCTTGCTCAATGGAATGAGAGTTAACGTCAAGAACATCCAAAAAAAACTCAAGTCGCTGTCACATGCATTGCCCGAATGCTCAGACAGTTACAAGAATCTCGATGTCTCTCAAGGTTTGCCAAAACCAGTGGGAAGTACCTACTTGGCATCTGGAGTCCAAGTGGAAAAGGGAAAGTACGTCGAAATCACGGAAGCGGAATTGGAAAGCCCATACGTGGTCTTTGACGTCGATGGCAAGCTGATTTATATGAGCGAACCTAAAGTGCAACGAGTCAAAGACACCACATCAAGTTGGAGCTCTGCAAGACAGAGAGCGCAGGGAGTCCAGAACTGTACGTATCATGACCTTTTTGGAGACAGCTCCTCCTGCGATGATAGTGAAACATATGAAGAAGAAAAAGGTCCATTAAAAAGCGGAAACTTCTTTCTGTCCATTCTCAGCAAAGTGAAGAAGGTCCTTTCACGATTAAAGCAGGCCATGACTTAGTGTACGTTAGAGCATAACCATAACCATATCCCATACTAACTCCAGCCTCTTGTGTGAATGCATTTGTGCAATCATTGGCCATTGTGTCATCTATCTGTATAGTGTTTTTGATCTAATCCACAACCCGACGAGAAAATAGTGGCCGCAACTTATGGTCGTAGATCAATACTGAGCAGTGTCTGTTTGCAAGAATGGGAGACAAAATTATCGCCCATTCATGTGGCAAGAGACTGGAAATTCTCTTGGTCTTCTCGGCGACAGTAAATCCGCAATTCACGCATGTATGCATCACAGCAGGTGCTTCTTTCACCACAATTGTTAAGAAAGGGACTTGCGCCAAGCAGGTCATGAAGTACTCGAAAGTGTTAGTAGGTTTCTCCACCCAATCGTCTTCTTCATCATCTTCCATGATACTGTGCAACTTTTTATCATGCTGGTGAGAAAAGCTGTTGAACAAGTCGAAGTTGGTGAGCACAATCTCCTTGAGATTAGCATATCCGCCCTTACCTGAACACACTAACTTGAAAAAATTGTTATATCTGGTGAAATTAAACTTCATCGTTAGATCTTGTTGGTTTACGGAGTAGAAGATCTTGGAGCTGATATCTATGCTCAAGCGAGAGAGATCATCGTTGCACTTGATGAAGTCAATTAAGCACAAATCATTGCCATGTTGAATATCTTCAAGCAGCAATGACGACGTCTTGGCGAACAAACTGGAAGGAATACGTTTTTGATTTGATCTGCGGCCATCTGTATAGATCGAAGCTGTCAGCACCAAACAGTCTATGGTGACGCGTTTCTCCAATTCATCGCACAGAATCTTCAGGTCGTTAATGACGAAATTGTTCAACTTGAGCTCGGAGATCTCATCGAAGAGGTGAATGAAAAGGGAGATGTGGCCCACCTTAAACGGAATGTTCCATCCAGATTGAGCGGCCAACACTACCTTCTCGATCTTGCGAGCTGGCCTGGGACCCTTGAAGCGGAGCTTTATACTCGAAAGTGGCTGGGTTTGAATTAAATCGATGGGGAATTCAAACTGTGGGGATACTTCAGATAGACGCACCTCTTTGATGCCGTAAGCCTCGTTGAGCAAGCTTTTCATCTGCGAAACGAAATCCAGATAGCTAGTTGTGCTCGTCAGAGTATCTACACTGTAAGTTCCCGCGATCTGGGTCAGAGACCCGGGGTCATTGGTAGGGGGATTGACGAAATGGACGCATCTGATGAAGTTCACACGGGAACTTGACTCGGTGGCGCCGAAATGCCTCCCTAGCGACGTCTTCAGTGGCAAATGAGCCTGGCAGAACTTCTGAAACTGGTGGGTCGAGGTGAACTTAACTGTATGGTAAAGAAAGTTCTTGCTGACGATATTGTTGAACTTGGAACACACCAATGCGAGCAGTAGTAGGCTAGGCAAATCTTCTGCCACATCGGCAAATATTTGCATGAGTATCTCGTAGGGTAGCGAATGGAGATGAAGCGTCTGATATGAGTGCTTCTTCAGCACCAACGACACCTTCTTTCGGCCCATTAGCTGGTATTTCTTCATGGCGTACAGATGTGCCTGGGATGGAGTACAAAATTTGCGTAGGGAACGTGCTGGAACTACTGGGAAAATAGAATCTGGATTTCTAACTACACAGTCTCATGGACTCAAAAGTTGTGGCCTCTTCACTTGACGTGTCTGCATACAGAAGGTTGTATTTTTTCTTCGTGTCCATTGCAGGTGGTGGTTATGAAGAATAAAACTAAGAAAGGTAGTGGGGCAGGTGATGAGAATTTGGTTGACAGATTTTTGAAGGAAAAAAAAATTGGCAGAACTCCAGTACTGTGGAAGGTTTTTGGAAGGACCAGATTCTCATAACCTGTGTCTAAGATTCTTGGAGAAAACGTGCCCATACCATGAGGAAAGTGGGGAAATCGTCTGGAGTAGTACAGTTTTTTTTTATTTTTACGAAACCTATTAATGCATCATAGCAAACGAGAATACATAACTACAACAACGTAAAGGAGAAATGAAAAATAGTTCAAGAAAGTAGGAAATAATTGCAGATGGCTGATCCTGAAAAATTTGGGGAGCAGTCACAGCTAGGCAATAGCCAGCAACTCATTGCAGTTTACAGGGCTCTTCTTTATCTTCTTTCCTGTAAGTTACTCATCACTTTCTCTCAATCTATGGGACTGATCGTGAGAAAGGGTATAATGCAGCGAAAAAGACGGCTTAATTGCATTACTTCATTATATCAGAAACAGTTCAATTTCGGGAATGGGATCTGTGTTGCAAATGTGGATCCCTCCAGCATAATTGCGTTGACAGTTGATAAACAAATGTTGCCTAAAAAGAACTTGAGATTATGCTAGCTATCCTCGCACTTTCAAGATCTGGGAGTGAATGCCGATTGGTAGTGCATGAATCCTGGTGTACGGGTGTTTTGTGACATACTGTTCTTTTATTAAAATCATCTCTTGGTCGTCAATAATTGTATCAAATCATCAACAATGGCCGACGACCAGCGAAGGCTTCTAGAGCAATTAATGGGTAAAGAGGCCCTCATATCACCACAAGTTCGCCGCAAGGAGGTGGATATCACCAGCACCAGAGTGTGCAAGGCATTTCTTGTAGGCAACTGCCCCCACGATCTCTTTGCTGGCACCAAACTCAATATTGGAAGATGTCCTCTACTACATTTGGAGAAACATAAACTCGAATACGAGTTTCGGACGAAGAAGAAAGGCGAGACGTTCCCCAATTTCGAGTATGAGTACTACCAGACGCTCCGAAAATACATTGATGAAATAGATTTCACCATCTCTACAGCATTGAGGAGACTCGAGCATACCCCTGAAGAGAAGGCTAAAATAGCAGAGGTAACGAAAGATTTGGACGTTATGGACACGAAAATCCAACTTATGACGTCCGAGATCCAATACTTGGGAAAAGCCAACGAGATCGACAAGGCATTTGAGCAGACAAGGAAACTCGAGAAACTGTACAAGGATCGAGATGTTTTGGCCGAGCAGGCTCGCGTGATAGCAGAGAACATTGGCCAGACATCTCAGCAAAAACTCCAGGTGTGCGAGGTATGTGGGGCATACTTGTCGAGACTCGATAGCGATAGACGTTTGGCAGATCATTTCATAGGAAAAATCCATCTAGGGTACGTTCAGATGAGGGCAGCATTCGAAGAATATAAAAAGAAGTACAACTGAACCTGAGGAGAGCTCAAGGATCACGAAAGGAAATCGGAAGTATTCTTGGAGGGATGAATTATAAATATGGAGTACAAACAGCTAGGCTCTAGAACTCAGTAATCTATTCATCAGACTTTTGGATGTCCACCTTAACATCTCCAACCTTTTCCTTGGAGATGTATCCAAGAGCGCTCAATCTATCAGCCAAGATAGGGTGGGAGTGGTTGTAAGCCGAGAACAACCAATCGCTGTTCAATGAACTCAAGTTTTTGGTGGAGAGCTTGATCAAGGAAGCAGCCAAATCCTCGGTGTAGCCCTGATGTCTGGCATATTCATCTGCTTGGTACTCATTCTTTCTGGACAAGAGGTTGGTGGCGAACTGGGTCAAGCAGTTGACTGGAGTGTTGACGTAGCTGAACAACATGAAAGCGATCATAGCAGGGTATGTAGTAAATCCAAATGATTGGAACAAAGATTTGTTCTCGAGGAACGCAGAAAAGAGAACAAAAGTAATTCCAACGGTGATCTGACTGGACACCAACATCTGGGGTAAGTGGTTCAACTTCCAGTGGCCAATCTCGTGGGCCAAAACGGCCACAGTCTGCTCGGTGGTGTTGTGCTCAATCAAAGTGTCGAAGAGTACAATTTTCTTGCTCCAAGGCAAACCAACAAAGAAAGCATTAGAGTGGGCACTTCTTGTTGAACCGTCAATGACGAACAATTGCGAGAGAGGGAATCCGTTTTTGGCTGCTAGGTCCTCAATGGCGGTCTTCAACTCACCATCTTCGAGAGGAGTGAACTTGTAGAAAAGGGGAAGAATCAACGATGGAATGATGGTCATGAACAACAATTGGGCGCCCAATACAAACAAACAGGCGTAGGAAACAAATGATGGACCGTAACGCTCAATAATCTTCAAGAAACCATACACAAATGGAGAACCCAACACAACAGAGAGCACAAGCAGCTTGACAGCATCAGTGATCCAGATCTTGAAAGTGGACTTGTTGAATCCATACTTCTCTTCCAATACAAAAGTCAGATAGTACGACAATGGCAACGATTCCAAAGTTGAAAGAATAGTGGAGATGGCAAAGAAAACAACGCTCTGGGACATAACCGAAGTACCAAAGAAACGACCAATAACAGCAACGTGAGATAATTTCACACTGAGACTTCCAGCAACACTCCACAACTTGGGCAACAAGTCATATTTGATAGATGCCACGTCTTTCAATAATTCAAGGGCATCAGAAAAGAACGAAAACTTGGATTTGGCACGCGAGTACTCCTGGGACTTCGAAAATGTATCCTGAGTAATTTCCTTTTTGATGGAAGCAGGTGGCTCCTTCCTTTGGTACACTTGGAATTGCCTGTAGTTGATGTAGGTTTCGAAGGCGTACTTTCCAACTAGAAGAGAAGTGACCACTGTCTTCCAGTCGATGGAAGGAGAATCCAAAAAGGACAAAGACTGAAGGTTAGCATATGAGTGGGTATTGAGAGGTGAATGTTACATACACTTGCAAAATTAAACATGTTCTGGGGTACGTGGGCTCGTTACAGCAGGCTGAATATTGTCCAGAAAATAGCACGTGACAATATATCATATGATCTCAATCACGTGAATGTATATCCCCAAAATTGGATATAGCCTTGGGGTTCAATTTTGCCAGAATGTTATGCGAGAGCATAACACAGTGGTCAGTTCAAGAATCGCCTTCTGGTAAACACTATGAACAGCACAGTTCAACACACAGAAATCTCGGTAACTATTGGAACCCCTAACAAGCCTGCATAAAGTGGACACCAATTTGCAGCAATGCCCGATTCAATTTAAAATGACCAATCAATACTTTTGCCCTTTATGGTAAAGTGCTGCATCCCGTGATGGATATACTCTCAATTATCTCACATTTCAGAAGAGATCAAATTAACTAGCCTCATCATGCCCAACCGCACCAAAATGTAAACGAATGGAGCATAACTAAACCATAAAGAAGCTTATAACCGAGCATAACTAAAGCATAAGAAGCTTATAACCATTTCGATTATTGGCCCACATGTACGATTTCATCATGGACAGCAAGATTCACGTCAGCATAAGGTTCTTTATAGGTCTTGACAGCGCCAGAGTTGTATGAACAAGAAAGGGAATGCTCAAAACAAAATCATAATATTGGAAACGACGCAATGTAAGTTAGGATAGGTGAGCGTCGCGCAACAAAAGAAGGTGACTCACCTCGAAGCCACATTTCCCTTTCTTTTTCTAGCTCTATGACTTCGAAACCATTCAGAAGCGGCAAAAATTCCTTAGTCCTTTGTTCCTTGCATGATTCCGTTTAGTCTCTGAAGTACCCGTCTAACATTCCCTCCTGCATAGACTAATGTTCTTAACCGTGCCTCGAGAATAAGAAAAGGGGATAAGTTATTCATCGCCATAGAGACTTTTTTAAAGCATTTATCAGCTATGTTCTTCTCATTTCATGCCCAGAATCTAAATTTTACCTCCAGCCGGCGAAATCTCTGCTCAAAATCATAGAATAACTTCTCTTCTTAGACAATAGTCTGCACTCTGCGACCTGCACCTACTTATCGTCAAAATGGACAACTTCTGAATCGAAAATTCTCCATTACAGTGCCGGCACTGACGTTGAGAAAATGGCTGCTGTGGAGTCCTCTAGATCTATAAATCATAAGCTCAATGAATTTTTGAGCAAAAGTAGCATAGCCAAGGCAAAGCTAGATGCTTCCTCGGCTTTGAACTTCCTGGCCACCTTAAAGTCGAACATCTTGGGCAATGATAAGCAGGAAAAGGTCAACTCGATTGTTGTTCTTGCTAAATTACTCGACTGCATTTCCGCTCCGGGTTCAGAAGCCGTTCTGCCTCATTTTACTGGAATCTTGGATGAAGCTTTGTTCGATTCCTTGTTCTCGATTGTCTCTACTAAGATGTCCACTGAGACATATAAGGCCATTCTCAAGATTGCTGTGATTTCAATTTCTGGAGGGCCATACCCTCCTAAATTCTGTGACTCTTCCATGGACACGCACGTCCCGCTTTACCAGAGTCTTGTCACCTATTTAGATGTCATCGATGTTATAACTGCTAAGTTGTACTTGTCCGATTCGAAGATCTTACTCAACTCCATTAGGTTGGTCAACGAGCTCATATACCATGCATTGAAGTTCAAGTATGACAAGATTATTACGTTGGCCGGTCGTCTCAAGCATGTTAAGTTCTTCTCCATCGTGGAATCCTTGATCGACACTCCTGACAACTTAATTTCAGAGGCCATCACCACTTTGGAGGAACAATATTTTAATTTGAATGAGTATCTTAGTGAAACTCATTTTGAGATGTCGTATGTGTCTCACCAGGTGATGTTGACGAACTTGTTCGTTTACTTGGATGTGTCCTTGAATGAGTTTGGAACTCCGGCCTCAACGGAAGAATATGTTAAGGCAGGGTTCACATCAAATCCCAAGAAGTTTGTGGTGGATAATTTCTCCATCTTGTTGGCAATGGATTTGAAAGTCTTCTTGAAGGATCCAAACATCACATTTAAGAAGAGATTTCACGAGGAATTGATCATGAGCGACCACAACAGAACGTTCCCGATTTACTTGTTTATCAACAAATGTACCGATCTCTGGCTCTATATTTTCCACCACAAAAAGAGATTCCCTCGCATCAATGAGCACATTTTGTCTTGGGAGCTTATGATCTATTACTCCATGAACAACTGTTTGCTCTTGTGGCAGGAGACTAAGTCACAATTGGAGAATCCCGAGGATATTGAGGGTATCATCCAGTTGCTTGAGTCCAACGTTGAATTCTTGGAAGGATCGCTTGCTTCCAATTCAAGCATTGAGGAGTGTTTAGAGGAGTTCACTGCCAGATCTTCCCAGGATATAAGACACGCACAATTTCTTGAAACGAAGGCAGCTCATGCCGACTTGTGGAGACCTCGCTTCCATGACTTTGATCGCAACTTGGCCCAAGAAGTCAACGACTTCGTGTGTGAACAGAGAGTCATGCAGTTGCTCAAGGGTTCATGGGTGCACACAGATTCTCACGCAGAGCGCCTCTTCAAGAATGGATCCAACCTGCTTACCGGGAAGAACTACTACTTCATCATTTTGAGTCCCAACAGAAGGTCTCTCTACTACAAGCAGTTCTCGGAAATTGCTACGAAGAAGCCCTCATACGAGGAAATGGAAAGCCAGTCTATCCTTTTGAGGGAGATTGCTGACTTGAAGTCGATCAGAATCGGAAACCTGGTTGGAGAAGCAGACAAGGCGAAGAACTCGATGTTGATTTCTGTCAAGGGTACGATTTCGTACGAGAAGATCATTCTCTTGAATAAGGCAGGAAAACAGCTATTGAGTTTCTACACCGATTCTGAGGATAACAAGGCGGTGTGGCTCGACGGTTTGAAGATGTTGAAAGGAATGTCCGAGAGTAAGGATCTTTCTGCCGAGACCTCGCTGCAGATTTCGTCATTGCAAGACATTAGAAGGAACACGCAGTTGCTTGTATTGGAGGGAAAGCAGTTGACTGCAGTTGCTCCAGATGGTGAGGATTCGGAGGATGACGATTACTACGACTTAGTGGAGTTAACCAATATTCTGGAGGGCTTCCACTTTGTTTAATTCATAGAATAGAAATGTAAAAGGCAACAGGGTTTCTAGATAAGAAATTGGAAAAGCAAAAAAAAAACAAGGCCACTAATCTTTACTTGATGTTATTACTATGATCTTTACTGTGCACACTCATCGATATCCAAAAAATTCACCTCATCGCATCTCCAAACCTCAACATGGCCAAAAGAAAAGGAACAACCAAGAAGATAAAAGAGGACTTGATCGGCACCATAGATAGCGACTCAGAATTTGAGGCTGATGTTGCAGCGCTGGAGTCTGAGGCCGAATTGGAGGTGGAGCGGAAAGACGAAAACGAATCAAAAGAAGATGCGAACGACATCGACCCTTCGTTCCAGTTTTCTTTGGACGGCTTCGAGACAACAAGTACCATGAATGGTTGGGAGTTTCGTGTTAGCGAAGAGGAGGCGCCTAAGAAAAAGGAGGTGAATTTGGACGATATCTTGAGAAGAAAAGGTGGATTGGCTGGGTTGGCAGAACAAAACGAGCTGGTCAAAGACGAAGAGAAGGACGAGCAAGAGGAAGAAGACAACCAAGATAGAGATGTAGTGGAAGAGGAAGAAAATCCAAAGGAAGACGCTAAGGAAGACGACGGCGATGACGACGAATTGGCCATGGACGGATTCGGAATGGGAGCTCAATCAGACCAAGAGGAAGAGGAAGAGGAAAACGAAGAAAATAACGAAAGCGCCGACAACGAAGAACTCGAAGAAGAAATGGAAGTGGACAACATGCAAGTTAATAGCGACGACAGTGACTCCGACAATGACGAGGACTCTGCCGAAGCCATTGCCAAGTTCTACGAGAAAGCAGAAGAGTCGGACCAAACCCACACATCGTTCCAGACGCTCGATCTTTCACGTCCGGTTTTGAAGGGTTTGGGATCATTGGGATACTCCAAACCATCGCCCATCCAATCTGCATCCATCCCAATCGCCTTGTTGGGCAAGGACATTGTTGCTGGTGCCGTTACAGGTTCGGGTAAGACCGCAGCATACATGATCCCCGTCATTGAGCGATTGGTCTACAAGCCTTCCAAGGTGGCGTCCACTAGAGTTATCGTGTTGACACCAACCAGAGAATTGGCCATTCAGGTGTGTGATGTGGGAAAGAACATCGGACGTTACGTGAACAACTTGACGTTTGGATTGGCGGTGGGTGGTTTGAATTTGAGACAGCAGGAGCAGCAGTTGCGTACGAGACCAGATATCGTGGTGGCCACTCCCGGTAGATTAATCGACCACATCCGTAACTCTGCTTCATTTTCCCTCGATGCCCTCGAGATCTTGATTATGGACGAGGCAGATAGAATGTTGGACGAAGGATTCCAGGCCGAGCTCACAGAGATTTTGCAGTTAATCCCCAAGCACAAGAGGCAAACGATGTTGTTCTCGGCAACCATGAACACCAAGATCCAGGATTTGATCCAGTTGTCTTTGAACAAACCGGTGAGAATCATGATCGATCCTCCCAAGGCTGCCGCCTCCAAGTTAGTGCAAGAATTTGTGCGTATCCGTAAGAAGGACACCATGAAACCAGCATTGCTCTTCCACTTGCTCAAGTTGGTCGATCCTGGCCAGCAGAGTCGAATTGTCGTTTTCGTTTCGAGAAAAGAAACTGCCCACCACCTAAGAATCATCTTGGGTTTACTAGGCATGAAGGTGGCCGAATTACATGGATCTTTGTCACAGGAACAGCGTCTAAGCAACGTGAATGACTTCAAAAACTTGACCGTCCCAGTGTTGATCTGTACGGACTTAGCAGCCAGAGGTTTGGATATCCCTAAGATCGAAATGGTCATCAACTACGACATGCCTAAGACCCACGAGATCTACTTGCACAGAGTCGGAAGAACTGCTAGAGCAGGCAGAGAAGGTCGGTCCATCACGTTGGTTGGTGAGGCCACTGCAGACAGAAACATTGTCAAGGCAGCATTGAAGTCGTTGGAAACCAGCGAATCGGGACAAAGGGCCGTTCTGCGAAGCGTGGACTGGCCGGCAGTGGAAAATTTGCATAAAATTGTGGCAGAAAAGGAGGCCGTCGTCCAGGAGGTGTTGGACGAAGAGAAGCTGGCCAAGGAGATGTTGGCGGCCGAGATGGAATTGGCCAAGGCTGATAACTTGATGAAGCACGGTAAAGAGATCCACTCCAGACCAAAAAGAACGTGGTTTGAGAGCGAAAAGGAGAAAAGATTACACCAATCCGCCGCCATGCAGCAGCTTACCAAGAATAAGGCCAAACCCAACTCCAAGAAAAGAAAGGTTATTGAAGCACAGAGAGAGGGAGGAAGATCGTATAAAAAGACTATGGGAGATCGAGCAAAGACGCAGGGCAAGGCAAGAAACTCCAAGGCAGGTAAGGCCGGCAAGAAGAGAAGTTAGATGTATAGTAATGATGCATGGATAGATAAGGGGCTGTAGAACCTGAGGTATCATATTAACTGTAGAATTCGGAATATGTGGAAGTATGACATTGGCAGGATTGCTTTAGGTGGTCCAGCCCGCGATAAATTGTTGGCCCATGAAGCACTTTCCGTAAATACCCCCCCATTGGCCCTCCAAGCTAGTAGAGATTTGAATTTCTACACACAAGTGGTATTCAATTAATGGTTTCCAGTATATGTTTGGTGATAATGTGAACGATTGAGCACATAGTACTCCAACCGGTCTTTATTTTTGTTCGTTAAAGCTACCTTCACTGTGTTATCTTTGGAATCGTAATTCTGTTGTTGGGAATGCCAGCCTTGAGGCCAATGTATCGCAAGGTGACACCATTGAATCTCAACAATCGTCTATTTAAGTTCACTGAGGAGGTGCTGCCGTTCTTTCCTCCGTATACTTAAAGAGCCCAATTTTTCTAATTCAATAGTAATAACTAACATCTTCGGTATCTATCCTACTATTCAAGTTATTACAAATAGAGAAGAAAAGTATTAGGCATGATTCTCATGATGGTAGTATTTGATGCCAGATAAAAATCCAATAAAAATCCAATAAAAATCCGACAAAAATCCGATAGATATTCAATACAATTCCTACTTTAGACTAAAGTATGTAAAACTGGTCCACCACGAAGGTGAATCTCGATAATAATCCACACGATGACAATATCCTGCATACACTACAGTACTCTCCACGGTACTTTCTAGCATGGATTCTGTTTCTGAACTCCAAAGAGAATAGTTCATCACAGCCATAACTAAAAAAAACACGTAATTCCTCAAATGCATACCCGATTACCACTCTTGCCCGCTAAACAGTATCACCGTACTCTCGGTTTCAGTCCTGCATAAAGCTACTCCCACCACCCGCAACGAATATCCGAAATACTAACATACCAACAACTGGAAGTCACCAATGAATAGGCAACCAACGCGCGAGGATATCCAGCGTTACGTCCAGCGCTGGCAGCAACTTAAGGCTCAGTACGGCGACAATGCAGTCAATGTACCAGAATTCAACCAGTTGACCAAGATCATCCGCTATATTCAGGCTATGCTGAGACAACAGCAACCACAACAGCAACAACAACAGCCCAGAGCCGTCAATAATGGGAATCAAACTGGGTTCCAGACCCAGAATCAGCCCTCTGTGACCCCACAACACCAGCAACTCCAACAACTGGCCGTACAACAGAATCTTCTGCAAATGCAGCAGAAACAGCTGCCATATATGCAACTAGGCAACGGAATGGGCTCTGGCGCGCCGAATGCGGATGGAAAAGGAAATGGAGTCGGCGGACCCGTCGGCCAGACTGGCAGCCAAGTTGGCGGGCATCTTGGAGGGCAAATCCAGGGACAAATGAGTAATATGGGCATGATGGGACGAATGGGTGTGATGGGGATGAACCAGACTCCAGCACAGCCATCGCCACAAAGTTTGGCACAGACGCCGTCAATTCCTTCCCAGCAGGCAGCAAATTTTGCTGGCATGAACCAGAACTTGGAACAAAGCCTGGGAAATATGGCTCCGAACGTTGCTCAGTCCGCACAAGGTGGTCAAGCAGTCCATCAAAATGGCGGAAACTATTCTGGAATAGAAAGCCCGTTCTCCCAGCTGCAGATGCAATTGCTCAAGCTGCAGAGCCAGGCTGCCAAATTCTTGTTCAAGAGCCAGTCGTCGGGATTTCCTCCCGTGCCTGCGAATTTGATTGAGATGGCCACCAATGAACGCTTGGCCATTCCCCCTGAGTCCAGCCCCGCAGTGGCCGCTACGCCATCCATGGCAGCTGCTCTGCCTTCCAATATGCAAGTGCCCATGGCTCCTCAGTCGCCTCATTTCCCATATCATCAGGCCACGACGCCGTCCAGCAGTGGTCGTGCTAACCAGATGATGGCACCCGTTTCACAATCAATCGAACCTTCAAACATACCAGGGAGACCTGATTCGAAGCAACTTCCAGGAAAACGTATGTCCAGGTCCAAGTCTAGTGCTGGTACTCCAAACGTAGGCCTGTTGACTGATCCCAGTGCCATTCAGCCAGTCACCAGACCTCCAGCTCCACCTGTTGAATTCTCTGAGTTCAGCAAAGACTTGGACCTCTCCAATCAGCTTGTGTTGCCGATCAGCAAGCCTAATGCACAAATCGACACGTTTGTGCTTCCGAAAGTCATCGACGAGCTAAAAGAAGTTCCCTTCAACAGTTTGTATGCACCTCAAAGTAAGATCAGATGTCCTGCCTTGTTGCCCACCAGTGTGGATGTGGATGATATCATGAGTATGCGCGAGTCCTACATTCTACTTCAAATTGATGCACAAATTTCACAGTTGAAAAAACAGTTGGAGCATGCTACTGACGAGGAAGAGCGAACAAACCTTTCCATTCAGTTGGCACAGCTCCAGTTATTACCTACTCAGAAGAATATCCGGGGAAAAATCCTTTCTCAGTTGTGGTTCAGTGGATCATTACTTCCCAACTCCCATCCGAACTTCTTGGCTATTTTTGCAGAACTCTCTTTGGACAATGTCATCATGACAGAAGAGCTTTACAAGCAGCAACTTTACTCGGTGGTTCAAGCCCAAAACAGAAAACATCAGAACTCCGTTTCTCGCGTTCTTGCATTTACAAGCAGCAAACGTGAGCGTATTAACACCCGGAAGGAAAAACTTGAAAGATTGAATATTAAGATCAACAGTTTCCACTCTCAAACTGCCAAGGAAGAGCAAAAGAAGCTCGAGAAAATGGCTAAACAGCGTTTGCAAGCATTGAAACTGAACGATGAAGAGGCTTATTTGAAATTGCTTGATCATACCAAGGATACCAGAATCACGCATTTGTTGAACCAGACCAACCACTTTTTGGACAGTTTGGCACAAGCAGTGCAGACTCAACAACGAGAGTCTCAGAAAAACAATTCATATGGCGCTCCCATCGAAGCGGAGAAGCCTGTGGATGACGAGAAACGTGAGAAGGTTGATTACTACCAGGTTGCCCATCGTATAAAGGAAGAGGTTACCGTTCAGCCAAGTATCTTAGTCGGCGGTACTTTGAAAGAATATCAGTTGAAGGGTTTGCAATGGATGGTCTCCTTATTCAACAACCACTTGAACGGTATTCTTGCTGATGAGATGGGTTTAGGTAAGACAATCCAAACCATTTCCTTGTTGACTTATTTGGTGGAGAGGAAGCAAATTCCAGGTCCATTCTTAGTGATTGTTCCACTTTCCACATTAACCAATTGGAACTTGGAGTTTGAAAAGTGGGCCCCCGCTTTAAAGAAGATTACATACAAGGGAACTCCAGTCCAAAGAAAGGTAATGCAGCATGATATCAGGCAGCAAAATTTCCAAGTCTTGTTGACGACATTTGAATATGTGATAAAGGACAAGAGTCTTTTGTCGAAGATTAGGTGGGTGCACATGATTATCGATGAAGGTCACAGAATGAAGAATGCAAACTCCAAATTGTCTGAGACTTTGACACAGTTCTACCACTGTGACTATAGATTGATTTTGACTGGTACGCCATTGCAGAATAATTTGCCAGAACTTTGGGCATTATTGAATTTCGTTTTGCCAAAGATTTTCAACTCGGTGAAATCGTTCGATGAATGGTTTAACACCCCTTTCGCTAATACAGGTGGCCAGGATAAGATCGAGTTAAGCGAAGAAGAAACTCTTTTGGTTATTAGAAGATTGCATAAAGTGTTGAGACCTTTCTTATTGAGGCGTTTGAAGAAAGATGTGGAGAAGGACTTGCCAAACAAGATTGAGAAGGTTATTAAGTGTCAAATGTCTTCTTTGCAGTCAAAATTGTACAGAATGATGTTGAAGTACAATGCTCTTTTCGCGGGAGACTCAACTACAGGTAAGAAGGCAAGCACTATCAAGAATGCCAATAACCAACTTATGCAGTTGAGAAAGATTTGTAACCATCCTTTCGTCTACGAGGAGGTTGAGAACCTTATTAATCCGAAGGTTGAGACCAATGACACGATTTGGAGAGTTGCGGGAAAGTTCGAGCTTTTGGACAGAATTCTTCCTAAGTTCAAGAAAACTGGGCACAGAGTTTTAATCTTCTTTCAGATGACGCAGATTATGGATATCATGGAAGATTTCTTGCGTTTACGTGGAATGAAATACATGAGGTTAGATGGTGGAACCAAGTCAGATGATAGAACGGAGCTCTTAAAACTTTTTAACGCTCCTAATTCCGACTACTTTTGTTTCTTGTTGTCTACAAGAGCAGGTGGCTTGGGTTTGAACTTGCAGACCGCTGACACGGTCATAATTTTCGATTCAGATTGGAACCCTCACCAAGATTTACAAGCCCAGGACCGTGCACATAGAATTGGTCAGAAGAATGAAGTCAGAATTTTGAGGTTGATTACCGAAGATTCCATTGAAGAGATGATTTTGGAAAGAGCTGTTGCAAAGTTAGAAATTGACGGTAAGGTTATCCAGGCTGGTAAGTTCGATAACAAGTCTACCTCTGAAGAACAAGAAGCCATGTTGAGAGCATTGATGGACAAGGAGGAAGAGAGGAGACTTAAAGGAACAGACGAGGATGACGATTTGGATGATGATGAGCTTAACCAAATTATTGCCAGGAATGACGATGAGGTGATCACATTCCAAGAGATGGATGCAGAGAGAGCACTTGAAACAAGAAACGCAGATTACCCGTCTCGATTGTACACCGACCAAGAGCTTCCAGAGATTTATCAAAGAGATCCTCAGCAGTTCTACAAGACCGAAGAGCAGTTGATCGAGGAGTATGGTCGTGGCAACAGAGAGCGGAAGACTGCAGTTTATGATGATAACTTGACGGAAGAAGAATGGCTCAAGAAAATCGAAGGCATTGTTTCGGATGATTCCGATAGCGAATTGGGCGGCAAGAGGAAAGGACGTGCTCGTCGGAAGGAACTTGAAGACTCTCGAAAGAGACTCCTAGATGATGATGAGATAATATCAAAAAGGGCAAAATCCTCTACCCCGAAACCTAAAGGACGTCCTAGAAGTGCTAAACCTAAGATCAAGACTTCTTCCAACAGAAGCACCCCAACAGTGGATGTTCTATCTCCTGAAGATCGGATGCACTTGCAGAATAATACCGATATCATCTATGGAAATCTTCTCGATTACAAGGAGAGTGACCGTAAGTTGAGCGATTTGTTCTTGGTGAAGCCATCTAAGCGGTTATACCCGGACTACTACGTCTTGATCAAGCATCCACTTGCATTGGACATGGTCAAGAAGCGGATAAACAACAAGACATACGTCAGCATTCGTGAATTCCTTGAAGATGTACATTTGATTTTCAGCAATGCTCGTATCTACAACGAGGAAGGTTCCGTCGTGTACCAGGATGCCACTACCTTGGAGACGTTGGCATTTGACAACTATAAGGAATTGTATCCTGATGAATCTGAGTGGGAATCCACTCTCAACTTTAAGGAGTTTGACGAAATCCATCTGCTCAAACCGCTCGCTATTGGAGGTGCCACAACAAAGCGCCCCGTTGTTCCCAGTGCGAACGTTACCTCCACTGAGGGAACCGTTGAACTGACGCCCTTCTTTGACCAGAAGATGCATATCGACTTTGCCTAAAGTTTTTGCCCAAAATTTGCTAATGTCTGTAATATTACCGAAATATCCTACCAAAGTCTGTAAAGTCTCCATCAAGGAGTGTAACGAGGAAGCTCCTCATCAATATCTGTGTTGTTCACTGCATCATTGAGCACACGGTCCATCACCGCAACAAACTCAAATAATCCGCCATCCTTGAACACCACCTGGCCCTTGAACCACTCATTATTAGGAAATCCGTCACTAGCATCTCCACTCAAAAACATGAATTCCCAGTAGTTGGCTCCAAACCATGGGGACTTCAATGAATGGGAGAATTGTAGCGGCCCCACGGTGGCGAAATCCATAACAAACGAGTCAAAATCACCTTGGTTTTCCGTTACATACACAAATCTCTTATTCGTTACAAAAACATGGCCATCAACAGCAGATATATTCACTTTTATGGCACTAGCAGAATTGTGCAGCTGCACAGAATAGGATTGCCTGGAAGTTGTCGATCTGAACTGGAGAATTTCTCCATGGAAGAGATTGAACGGCAACTCCCGAGGACTGGATGTTTTGTGGAGATCTACCTTATTAATAGACATGTAGTTCTTGACTCGCTTTTAGAAGTATTATGGGGTGCGGACTCCAGTACAGGCAGATCATCAAGTTTGTGCAAAATTAACAAAGTAGGGCCAAACTTACACAACAGAACATTACATGGCGTCTAGGTTGAAGTCTCTCAGATCGCTAAATCCAAAGCTCATTCCTCACTTTGACGCTCTCCCGAGATCTACACATCAGTATGGGTTCAAGAACATCGTGAGTGCCAAAGCATGCCAGGAAGTCATCGACCAGCTTAACCTTCGGGAGAAGTACCCCAATTCGGCCGGGAATCTTAATATCGTGGACATTTTTTCTGGATATGGTCTCCTATCGTCAATGATCAATTATGAACTCAAGCCGAAGTCTCACATTATCATCGACTCCACCAAAGAAAACCAGAAGATCTGGAGTAGTCGCATGAGTTACTTGGAACGGGCCACTGGCAATGCTGAAAACTTCAATTACTACAACTTAGACGGACACGCGTGGGAAACGTATGACCAGATCTTTAAGACGGACAAGGCAGTAGACTTGAAAGTGCAGCCTCGAGAAAGTGTCAATGATGAGCTTCTTATTGTGGCCAACATCTCGTCTAGTAAATTTGGAGAGTCTCTTTTTGCTCAATGGATCATGTGCTGTGCATACCAGAACTGGTTGCAGCGATTCGGACGGGTAAGAATGATCTTATTGGTTCGAGAATCCACTACCGTCAAGTTTCTCGCTGGGCCCAATTTCTTCAAACGAAATAGAGCTGCTTTGAAAAGAGACATGTTTACCGATACAAAGCTCATCGCGGTATCTGATACCCAGATCGATAGTGCTGGAATGGCAGGCGAAAACTATGATCCCAATCTACTTATCAAAGACCAACCTATAATTTTACCTGGCTCGGCTGTGCTCCCTTCTGGAGGGGACTTATCGGTAGTTGAAGTTGTCCCTAAGCTCCTCCCAAATTTAGATGTCAATGCCATGGAATACCTCACACAGGTGTTTATGTATAAAGCCACCAATACCATCAAAGAGTCTTTCAACATTTTGGCCCCTGGAGCGGAAGAAGATTTGGGGTCTCAGCTTTCCCCCGAGATCTTGAACAAAACTGCCAGACAAATATCTCGGGAAGACTTGCAAGCCATCTACACTGTCTACAACAATTGGGCCTTCAAGCCATCATACGAAGATACAATTAACATTCTTGCGGAAGAAACTAGAAACTTCTAGCGTCATTGCCAAAATTATGTCTTACCTCATGTATATACTAAAATTCTCCAGGGAGCGATGGAAGGTTCCCGAAAAGCTCAACTAATTTTGTGTTGTCAAAAATGTGTTCTGAAGGCGGACCGAAGTATCCGGCATTGGGCAATATTTGCAACAAGCTGTAGATGGTGTTTCCCACAAAGCCATGCTGCTGAGGCACCAGAACTGCTGCTTGGCTCTTGGCATCATTTTGATTGGATTTACCTCCCACCGATTCCGGAGAGTAGTCATCACTGACCATGGACACTTTTCTTCGTTTCTTCTTACTTTCAATATCAGCATCTTCGTCCTCCTCATCTTGTAACCCAACATCCATCTTGTTTCCCAAGTCATACTTGGCAACGGCATCGAAACCCGGTGCTTTGTATCTGTCAATGAATAGGGCCATACCGTCTTCATCAGGGAAATATTGCAAGTACCTCTTTTCGAGGGACAACACCGTGTCCAAATCGAGATAATTGGATGCAAAGTTGGTGTACCGTCTGATAATTTTCTTCATAAAGTACTCATTCTTCTTAAGATTCTCTGACCTCTTCTTCTGTTCCAATATGTTAATGTTAATCTGGAGCCCTTCTCGGTCACTGGTAACCTCCTTCAAAAGGTTAGTTATAGCCATTTCAAAGAATACCTTGATGCTTTCAATTGAATTGGTAAGGATCAAGTAGTCCAAGTAGGCATACAAGAAGCCACCAGTCTTGTTGAATGATTTCATGGCCAAATCGAAAACCTTATCGGCAATCTTCTTATTGTAAGAGTAGTACTCAATGAGAGCATTTTCAACATAGAACTCGTAGCCCAACGATTTAAAATTCTTACGTTGCTTGAACACAGCCCGAACTTCCTTAATGCCCTGCGATCGCTTACACAACGCCATTAATTTTATATAAAGAAATGTCACCGACTTGTTCAACTCAAGTAGCTGAGATTCCAACGAAAAGATTTGAAGGGCTTCACTTTCCGAGTACTGAACAACAGGCTGTTCAGGAATATCGTCATCGCTATCGCTATCATCTCCATTTGCTTCCTTTTCCATATTTGTGGACACTTCTAGACCGGAACGCTTCGCCGAGTTGTTAATATGGTCGATTTTATCTTGCACAGCAGAGTGCTTCTGCACAAAAACCTTGATAGTTGTATCGTAAACCTCTTGGGCTTTGGGAAAGTTTCCGTCTCTCTCATATAATTCTGCCAATTGGAAGCACAAAAGAAAACTCGTAGGATTGAGCCTCATTCCGTCAGTCAAAAGCTCGATGCATTGGCCCTTGTTGGCATCCTCGTTTTCTTGCAAGAGAAACTTATTATATCTGAACCAAACTTCGGGAACAAACGGGAGTATGGTCACGGCTCGCTTGTAGACGTAATCAATTCTATGCTGGAGATCCAGTTCTTTCAAGTTCAAACTATTCTTCTTTTCGAATTCGAGCCAATTGAGGCACGCTTCTAGTTGTCCTTTGACTATGTCATTCGGATCATCAACCGCAGAAACGGGCACAATCCTTCTTCGTATCAGATTAGATGTAACATTCTTCCACTCAGTATTCCAGGAGCGGGCCTCCATGTATTCTGTAGACAAATCGGCAATATTTTTACTGGCATTATTAGGTGTGGAAACTTCATTCTCCCATTTCGTGTAGCCTGACCACATGGACTCAATTCGAGAATTAGGGATGACCAAACAACGTCTATACAACTTTCTAATGAGGTCGTTCTTCTGCTGCTGTTCCCACGAAGTACCTGGAGTCCAAGTTTTGAAGAAATCAAGATAATCATTCCAAAGATCCGAGCTGTCGATATCAATACCACACTTATTCACGGCAAAGTCGAATGCCAGTACAACTGTGCTTCTGGCCTTTTCTCCGCCTGTAATGACGTCGTTCACACGGCGAACATACAGCACATATGTTCGGCAAAGGTCGACGTCACTGGTAATTGGAAGACATTTGGCAAACAAATCAACGACACGCTGGAAATCAGCCCTGTTCAACTCAAAATTGATATAACTACTCCACTGACGTGCATCAAATTTGAATATAGATAAGTACCGATCGAAAACCGAGCGTACTTGATCTTCCTTGTCTTTGAGAATCACTTGGTCAATCAACTTTGACCAGCTCTTGTAATCCAAAGGATCTTGGAGAACAGCATCCTCAAGTTGCCCCACAACATCAAGTGACAACCGTTCTTGCTTTTCTGTTTTGACCACCATTGTTAATTCGGTGATGAAGTGGTAGAAAAGTGAATGAAGTTGCTCACTTCAAGTCGAGTGTGCACTACTCAGAGAACTGAAGGAAGTAGTTGAGTGACAGAAATCGATTGGATCTTTCCAATTTGAGGTTCGACAATAAATTTGAAAATGTTGGAGCTTCACGTATGGGGACTGGATGGAGAGATTTCCATTATTGACCCTGAAAGTTTAGCATGTGCATGGCTTCTTAGCATCCATTTAATTCCTCAGGGCAAAAAGTTCAAGATTGTGACTTCGTGCAACACCAATTTGGCCCATTCAGGAAGACTACCGTTGTTATTAGATACAAGCAAGGATGTGAATAGGTTTGAAGGTTTTGGCCAGATCGCAAGGCATATTTCCACCCATTATCCCAATGATAATACCAAGTTTGTTCGAGATGAGAAACTCTCGGCCCAAGAGCAGTTGGTCAATATTAGTTTGATTTCTTATGTCAACACGACTATCAAATACGTGAATCAGTACAATCTTTATGTCAACACACAAAATTATGAGCTTTTTACTCGAAAGCTATTTCTGAGTTACTTGCCATTTCCAATGATGTACAACCAGCCATTGAAATTTCACCAACATGCATGTGACCAGGTGCAGCTTATTGGACTTGGTGTCAATAAGGTGGGTTTGTTCTCCATGCAAGGAGGCGAGATAGCTGAAACAGAAATGATCAACGAAGATGAAGAGGTGGATGAGGCGGCCATCAGTGCATTGCACGAAAAGCAGATTATTGCTAAGCAGAAGAGTAAGAGTGCTCTCAAGGAGGCGAGAAACTCTTTAAAATGTTTGCATGAGCTCGGCAGGTACATCACCAAGGTAGAACTGCTTTTCAAGGAATTGAATCCTGATTCACCAGTGGAGTTTGCTCATCTTTTTAGGTCAAAGAAGGTTTCATCGTCAGAGCTCTTGCTTTATGCCTATTTCTGCTGTCTCACGTATTCTGAGCTTCCCGATGCATTCATCTTGAAGTATTTGGAGGAGAAATTCCCAGCGTTCTGGAAGTTTGCCTCCACCATCATTGAAGCATTGAACAATGGGGTCACAGGGGAAAGTTTTAGAGGTCCTGAGGGTGTGGAAGTGCCTAGTTTGTGGAATGAGATCGGCTATGCCCTTGGGGCGTTTCTGTATTAGAGGTGGAATGGAATGTATGTGACTTACGCCAATCAATTTTGCTGATTCAATGTTCATACTTCGGAAATCATCATTATTGACGGTCTTTTTGCCAACTGGGACAATTATGTAACAACAGATACATTCTTTGGGTTTATTCTTTGACATTGATACTAAACTGTAGAATATGGTGGACTATTGCCTATTGCAAGAAAAGGATGCTGAAACACAATGGAGTTCAAGACAATACGGATATCTGTTCCACCATTTTCAATTTGGCAAACATTAACCTCTTTCTTATCTTGTTCCCTATGATATCTACATTCATTGCTGGTGGAGCGTCATTTGAACTAACCATATAAGATCACTTTTGCAACTTCAATCTACCTTCATCGGGACAGGGCTTATTCCTCCACCTATCCATCCGCAGGTTACCCGCATAGCATATAAAAAAGCCCAAAGTCATCGCATACGATTTTCTCTCCAACTTCTTCTTCAATAAACAAACCTTCCTGTTAAATAAACAAACCTAATATCACATTGTAGACCTGGCAAACTCAGCATAGTTTCATTACATACTTTCCATGTATATAATGATGGAATTTACTTGCCAAAGATCGACGATTTATGCAGCGTGGGTATCGCAGGCCCTACGATGGGGCCACGAACTTTACTATTCACACTGAAGAATCTACATTTCACAGTATGCTTGATAAGTTGTAGACAATAGAACCGCTAAAACTTTTACCGTAGAATCCCAATTTTCCTTCGTTTCTCCCTTCCTTTCCTTCCGAATCTATCCACTATCTAAACGTCGGGTCGACACCAAAATCGCGCACCGATTATGTTTTGACTCGCACTAGATTATCTGATCTACTACTGGTCAACATGAAATTGGGTGCTGTTTTCGCCACGTTGTTGGCTGTCAACTCCATTCAAGCAGTAGCAGTGCAAAATGTTGAAGCCACGGTCACTGAGGCGCCCGAAATTACTCTTGACAAGAGATACAAAGAGGTTGTTGTAGCACCCGATTACAGGAAACTACAACAACTCAAGAGTGGAAGTTCGGCGGCCACTCCTACGTTGAAGCCTTGGGCTAGAACCATCTATAAGACTAAGGTTGAGCTTGTCACTCCTACCGTGATTGCCGGCGTTACCTTCAGCGCCAAGCCCCCCGCTACCACCAATGGACTAGAACCTTGGATCTCGTTGAAAAAGGACGGTTCACCACAGACAATCAGGCCAAAGAATAAGAATGGTGTTATTGAAAAGGCCAGTCCAGACTACAGCACCTACTTTCAGACTGCCACCACGGTGCTTTACAACAAAGAACAGTTAAAAGCTCACAACATGGACGAGGACCAAATCTACGAGCACGTTGAGTTTATTCCTGAGGACCGTACCTACCAGCTGTTGAACCCGATCTTGCGTTGTACGCCTGAAGGGTATAAGATGAGAGGGATGGCCAAAGATCAGACCCCTGAGCCCTTCTGTACTCCTCAAGACAATGTTAAGCTCTATATGGACAAAACATACTTTGTGACGTGGTACACCCGGTTCTTCGATGAAGATGTCACATCGGTGAGGTTGCACTTGTCGTATGTGAGGGAGGCTGGATCACAAAAGGGATTGAAGAGAGACACTGGCTTCGTAGACTCATTGGTTGAGAAATCTTCCAACTTGATCAACAACATGAAGCGTTCTGTGGTGATCGAGAAAGGTGGACGCCTACAAGAGAAATCCTTTTTTGTTTCTGATCCGATCGCAAGCGATGTTGGATTCTTCGCATTGACAGTGGACGAAGGATGGTTTGGTGAGAAGGACTATTATAGGAAGGTGTTGATTTCGCTTCAACCTGACACCGTTCCAGATGAAGAGTTCGACCACATGAGCAACTACATTGTTGTTGAGATTGCCAAGGGCAGTAAGGTGGCCAAGGGACATCAGGAGGACTTGAAGAAGCTCGACGAGAAGAATGCCAAGATTGCTTCGGGCGAGTACGAAGTTATTGAAGGTATCGACTACGAGAAGTACTTGATCATCATTACGCTTCCTGCCTGTGTCATTGTGGCCACGTTTGGAATGTGGATATTTGTTCGCATCAACAAAACCGACTTGTCGTTCTTGAAGAAGGTGAAATTTAACAAGAAGAAGAAGTCCAAGCCATACAGCAAGCCACCAGCATCGGAATTGCCTCAATGGGGTCCAAAGAGAGACTAAAATGGCTGAAGTGATAAAATAGGAAAGACTATGTTATCGGTAATAGCATGCTACTGGGAGCACCAAGCACAACAGTATTTAATCGAGAATCAGTTCAGTCTGAGCTGTAGGCATGAGTTATTAAAGGTGGATAGAAGTTTAGTATTCATAGAACAGAATATGGTTACACCTGAGAATTTTCATACAACTGAGAAGCTTTATAAATGTGAGAAGAACTGAGAGACACTGTTGCGACTTAATATAAAAGCTGCATAATGAAAGAAGTGGCTGTCCCATTTGTGGAAAATCGGGGACTTGGATATTCGTCTAATTCCCCAAAAGAAGTTGCCTATTCGAAAACAAAATAAAACGAAACAAAAATATCTCTAAATTCCCTAACCGTTCAATTTTTCCGAAACGTCATTAAGACACCTGATCCTGCACCCAATTATTTCCCTTGTGGTTATAGTTATAAAATTGGATTAATCCGATCAACCCAGAATTCTAACAAAAACAATGTTTGAATTCCTCGGTGACTTCAGCCAGGGTTGGATTCTCACAATTCTCTCGTCGTTGCTCTGTGTTCTCGGATGCTTCATAATCTACTTGGATGATGTATATTACTTTTTATTCCCAAGATGGCTCACTTCCAGATATCCGTTCCACTTGAAAGAAAACTATTCATTCATGAACGGCTCGCTTTCGTTCAGCTCGGGGTGCCTTCTTTTAACTGCATTGTACAGGCTTCTTCCTGAGGCCATGCGTCATATCAAGGCATCCAAGAAATCTTCCAACAATAACATGGTCTTGATTTTCTCGTTTATTGGCGGAATCTTGACATGTGTGATTTTCAACGAAGCCATGCACTACTTCACAGCGGAGTCGGTTGTGCACTGCTCGCATGATGGAGAGGACAAGGTAGCCCAGATTCCATATACGGAGTTGGAAAGAGGGGACAGCAAGAATTATGGAAGTCACGGCCATAGTGAAGAAGAACACCATGAGGGACATCTGGGTCACGACCATGGTGGTCACCACGGACATGCTCATGGCGAACACCTAGATCATCAAGGTCATGACTATTTCCAAACGGTAGATGATGCAAGCATGTCTGTCTTGCCTAACCGCACCGTCAATTCGTCCCCAGTAGAATCTGAACGTGCTCCACTTATTAATCGGAAGTCGTCTCGCTTTATCCATTTCTTTTCTCCCACAACAGAAGACCCCCAGCTCTTGGGAGAGTGTAAAGGCTACTCGTCTGCGGAGGTTTGTCTCCATCGCGGTCAAGAGCTCCACTTCTGCGAGATCCCAGAATTGGCTTCTCCTGACAAGATCGTTGAGACTGAGAGCGACTCGTCCAATACCGTCAACGACGTTGCCGGAACCCTGGATTTGGCTAAGCCCTCCGATCATACCCACCACCACTTCTCACTGCATTCACTCGCTCATTCTCATTCGCATGTGGGCTCCCAAGCGAGACTGTTGCATAGCAACATGGACGACCATAGTCATCACTTGACCAATGAACATCACCATCACCACGTGAACTCGCCGCTCTCAAGGTTATTGCTCATTGGTATCCAAACAATCTTGGCCATTACCCTCCACAAGTTCCCAGAGGGTTTCATCACATACATAACGTCAGAGACAAACCCTGCTTTGGGAGTGCTGATTTTCCTCAGTTTGCTCATCCACAATTACACTGAAGGCTTTTCCATGTGCTTGCCACTTTACTATTCGTTTCCTCCAAATTCACGTTGGCGTAAATTGAAGGCTGCGTCTGTGAGCGCATTACTCGGTGGACTTTCTCAGCCTTTGGGTGCCCTTGGAGGCTTTCTCTTCATGCGCTATTATGGAAAAGACTCGTTTGACGTTGGCAAGTTGAACCAGGTGTTCGGAATCTCTATGGCGGTGACTTCCGGATTCTTGGTGGTCATTGCATTGTCGATGTATGGCTCTGCGGTGTCGTTTAGTGGACTGCCCAATTTTGTGATGTTGTGGTGCTTGGTGGGGATGGGTACGATTGGGCTCCTGACGGTGTTCATTAATACGTAATACCGTAATGTGAAACTATCTGTGATGTATGTTGCCAGCTGTAGTGTTGAGACCATGTGATCAAAATAAAGATTATGAGGGTCAGTGGCTTGCTATGACAGAGCTGTATTATGTGGTGTTGGTTCTCGAATGAAAATTTGATTCATGAATGATTACATAACTTTCATTGTGATGCTGAGTCCATTATGTTACGAAAATGGGACAATCAGGAATGCACTTCGTTCTACCATCACAACTAAATTCTAATGATCAAGCAGAAAAATGGGACAACGATAATTGGCCTTCAATGCTGAATCAATCATGGAAATAAAGATTCTCATTTCTTGTAAGAAGTTATCACTTACAGTCAGCTGCTGGTTTCTCGTACAAACTGAAGATTGTCCATAACTTGAAGACGACAAGGGGCGTGGAGGAAGTGGAGCCTCTGAATAGTGTGACCCAAATTGCGATTGATCTCGCATGGAACGATCAATTTCTTCTCGCAACCAATCTGATGGATGGGTTGGATCTTGAAATCTGTTTGCATAAAGGTCCTCAGTGAATGTAGCAGAACAAGATAGGTGATACTGTTGATAGAACTCAATCGAAGGGCAACTGAGCACTGCTGATGTTATTTCACTCAATGGTCGAATGTGAACATTGGTGAAGAAATCTGAAGGCAAAAAGCAGGAGTTTGATTCCCAATGAAACTTGAAGCATAGCCTTGTACTGTAATCCCAAGCAGCGATATGAGGAGATCGATGATGTCTGAAACTAAAGTCATTAAGTCCAGGCCAAGCTCCTACAGCTCGATTAGCACTGTTTTGATTACTCAAGATAAGCATGGAGTGATAGGAAGTTGTTTATTCTCAAGAAATTGACTTACACAAAAACATGCGCTCCATTAGATCCTATCAAATGGGTTGACATTATTTGTATAACGATGCTCCATCGTCTGAAAAAGGACAGTATGAAACTCCATCTTCAATAAATCAGGAGACACCAGAGGTGAAATGCTGAAAGTTTTTGGAGCATTGCTTATTGACGAATTCGACTGAGTGGAATCAGATGAAATAAGAATAGTGAAGTAAACACTCAGGCTTACTTAACATTTCAAAATACAATGAACATTCCTCGAGCAATGCGAAGAAGCCGAACTATACGTCCAACAACCTTCTATACGAATTTAGAATCATTCTGAAGATTACCACTCCATTTTAGCACCATTACAGTATCTCACATCACCAAAAATCTAAAATAACTACATCACTATCGCCTCCAACGAGCATGGCGACTTGAACCAACAACAATACAAGATCACAGTCGGCCACTTTCCACTCTGAGTAGTCTATCAGCCCACAAAAATGTATGTCAGGCCAAAACGCACCCTACTGAGAGCAAATACGCACCATACTGAGAGCCAATACGCACCATACTTAGAGAATGACAATCTAGTGAATTCTACCTTTGGTTCACAGGATAAAATTCAAATTACCTCCAGTAATCAGCTGACCACACTCGCCCAACCTCGATCTCCACTTCTCAACCTACTCCTCTTTCTGCCCCTCAATCTCCCTTCCTCCCAAAATTTCTGCCTCCCAACACTTGCATCCTGCAGAAAACGGAGGAGTCATCAGTCAGTCATGGTTCGCGCACGCATTCTATCACCACTCCCGCACCTCTTGCTCCTTCTTTCTACCCCCTTCTTATCAACAACCTTATCATTATCCTTATCAGTGTTGCTTTCTTTGGCCACCTGTCGCACGTGACTCGTTTTCTCATACCAAGTTTCGCTCCTAAGCAAATATGATGGCGCACGAGATGCCTATCCTGGTTCCGCCGCCGAACCCGCTGGTTTCAAAGACAAACAAACACAAGCCGGTTCCCCAGCCGATCCGCCAACTACCCAATGGAGAAATGCCAAACTTTGGCCACGCCAAGGAAAAGCCGTCCAAGCATCACCAGCAAGTGCTTCCCAACGGCGAGAAGCCCAATTTTGGCACCGAATCCAAGGCGCCCAAGAAGAAACTGAAGAAGAAGAACAATACCAACAACTCCGTACCCCCTAAGGCCCAGGCTAACGGCCCAAGTCACGCTGCAGCCGTATCCAACAAGGCTGCGGGAAACTCCAACGATAAGTCCATGAAGGAAGAGAGCTACGCTGGGTCGTCGTTCCATTCCTCCCCCGAGGCCGTGGGGTTGCCCAAGCCATCATTCAGAGCTTCACCAAGGCCAACTGCCTCTATCTTGCGGGGTCCAACCCCACAAACGCCTACTCATGTCCACACATCCCCCAATGTGGGAGTACCCAACATGCATCCTGCATTCTTTTACCAGGGCATGCCTCCAGCGGGTCCTCCCCGTTACCCAGTCACTGCATACCCTCCTGGGGGTCAATTTCTTCCAGGGTTCAACTACAACGCTAATTCCCAAGGCTTCATCAACTACCTGTACCCACCCACGGCTGTGCCACAGCCACCGATTCCAATGCAATCTTATCCGCTTGGACCTCCGGTGCAACTGTTCCCACAGCAACAACAGCAACAGTATCTGCAGCCCCAGGCTCAGAAGATAACCTTCAATGATTTGATGGGTTCGTCTAAGTGAGCAAGGGCGCAGTCTTGAAGATGTTGGGTGGAATGATGAAGCAGTATTCTGGTTGAGCCAGATTATTTTGTATGTTGGCCCATCTGCATTTTCATTAAACAATTTTTTTTTTCTTTTTTTTTTTCTTTTTTTTTTTCTCTTTTTTTTTCTCTTTCTTCGTATCTAGAATGTATGTTCCGATATGTGAATCTAGATAACTGTAGTCTGGGGTAGTATCACTCACAACACTATTGTGAACAAATGCCCAGTTAAAGTTCTGGGACACGTTGATAATTGATTTAACCCTAGTTGCTTGGTATGAGCTGTCCAAGATCTAATTCTTATCTTGGATGATCTGTCTGAGCTATCTAATTCTTAACCCAATCTCGATCTACACTGAGACCACAAGGACGATTAGCTCGATCTCTTTCAATTAAATCGTGTTATTCCTCTAATTCAGATCAAAGGAAGGCTCCAAAGTCAAATTCTAATAATGATGAGGGTGATAGTTTCTTTAGTGAGTCTACTTATACCGATTATGGCCCAATGTCCATGTAACCATTCTTTCTGAAGCTATACAAACTTCCACTAGTTAAAGTAAATGAAAGGGAATAATTTACAAACATGGATCTACGGATCATTCCGCCTTCCGAAAGTTCCTATCGAATACCAAGATCGGAAATCTCGGGAAATGAATGTTCCTCAGTCGTCGATGAATGCTCAGCCAATTCGCAATCAAAACTGTGATACGCATGCAAGAAACAATACCCAGCCTCGGTAGGTCTGCAACAAGATCCGCCACTGGCCCCGCGCTCGTAACGAATGCAATCCCTATATATTCCCAAATGTGTCAACAGCAAGAATACAGGCAAAAAATGACCACTCTTCCCGATACTTTCAACATTGAAAGCCCTGTGCTTGTCACTGGTGCCACTGGGTATGTCGCTGGATGGATAATCAAGAGGCTCTTGGAGGAGGGGGCCATTGTGCACGCAGCTGTCCGCGACCCCACCAATGAGAAGAAGTTAGCGCATCTCAAGGCGTTGGATACCAAGAATGGTAACCAATTAAAGTTCTTTAAGGCCGACTTGTTGCAGGAGGGTTCTTTTGCAGAAGGTATGCAAGGATGTAAGACTGTGTTCCATACTGCATCACCGTTCACGTCAAAAATCACTGACCCCCAGAAAGATTTGGTGGACCCAGCACTTTTAGGTACGCAAAATGTGTTGCAGTCAGTCAATGACACTTCCACAGTAGCTAGGGTGGTGTTGACCAGTAGCATTGTCGCCATTAATGGAGACAACAGGGACATTGAGTCTGTTCCCAATAAGATCTTAACTGAAGACAACTGGAATACGACCTCAACATTGGACAATAACCCATATCCATACTCCAAGACGGTGGCCGAAAGAGAGGCATGGAAAATACACGATTCTCAATCCAGATGGGATTTGGTCACGGTCAACCCAACTCTTGTTTTCGGACCCAGCTTGGCCCCCACAACTTCAGAAAGCTTCGCAATTATGCAGCTTTTTGGTAATGGATCCATGAAGATGGGGTGCCCCAAGTTGGGGATTGGAATTGTTGATGTGAGACGTAGCTGAGGCTCATGTAAGAGCAGCATTCACAAAAACAGCCAAAGGAAGGTACCTTGTCAATGGCACCAATACGAGTTTTTTCAATATTGGCAAGGCACTTCTGCCCGAATTCGACTCTTACCCACTTCCTCGATTTGAGGTCCCAAAGCCACTATTATGGTTATTTGGACCAATCATGGTGAAGGGTTTAACAAGAAAGTACATTGCGGCGAACATGGGATATCCATTCAAAGCAGACAACTCAAAGAGCGTGGCCGAGTTGAAGATGGAGTACAGGCCGTTACGAGACACTGTTCAAGAATTCTTCCAGGAGTTGATTAATACTAAACAGGTGAAAGCTAGGTAGGTCCGCAGTGGATAATTAATGAGAGATGAGGAAAGAAAATTTAGTGTAGCTACGTGGGACAACAAAGCATTTACATTGTAGGTCCTCTTGCTTTGTGTATAGTAAAA
Organism: Sungouiella middelhoveniana; assembly: GCA_030557965.1. Lineage (NCBI taxonomy): Eukaryota > Fungi > Ascomycota > Pichiomycetes > Serinales > Metschnikowiaceae > Sungouiella > Sungouiella middelhoveniana. Next base: position 21,992 of record JANIJQ010000024.1, on the reverse strand, counting down.
GATTTCAATATTTATCTTTTTCCAGATGTACTTGGAATGTGTATTTCGGTGTTTATGCAAGGTCACCCTCAATTGACACATTCTTGCGTCACATCGGCCAAGGGCGAAAAAGTCAGAGGAGTTGACTGTTTAAAACCATTTTGCAATCTAGTTATATTAATTAGTTAATCGAAAATGTTATTCTAACAAAATTGAACAAATCAAATTATTAGAAGAAATTTTCAATGACAGTCACTAATACCGAACGAAATTAACGAATTGCTTGTAGCCTCCTCACCGAAACAATTTTACCATAACCTCTGGGGTAAACTTCTAAGCTACATTCCAAGCGAGGGAGCAAGAGTGTAAGCAAAAAGGGTCGCTGACTCTGATATGAATGAATGCAACACTTGAACCATTGGTAATTCAACAAGAACCGGAATCAAGATTGCATGTGGTTTTCGGTTCTCATAATGATTGTTCGCACCACCGCTTCTGAGCAAAGTAAAATTTATGCGTGTAATAAATCCCCGATTTGGGAGAAAAACCAGGAGCTATCATTGCGGACGTTCCTAGAAAATTCCCATAACACTATACTTCCACAAAAATTTGAAACTCCGAAGTCGGTTAATTCAACTTAAGCAACCAATGGTGCATGCTGGCTTGAGCTATTAAATTTCCAAATCCAGCCTACGCAGGGCAGCGTTATGTATAGATATCACTCAGGCATCGAACAAGGCTTATCAAAAGGGAAAGTGAAGATCCTCAGTAAACTTTCTCGGACGAGCTGATCTGCATTTCTTGAAAGTCCTTTGCCCCCCAATTGTTCAACTTGGGTTCTCGAATGGGTGCTGGGACGTTCCTACATCTAATCAGACGAACAAAACACTGAGTCGTATTCTTCAGTTCTGCGCCAAACAAGGTCGTCCCCGTCACTAATTTCCTATTGCACCTTAGCGCTTCATTTCACGGTTTGAACGCCATCGGCCTTGTCTGTAGACCATAATGACTGGAAAAGAGATCAGAATTATTTCGCTTTTGGTGCTCGACACCGTTTTCTTCCTTTTGGAGGCAATAATTGGTTACACCGTCCACTCGTTGGCACTCATCGCCGACTCTTTCCACATGTTGAACGACATTGTGTCGCTAGTTATCGCTCTTTGGGCTGTCAGAGTGAAGAACACAAAGCCTGCTGATGGAAAGTACACCTATGGTTGGCAAAGAGCTGAGATTATTGGTGCGTTGATCAATGCTGTGTTTTTGTTGGCACTTTGCTTCAGTATTATCATCGAGGCCATCCAGAGAATCTTCGACCCTCAGGTGATTTCGAACCCCAAGTTGATTTTAGTTGTGGGAGCTGCTGGTTTGGTGAGTAATGGTGTGGGTCTTGTTTTATTCCACGAACACGGACACTCCCACGGCCACGGCCATAGCCACAGTATTTCTACCGAGGAAGAAAACGTTGGTCACGGCCATGAACACTCCCAACTGCCAGTGGAAGAAAACAGCTCTAGCAACAGTATTTCCGAGTACTTACCAGATACCTTCGTGGGCAGATATGATGAAAGATCGTCTTTGGTGCCCAACAAGAAGGAGCAGCCCAAGCAAAAGAAGAGATCCATGAACATGGAGGGGGTCTTCTTACACGTTTTGGGAGATGCATTGGGAAACATTGGTGTCATTATTACTGCATTGTTTATTTGGAAGACTGACTACTCATGGAAATACTACAGTGATCCATTGGTGTCTTTGCTAATTACGGCGATCATTTTCTCGTCTGCTTTGCCTTTGTGCCGCAAATCGTGTAAGATTTTGTTGCAGGCAACCCCGGCAAATGTGAACCCCAACGAGATTGTCGAGGAAATCACATTGATTCCTGGTATCAAGTCACTCCATGACTTCCATATTTGGAACCTTAACGAGGACTTTTTAATTGCCTCCGTTCACATTGAATTGAATAGCTCCGACCAAAATGACTCCGGTGATGGTAACGAGATCATCAACAAGGTTGCGTTCCTGGAGGTAGTGGGACTTGTCAGAAAGGTCTTGCACAAGTACGGAATCGATAGTGTCACTATCCAGCCTGAATTTGCTTCAAGTCTGCCAGGAGGTTTGTACGGAGCCACTAATGCCACAAGCTGTGGACATTAGTACTAGAGACTAGTTGGAAATTCCAGTTAATACTTTTTATCGAGGCTTCTTGGTTAAATTTATCCATTATGCTAGCATATACATTGATATTATACAATAGTGAACTTCATGAGTAGAGCATGCTATTCTTTGAGAAGAGCCCGCATCTCGATGTGCCGAAGCGAACAATCCTTCAGGCTCATTCTCCTCCGAAAGTATCTCTTTAGTTTCCGATGATGTCCTTGACATAGATGGTTTTGTAGGGAACCTTCAGCACATAGTATTTGTTCTTTCTGTTCAACAGTGGCTCTGCTGGGTACTTTTCCTCTGGTGCGCTACTCTTGAAGAAGAATAATTTTCTCTTCGAAGTGCTCAGACTCTTTATTGAGGCAGAGTCCGAGGTATTCTTCAGAATTATTGATCCAGCATACCCTGGCTGTGGAGGTTTCACTGAGCCCAATCTCAAGTCGAGTGATGACACACGATTAGAATTGCGTGTAGATTCCGACGTCACCAAATTGCTTCTCTGAGAAGCGGAGCGAGTGACAGTCATCTTCTGCTGATCATGGATAGGTGGACGATTGACACTTTGAGTTCCATATTCCATTGGAGGCTTCGTCACTGAAATAGGTGCAGAGATCGTCTTTGTGGAGACAGTTGGAGCAGACGAAGAGGAACCGAATAAAGCTTGCAATTTCTCACGGAAATTGCGCTTCTTCTTCTTCGAGCTAGTAGTAGAAGTCTCAGACGGACTAGGCGAAGACTCCTTAGCCATTCTGGCCCTCATTGAGGGTGAAGACAGCTTATTTCCCTTCAAAATATTCGATCTGGATTCCTGCGATGCCAAGGAAACCAGACTGTGGTACGAGTGAAAAGAGCCAACATTGACCATCGAACGGGTGGCAGCAGGGATCTGGGGCTTGATAACCACATTCTCGGGGTTGTTGTAGCCCAAGTCATTCATTTCCTTCTTCAAAATAAAGCTGCTTCTCATAAAGCCCAACGACGCTCTTTGACCATTACTCATTTTTGATGAGAGAGAGGGCACCGAGCTCGAGAAGCCTCTGTTTTGATATGGGTTATTATGGATTGGATGAGCGTGATTCTCCCGGGCAATGGACAACGGAGCCATCAACGAGATGTCACTCTCCGTGATCTTGTGGCCCTTGTCCATCACTGGAGAGTAGCCAGAGCCAGACGACACAGACGACTTGTAGTTCAGATTGTGCAACGATAACGACGATGTGCGAGACGAATAGCCATCTTCAGAGCCCTTTTCAGAGTTGGCAGCATATTCGGAAGACCCATTTGAGTATTGAGATCTTTCATCATCATGTTCTGACTCCACAATTGGTGCCAAACCTTTGATACCAAAACTGTTGTGGTCAAACACCGGACTTCTCTGTTTGGTATTCTGAGAGAAGTTAATGTCATCCTCTAACTTGAACTCATCTTCGACATCGCTGATCTCGTTCGAGCTGGTTGAAAGCAGACGCTGGGGAACTTTCATGGACAAGTCCGACGATGATTTCTTGTGGGAGCTCCTCCGGCGAGGGTCGTATTGGCTGATAATCGTTGAGTCCTTAATCTCCAATCCCAACTCCTGAAGCTGTGTATTGGAATTTCTCCTTGAAGATCTGGGGGTCAAAACTGGCTCCTCCATGCTTGAATGACGTCTTAGAGGTCTGGGGTCAAACAGCAGTGGGACTTCCGAAGATTGTGGAGAAATGCTGCTTTCTTTGTTGGTAACTTGGGCCACGGGTCTCATGCCTTGAGACGAAATAAATGTCTCGGGCACTCTGACCAGCACGGGTGCCATTGGACTTTCAGTGACAGATCTGCGAAACCCTCTATACTTTTCGTTCCCTCCAAGATCAATCTTGAGGATGTTTCCAGAAATCTCTCGCTGGGGCGTTTCGGGCGCAAGCGGAGCAGGCGACTTACGAAGGTTCAATGGCGCAACCTCTTCTTCAGAAGCAGAAGACTGGCTGGTGTTGCTAATAACAGAGCTGGTATCGTCGTCGTGCATCAAGATGCAGTTGGCAACATATACGAAGACTTTGATCCACAAGGTCTCCAAGCCTGAATGGAACTTTTCCCTTCCCAAACAGGTACGTAAAGTATTGATCACCTCGCTCCCCATTGGCTCCAAGTAGACGGCTCCGTACTTGACCACACTTGGGTTTTCCTTCACGAACAAGTCGGTGCATTCATTCAATACCGTTTCGTCGTGTAAGTAGGCCATAGTGACCTTTAGAAGTTCGGTGAAGTAGTATTTTTGTTCTTCAAGTACTTCTCTGTCGGCGAAGATAGGCTTCAATTCAGCATTGTGGTGAAGAAGACTAGAGAAGGTCCTCAGGACAAAGTCCTCTTCACTGTAATTGCTAGTAGCCAATACATCCGCCCAAGAACTTCTGACTTTGATAAGGTCAGAATTACTCAAGTCCAAATTGGCCATTTCGATTATTCAAGTGGTTGAAGTTGTGCTGAAGTTGTGCTAATGGTTGCAAAAGGTTTTCCTGACTGTTTGTATTAATAAAGAAGAACAGTATGTTTTGATAATGTCTGAGAGCGGCAGTTCCAAAGAGATATATATATTGTCCGAGCATACTAAACTCCACCTTTCTCCAAATTTCTACTTCTTTGAGTCAAAGAGTGATACTCAAATTTCCCATCTTGGAATAGATCAAGGAAGCTTAGGGCCCGCACCCATTACCATACCCGTTTGGGTATCCACCTGCACACTGCCCCCGCTCAACCATTCCAATTATTACCCTATTCAGTAAGTGATGATAGGATTTGAAGGATACGCCCATGGACTTCTGCAATAGGAATTCATTTCTGCTGTTCTTGCCAATACTGCTCACTTGACAACGAAAGTTTTCGGCAGCACTCCTTTATCTTCTCCAACTCGGGTAATTATGGGTGGTGAGTATATGCGCAGTTCAAGAGGAGTAGAATAAGGGAAAATATGGTAGTCAAGAGAAGAAATGGGGAATAAATCAAGCAGAGCAAAACGAATAAAACCCACCTTTGTTTCTCATCTTCCACCTGTGTTTCTCATCTTCCACCTGTGTTTCTCATCTTCCACCTGTGTTTCTCATCTTCCACCTGTGTTTCTCATCTTCCACCTGTGTTTCTCATCTTCCACCTGTGTTTCTCATCTTCCACCTGTGTTTCTCATCTTCCACCTGTGTTTCCCATTAGTTGATGGAGAAGGTTATACTTTAATTTCATGAGATTACTTATGAACATTATTTGTTACTCCTGTTTTGCCTTGTGACGTTTAATTAGATTCATAGTACCGACAAGAACGCCTAAATTACCAATACACTTTCCAGAAGCTATTCCATAGAAGCCTCAGGGGAATTCAAGGGACTATGGAACTTCTCCCCATTTTGTGTGTTATCTCTCTTCTCCTCTCCTCCCACCCATTTCTCTGCCTTCTCCAACTGATCGTTGAATACAGATGTCAACTTGCTGATCATGTCCAACGACTCCTTGGCGAAAACTACAATTCTGTCGTTGCCTCCCTCGGCAGTGGACACCGCACTCTGTTGGATGTGAGTGGGCAAGTCGAAGATAATCTTACGAATGGTAGACTTCAACTCTACGTCTTCAGCCTCTTTCTGAGCGGTCTCGGGACTCTTCTCCAGGGCATCTAACGAACTAGGCTTGAAGTTGGAGATCACATGGATGATCTTCTTGACAGTGGCCACGATTTCAGTTTGCGCCTCTTTTGGCAGCTCAGTCTCCAAAATTTCTGGTGGAGGATCATTTGTGGCCGCCACTGCATTGGCAGCAACAACAGTATGTCCGTCGGCTAATCTAGGACCATCGGTCTCCTCTTCCTTCAACCGGTTCTTGTCGGCCTCTTTCTCCTTGATCCTGTTCTGAAGCTCGGTGACCTTCGCGCTGATGTTGTCGTTGGCGAGTTTCAAAATATGCAAGCAGAACTTCAACCGCTTCTTAACCTCCTTCTTGTCCTTGGGCCGCTCCACCCTTCTCTTCTTCTTTAGTCTAGCCTCTTCAAGGCGCGCCTGATGCATGCTATTCAAGTTGATCTCTATCTTGTTGAAGACCGGCATCGCCGCCTTCTCTACAATTTCTGCGGCATAGTTGAAGCTGGCATAATTCCTCTTCGACAGCTCGTAGTACCTGACCGCATTGGACACTAAGGGTAGTCTGGACACTGCGTTGACCAGCTGCACAATTGGATGCTGTTGCTGTTGCTGCAGCATCTCATTTAGCGATGTCGATGAAAGGGGCGATGCTACCGTAGATGCACGTTCACTGAAATCATATGGAGATTCCGATTTTGTGAGCCGAGTCAAAACCTCTGCTGCCGACATGAGATCAGAGTCTGTTCGTCCGTTACGATCAGCTGGCGAGCTCGTAGTAGCCGACGAATTTGGGGTGGTGGATTGTGTGGTGGATCGTGTAGATTCATAGGGCGGGAGATCTGATGAGTCGATGTCCGACAAACTTCGTTTGACTTGTTTAGAAGTTTGATCGATTGTCATTCGGGAAGTTGATTATAGGTGAAGTTTGTGAGATCTGAGAATTATTCAACCAACACTTTGAAGTGCAACCTTTAAAAGGTTGAGGAGAATGAAATGATGACGTTAAGTACGAGTAAGCGGTCCATGTGATTTTTAGAGTTGATCCTTCTTGGTGTGGCTCTGGGTGCAGGAAAAACACTTATGAAACCCACCAATTTGTAGACGGAGGGAAGTCCTGTTGTTCGGAGAAGATGTAGATGATTGTTTTGAGAAGAGAAATAGTGATTTCGTAACTTTCTACTTTCATGCCAGGGATTAGCGACTACAATCTGCTTCATGATATTCTGCTCAGTCTGGCAGACAAACAGTGATAATCAACAATGAGCCTGTGATTTCGAAGAGGGGTCGTCTCCTCTATTAGTGAATGTTTGACCCTGGTTGTGAATTACTTCTTATTGGTTAAGCCGTGCCCGTACTCAGCAACTTTGTTTGGTGGGGGATTGTACATAGAAAATCCAACAAAAAGTATGTGGGGAAGACAGGAACACTGTGAAGGTTTAAGGTAGTGGAGAAAATGCAGTTGGATGATGGTGATTTTATGGACTAGGAGCTATTGAAATTGGGAAGCACGATGTATGGTTTTGCTTAGAGAATATGATCTAAATGATTTGAGTTTGGGTTGTTAGAGTCAAAAGGGCATGGTTTTGGTGGAGTGGGCATGTGAATACAGTTCTGAACATGAAAGTGAGATAATGTGAGAATGTGAGAACGAGAGAATGTGAGAATGTTCTTCGGAATTCGGAGTGGGTTTCGGGAGGATTAGCCCCGTTGTGTGGGCACTGGTCTCATTCATTCCTATTGTTCGTAAGTTTCGCTAGATAGTCTTCGTTTCGCTACATGTGAATTTCGCATACAATGATTTGCAACAATTCGCAGCATAATTCGCACATGCCTTAAGGATTAATTGGACTGACGACGAGTTCACCCGAACGGAATGCAATTGCCATGATCCATAGATGTTCGGTGAGGAGCTGATGGAAATTGTCGATGCTTTTCTGACCAGGCGCCATTCACTGTGGCAATTGTAGTGTGGACCAGGACCGTTCTGCCGAAACCTAGGAAAAGGAACCTGAAAATATTGCTGGGACTATTCAGCCAAATTGAGGATCCGATGAAGTAAACAAAAGCCATCAGTTTCCAGTTACCGATTTACCATGGATCGATCGCTTCTCTGGGCCAGCAGAACATCAGCGATCAGTCGGAAGAATGGCCAAATATTCTTTACTATGAGTTGGTATTGAGAATTTAATGATTATCACTTTTTATTTCTTTTTTCGCTTCCTCTGGCCTACCTATTCACTTGTACTTCACTGAGAATAGTATTCCGTAGGTCAATCAAAGTGTAGCACCAATTCTGTAAGAGAGAATCATGAATGTAGCCTGTTGATTGACAAAAGATTTGCACGATCGGCAGTGGACCAAGTCCGTTCCGATCGAGAGGAAAGAAACTCCTCTAGATGTGATACACTAATCTCATAATTCGTAACAATTCAAAAAACATTAAATTCATAATCTCTAAGTTCATCCGTGCTTCGCCACCATTGGAATAATCATGTAGATAAGCTGGAGCCAATCGAGTGTGGAATATACAGAATGCCAAGCGCCCATAAAAGATTCAAAAAAAAAAAAAAAAACCTCATAATTGTAATGATAGCTCGTCACTTCCAATAAAAACGGTAATCATTCCCGTTTCTCTAGAATAAATTACAAATCGTTAATTCAACTGCCTTATCGTAGATCCAGAAGATAAGTCTAATCGGTCAATCCCACACCTCTCTATGCAAGACTCCACCATTCACACTGAGCCGCTGGTGGGATATTTCGCCTGCACACTGCCTGGCCGAACCCTCCACCTCCGATCATATTTCGCCTCCAGCCCCCATAATTCGGGGCCCTCGCCTCCCGCTTGTCATCTATTCATTGCCTTCCATCAACTTCTACCACCAGGCTGCGGTTGAACTCTCTCCTGCAGACAACCCGTTGCGGTCACCCTCTATTGCCGCGCTTATATTCATATAAATCTGGGCATCAGTGGCTGAGACTCGTTTACATAGTGTTTTCTGAATTATGGGGTCCGACGCAAAAAATGAACCCAAAGTGCCTGAGGGCTGGACTGCTCGCTACGATGAGCAATATAAAACATGGTTTTACGTAGATTTGAAGACGAAAAAGTCTCAGTGGGAAGCTCCGCCAGGAACAACGTTCTCCGACGATGGAATTCGGCCGCCAGCTTACAGTCCGAACAGCAATGTGGACGCAAACAACAACAATTCGCGAGGAAATACCCCTTCGCAACAGAACTATAACCAAGGAGGCTACCAGCAACAAGGTTATGGTGGAGGTCAAGGTTACCCCCAGCAGGGCTACGGAGGATACCCACAACAAGGATACGGTGGATATCCCCAACAGGGCTATGGAGGCTATCCCCCACAACAGGGATACGGCGGCTATCCTCAGCAAGGATATGGGGGTTACCCACCACAGGGCTACCAGCAGTACCCACAGCAGCAGTACGGAAGAAAGAGTGGTATGGGAGGCATGGGTCCGGGAGCAGGTTTGGCGTTGGGTGCGGGTGCCGGTCTTTTGGGAGGTATGGCTATCAGTAGTGCTATTGACCATGGCCAGCAAGATGCATATCAGGAGGGGTATATGGATGGTGCTGATGCAGACTATGGTGGAGGAGACTTTGGCGGGGGAGACTTCTAGTCACACAGGTGATTTCTCTGAAGGAAACCGTGATGTTGGGTATTCAGTTTGTGAGGCTACGGGATAGCTCAATGGCCAAGACTTATGCACTACTAGGACTAAGGAACTTTGCAGCTTATGATGACAAAATATTATAGATTTACTTCGTATTTAGTGAAGAGCATTTATGTTACATGGATGCACATGCATAGTGTTTGTATTGTCAGGGGTGATTCTAGGTAGTAGAGATCAGATGTACATGTATTGGGTGCAAGTTTGGTCTAACATAAATTAAAAAGTATGTTACAAGACAGCTGTACTGCAAGTTTTTATTTATTCGGGTAAGGACCAAGAGATTCAGAATCCTAGAATATCGAAGATCCACCCCAGTCCTACCCCAAAAGCTAACAAAGCAAAATAAATGGCTTCTAAAGAAAATTCATGAGCGCTACATTCTGGTATGCTACCATTTGTTTGGTACAGTTTTGCCCAATTCGGATTGGCGAGGTAGCCGTGGGACATCCCATTAGAGAACCAAATATTATCAAATTAAAAGAAAATCGAAATCAAAAACCTGAAGTTAAAAAGGAAAGGATAGAAGGTATTAATGCACAAACAATAATAGACAGCAACAGCACAGTTTCTTCGCAAACTTCCAAACTCCGATATCGTGATTTACCCCCAAAAATGTCTATTCTCCTCTTAAGATTCCAAACTCCATTGTATATTTTTTTTTGTCTTGTTTCCTCTTTTTTCCTCCAGTTTCCAATGCCAGTTGGTATCCACCTCCACTACCCAGAACACACCCGTGCACCATCAGATCCACCAACCATATTCAAACATTTTCTATTACGCAAATTCATCAACCACCATGAGATTCACCAGAGTGTTAAGACAAGCCGAGGAAGTATTGGTGAGAGCCGCTTCCGGCAACCCGACCGGTTTGACAGGCTTGTACCAGCACCCAAACCCCAGGCCAGCATTGATCTCCTTGTACAAATACACATTGAACTTGTTGGACAAAGAGTTCCCTGCCAACTCTGTCTACAAGCAATCTGTTGAGAGCATGACGAAAAACAGATTGAAGATTGTGGAGGAGAATGAGATCACCGAGGCTATTGAGAACAAGATCGGTGGTGGTTTGATTGAGGAGATTGTTATTCAGGCTAACGAAGAGTTGAACTTGGCCAAGGAGTTGTCCAAGTTGAAGGTTTGGGAGGAGTTAGAGGAAAAGCCGCTTGAGGACCAGTGGGTTTACTTTGGAAAGAAGATCTAGAGCATCATGTATAGTAATTAACGTCATTGAAAGGAGGTGTAGAATAGAGCTAGAGTGGAAGAAGCAGGTCGGAATGAAAGCAGAACGAAAACAGAACCAAGAAAAGAACGAACCCAGAACGAGAAAGAGGTGAAGTCTGCTGAGAGTTTTAGATAACAATGATACAATGCATCCTGTCTTGTCAGAATGGGTAGACATCGGAATATAATCCAACTATGGCTTATGAAATGTACAGTAATTAGAAGCTTCTGAAACACGTGAAGGACAACAAAGGAAATGTTAGGAATAGAAGAAATAGGATGATATCAACCGTAGGCGAGCCTTGGCAAGGGCGCCAAGACATTACATCAGACATTACATCAGACATTACATCCTTCTCTAAGAAGTTTCCACTTTAGCTCGAGGCTCATTTCTTGACTGTTTTCCCAATCTCAAAAAACGATAGCTTTTCTTAACTATTAGCTGGCTAATATCATACAAAACAGGCTCCACATCAGGAAATGGATTCAGACAGTCGAAGATCTCACTAACAACAAGAGTTCTTGAATCCAGAACCACCCTGAGAAACATCAATACCCGACAGTCCTTGCGCTGGTTCCACATCCACATGCTTATCCTGGATGATTCCGGCCAACTCGTAGAAGATAGACTCCACATTGTCGTTGGTCTTAGCACTGGCCTCCAAGAATGGAATGTTCAACTTCTGGGCCAATTGCTGGCCCTGTTCTCTGGAAACCTGTCTGTTCTCCTCGTCGTCCAGCTTGTTGCCAACCAAGAAAATCTGGGCATCGTCGTTGGCATGTTGGGTCACGGTCTGGAACCAGTTTTCTACATTTTCAAAGGTTCTGGCATCGGTGACATCGTAGATCAACACGATACCCATAGCGCCTCTGTAGTACGCAGTGGTGATGGTTCGGAACCGCTCCTGGCCGGCGGTGTCCCAAACCTGCAACTTGACCTTCTTTCCCTTACTTTCGATCGTTCTGATCTTGAAGTCAATCCCGATGGTGGTGATAAACGAAGGGTTGAACTTGTCCTCCACGAAACGCAACAACAAACACGACTTTCCGACTCCCGAGTCGCCGACAAGCAACAACTTCATTATCATGTCGTAAGATCTGGATGGCGCCTTGGTGCTCATTTCTATACGAGATTTAGGAGGTGATTATGAGGGGGGTGATAATTGTAATGGCAATCCACAGAACTTGGCCCTTGCAATAATGAACGAACTGGCGGTGAAATATTGCGATAATATACTGCGATAATACCACAAGCGATGTCAATCTAGTTGATGGGAAGGTTCTATCTGGCGTAGAGTAATCGATTATCAGGAGGCGTGACGACACCAGAATGTCCTGCAGGGTGAAGGGGTTATAGGGTATGTTGTGGAAGCAGAAAAGAGGCGGAAATGGCGACCTTGAGGAGTCCGGGAATTTCGGGGAAGCGTTGTCGATGTCTAAGTGAAGTTCCGAGCTATTCAACATGTTGTGCTGGCTCTCTGAATTGGAAAGGGGACCCACTGCATGGAACAATGAGTATTGAGGGCAGAATGCGATAGCTGGAGTTGGGAATATAGCATTCAGTGTCAGAAAGTCGATATTGAATGGAGTCAATATTTTCAATCGAATATTGGATTTTCTTACAATGGTTTCCCTCCAAGGAACCTCTTCGTCTATGAAAAAGCTCAAACCTCCTGCTAGCTGCAGGAATGTTCATCCTCCACTACTAGCTATAATCACCGATGTCGGTTGTGGGAAGAAATCCGGTTTCTCCTTCTAGCTTACGTACATTACTCTATCTATACATCACAAGAAAACCTCAGCATTGATCTCCACTGAAGAAGCAGCATAAGGAATCTCAAAGTATCCCAACACCTCTGGGTGGAAAACACCAATGGACCCAATGTTCTTAGGCTCAGCACCCTCTGCATGTCTGAAGAACACCTTGGCACCTCTACCTGGGAAAAAGGTTGGGTTGGCACTGTCCTCCTCGATCCAGTATCCTCTTCTCTTGTCCTGCTTAGGGTCTTCGATCCATGGAGTTCTCATCGTCTGCATGATCTTGCCCAACAAACCCTGGACAAACTCGAAACCGGACGTCTTACCAGCGTAGATAGCGGCCCAATTTCTCTGGTTGAATGCACCTCTCTCCAAGGTTGGATCCTTCAACACAATATCTCCACATTCAAACACCTTGATAGGCAACGAGTGCTTTCTGTTCTCCTTGATGGTCTTGAGAATACCAGGCAACAAAGTGGTTCTGACCACCTGGTACTCGACGGTCTTTGGGTTCTCCAACTTGACCGCCTTAGTGTTGTCGTCGGTGGTTCTCAAGAACTTAAAGTTTTCGTCGTGCGAACTCAAAGTCAATGGCAAGACCTCCAAGTATCCAGCCTGAGCGGATGCAATTCTGAGAATGTCGGCCACCTTATTAACAGGCAAGGCAGAGGCCACCAACGAGTCGCTCTGGGCTTTCGTCTTCTTTAAGTTGTTGAATCCGTAACCAATGGCAGCATCTTCCATAATGTCACACTGGTGCAAGATATCTGATCTCGTGATGGGAACTTCCACATCGAGGAGGTCGCCGTTGGGCGTAGCCTTTAATGACATCTTCTTCAACAACTCGGCAATCTGCTCGCCACTGTAGTCTAAGCCCAAACACGAGTTGATGTATTCAATCTCCGCCTGAGTCTTTCTTGGAGTGATGTTTGGACAAATTCTGTCCTGGCCGTTGTGCGACGAGATAATCTGGATTGGCTCAATCTCGAACGGAGTCGCCGAGTAAGCAGAGAACATTGCAACCATCTGGTTGATCACGATTTCAGTCTTGGTTCTATCGGTACCAGTAACTTCAATGAATACGTTTGTGGTATCCAAAGTGATCTTGGAGTGGTCGGAGTTAATGATAGGTGGCATCGAACACACGGTTCTGTTGGCGTCTAACACCACCGGATAGCGAGGGAGATCTCTGATGATGTGCAAGTATTTACCCAAGTTCTTGTCGGCGTCGTAGAACTCCATCAATTCCTCACCGTTCATCTTCTTGGTCTGGTTCAAAGGCACAAAGTTCACATCTTTAGGCGCCAACGCTTCGAAGGTGAATGGAGGTGTCACCGAGTCGAAGTCATGGGTACCAATAGCCACCAACGTTCTGTTACGACACAAATTACTGTGCAACTTGTCTTGCAAGGCAATGAAGGACTCATAACGTCTCTTGTCAAACTTGACTCCTCTCAAAATAGCTGCTGCTGCATATGGTCTGATGCCGACGGTAGATTCCTTGATAGTCATGGAGATTTCTGGGGTGACGGGGTTCAACGTGAAGTTAGGAGCATCGCTTCTGCCTAAAAATTCATTCAACGCTTGGGCAATTCCCTCGATACACAACATGTCGTATCTGTTGGCGGGGATTTCAATCTTCAACTGAGGTCTTTCGTCTCCCACACATTCGTTGGTAGTGTCTTCGTCCAACTCGATACCAAAGTCGAAACATAACTCGTCAAATTCCTCGGTAGTGTACTCTTTGCCCAAGAGCTCGTAGAGGTCGGCCTTGTCCACTGGAATAGTAGGCATTTTGTATGGTCTGAAGGTGTGAAGTCAGATAGCTTTATGCCAGAAAAATTGAAGAAAAATCAGTCACCACGGTTAGTACCTAGAGTTACGCGCAAAAGGCGCACTGAGCCAAGGTGTGCGTACATCCAGGAACGCTACTGGGACTAATAGAGAAATAGTGGATTGGAAACTGTATTATGTAAAAGGTTTTTTAAGAGTGGTGCCAATATTCTCCATCATCCCAGCGGGTTCTGTAGCCTCCAAGTCCTCGTTCGTTTTAAGTTCGTACTGGGTTTTGTCAACATCTTTTCGCAACTCATGAAGCTTGACCTGATCTTCGTCTCCAATTCTTTCAATATCGTTGACCTCATTCATGAGGGCCGTGACATCAAAAATAGCGTCATTAGCAGTAGAATCAGTAACCTCGGTATCACCCGATTGATCAGCTGCAGCGTCTTCTCCAGTCTGTTTTTGCTGCGAAACTTCATACTCCTCAAACTCTGGCCTCTTGTTGCCATCAGCTACTTTGATCTCCTCACCATCCTCGCCAGATTTGTCGTAAACCTCCCACCAGTTTTTCTGTTTTGGCCTGAACCAGTCTTTCCAAGTTTTCTGCTTACCCTTGGCCTCCTCCATTTCCTTCTCCATCTTGGCCCTGGCAGTATCGAACTCATTAATGAGTTGTCTCTGACGCTCTGACTGTTCTCCATCAGGCTCCTCGATCTCTGCAAACTCTTCACTGAGCACCTCCCAGTCCAAAGACTTCAAGATTCTGGGAATAGCTTTTCTGTATGACATGTGTCCCTCGATGAATTCCGTACAGTCGAAATTCTCTACACCTGGGATGTTCTCGATTGGTGAGATTCCCGCAACCGTCAGCAATCCGCCACCAGTGGCTCGAAAGAGGTAGCCGAGAATCCAATCATTCTTGGAGTAGCCATTTATGAACTTTCCACTTACAATTGAACGTGCAAGTGTGATCTGGTCATATTTGACGGTCGCAGGACTTCCTAGAAGTATAACGTTCTCGATCAATCCAAATCCCCCACGCTTAGCCAACTCGATCAAACACGAGTAAATTAACCGCGAACCAAGAGAGAATCCCACGAGGGTGATTGGACGGACACCCATATTTCCAGAAATCAAGGTGTCAGCCAAAATTTTGCCTGCTTTCCACGCCCGGTCCAACGAGACGTTCCAGGGATTGTCTAGGAGATATGACAATTTGGAAAGGGCCATGGGTAACTGAATAGCGGACATCAATGCTGTTAAAATCGTGGCTCCAAGAATCTGCTGGATGGAAGTACTTAAGGCTTCCGAAGCCAATATTCCAATGGTTTGACCCATAGACTGCAACATCTCAGGCTCCCACAATAGCGAAAACATATCGCCCATAACCGGGTCCACCGTCGAAAAGGGGAGTCGAACATCATCCATGGCACCGTTCATCCATCCACTGACGGTAATGATCAAATTTGAGTGTCTGTTATTGTGCAAAGGCTTTAACTCAAAAGTGTGGACATCGCCCAGTCTTCGAGCTCCAGCTTTAGACCCCACTTTGGCTCCAATAGCCACACCACTAGTGGTAATGGCCACACTGCCTCCAACTCCCGCAAGAAATCCACCAGTACCGGTTATACCCACCGTAGTCAAACCAGCTGCTAAGCCAGCACCAATGACAGGAGCCAATAATCCGGCAGAAAGTCCGATTGCCAAAGAGCCTCCTAAAGTGGCCAAGCCAATGTATGCCATTCTCTTTCTTTTGTTTTTTTGAATGTGCTTGTCGATGAACAGACGGTCTTTCAATTTGTCTTCACGTCCTTCAATTGTTTTATGCGAAGTGTCCATCTCCAAGCTCTCCACTAGTCTCCGCTCGAACTGGCGAACTTCCAACTTAGTAATTTCCAAGTACTCGGCGAACTTGATGAGGAGAGTTCGAGACCTGCTATCGTAGTATCCATCGCTAAGAAGCAAAAGAAACAAGTCACAGGTCAATACCCACCGAAGGTCAAAGTCCTGAACTAGCCTCTGTAGCTGTGTGTCACGGATATCTGCTTCTAGAAGGCTGCTGGTGAGGTCTTCAACTTCCACGCCATGTGCACTTAGATTATCTATCATTTTTTGTTCCTCCCTTGTGACTTTCAAGTGGTCCACGAGTTTTGACATGATGTACATGGTCCAGTTGGCAAAGTTCTTCTGGCCCAAATTGAGTTTGCGTGCCACCTTGTTGGCGGTTTTCTGATTAAGCTTTGCAAGGTCTGTAGCCATGTCCACAGTAATGAGCTTGACAATTCCAATGTATGCATATTTCTGAGACTCCGTAAGCATTCCACGAGTACCTGCAAGTGTTTCATCGGAGTCTATGACTTCATCCACACGATCAAAGACCTCTTCTTCCTCTTCTGAATGAATCGATGCATTCTTTGAAGTTCGGATTTCAAACAAGAAATTTGTCTTCTTATCAAGCTCCGCATACTTGTTCAATTGCTCTTCCGTATCAATCTTCGTGTATCCTCTTCCATCATGCAGTGGGTTCCAGTTAAAGCTGTGGTTCTGGAACTCCAAGTTTCCCATTTCATCATAGTAGTTGCCCTTGGTAACTTTTTCCATTGACTTCCATTCGTTAGTGTCGGAGCTAAAGAAATCGTCTTCAGGTTTCGTATCTGTTGGTTTCTGCTGTGTTATTGGCACTTCTTCTTCCTCAATCTCATTGATTCGGTCGTGGCTGTGGACATATCTTTGTGTCAAAAAATCTTCAGTAGAACGGCCACTATAGTGTGAATGCATGTCAAATTCTACATACAGCTGCTCAACTGGAGCAAAACTTGGCTCTTCTGTTGAGTCTTGCTCAGGTCTAATAGGCGACTGTGTTGGAACCACTGGAAGAGAAGGCAATACTCCCACGCTCCCCCTAGAGTCATAGGTTCGGGAAATATTCTTGGCTATAACGCGTGAAAGGTCATAATCTCCACTATGATAGTCTCTGCTCATTGTGGATGAGACAAACAGCTGAGTTAAAGTGATATTCGGAAGGAGTAAGATGCAGTACTTAAGCATGTGCAAGCATGAAATGCAGTACTCGCTTATTAGGCCCGCCGCCCAGTATTGTCGAAGACGGAAGGAATTAGCGAATGACCAATGGGAGAGAGCCCTATTTCTACAAAGCACCGAATCGACCACTAATGAGGAAGTTGGGCGTGCTGAAGTACGGCATAGTACATCGTCGACTCCTTAGAGGGAAATACTATTTAAGTCGTAGTATTCCCATATCCTAAAAGGAGAGAGAGAGAAAGATAAGAGAACGTGGGATTCTTAGTTTAGGACATAGACTCAGTAAACCTTACCAGTTATAAAATCCTACATCAGATATGACTGAATGTAGTTGGTATATCACTGAGTTAAATCACGTGACCACTAAGATTCAACAAAGCACACTTCAGTAATCGAAACCAACACACAAAAAAAGAGAGCAAACTAATTCAGCAATCCAATACGGATATTCTTTTGGCCATTTTCTGGCCAATTTTTTGATGATGTATCCATCTCATGTCCATTATCTATATCCTGATTATTCCTTCTCCGTAGCACTACGTACCGGACTGGCGATATGCGATGCTATCTTATCAGCAATCTATACAAGATCAGTTCATAAGACCGCAACATCCGGCGGTGCTTCTTCTCTATTTCCTTTTCGTTATTATCCACTTTTTCCTACCACAAGTAACATCATATCGCTCAACGCAAAGTATCTACTGCTCCTCTCTCAATACCCATGGCTCACAAAATCGCTAACTGCTGGTGTTCTTTCTGCTATCAATGAGCTGGTGGCCAGTGCCGTTTCGGGCCAATATCAAAGACCAGCGTGACATTCAGAGGTAAAAAGTATACCATTCCACACGTTCTCAGTACTAAAACGTTGTTGATGGTGATTTACGGAACGCTCATTGCTACTCCCATCTCACATATGCTCTATCAAGCATTGAATCGAGTGTTTGGCACCGATTTGACCCCCACCATGAAGGCATTGCAGATTGCAACATCTCTTTGCACAATTTCGCCCACCCTCAGTGCTTTTTTTGCCTCGTGGCTTTCTATTATTAATGGATACCGTAGAACCTCGAGCAATCTCGGAAAGGAATTGGCGAATATTCGCCAGTTGGTGCGCAAAGGTTTACTGAGAAGCTTCTGGAGCATTTATCATAGTGGAGCCACCACTTCGTTGTTTGCGCTTGTCATCGCTCAGAATTTTCTTCCACCGGAACTCTGGGTCGTGTTTTTCACTGTTGTGTTCTTTGTGTTGGGAACGATCCAGAACACAAGGTTCAAGCTTTCACAGAAGAAGGACGATGAGAATCGCTAGATGTCGGGAGAGAAGATGGCGAACTTATTCTATCTTGAGATATGGGAGGCCTTTTAGTAGTCGCAAGTATTTGGTTTCGTCTTTCAATGGTGCAAATCGGAAGTGCTCCTCCAAAGCAATGAATACACCTCCTTCAACAGCTTCCGTCATGGAACTGCTCCATCAAAATGGGGGCTTCTGTCGTTCAACCGTGCCAAACGCAACTCCTCGATTAGAGAACTCTAGAGCCAGAGATCCGTGGTACCTCTACATCAGCATCCTATTGACCTCCGTTTTCCAGTGACAAGTCTTCATCAGTATCTTTCTCGCTACTGGTTTCCAGTGATCCTGCTGAGGTACGTTTCTTGACGCGGTTTCTAATATCCGTTGAATTATGACTTCCAATCTGACGATATCCATAAGAGCAACCTTGAAATTTTCATCTACCTGTGATAGCAAGCTCCGCACTTTGTTTAATGCTCCTCGTACATTTGCATTTGAGGGCTGTTCTTTGTGCAATTGAAAATGATATTGAGAGCTGCACTTCCCACAAGACAGCTTGCAATTCTTTAGATGCCTTTATCATTTTAAGAGGCACCGCCTGCAACATATCTGCCAGGTTCTCTTCCACCACGTTCTCCAAAACGCTGCTAGCATTCGACAAGAAACGTTGAGCATCTCTAAAAACTCTTCGAAGGTCTGCATTTGCTGCAGCTAAGGAACGGCGGCCAATTATGGTATTGTACGCTTGTCCAATACCCAAAATCAGCAACAACAGCTTCTTCCGTAGATTAGTTCAGAGCACGTTCTAATAGCGAATTTGTTAACACATCAATGAATAAAAGATTCGAGTACTTGGCAAGTGCCAGTACCCTTGGACAAAGAAGACAAGTTGGCAGTTGTTTCAAAAATTCGCAGCCATTACGTACATGAATAGTAGGTGCTCACTGGGAGCTTGCGTACCATAAAGATATTTCAACCGTGCTCTACCATAATGAGTGAAGCTCTTGAGTGCTGGAGCTAAGTGAAATATAGCCAGACCACCTACAGGCTTCTAGACAGTTTGAAATTTCTAGTCATCAAGATTGGCATGACAAGGGTTTCCTTCGGCCCTGTGGACGAGCCCATCGTTCGACATAACGATGGCGATTGTCGCAGTTGTTGCAGTTGTGGCGGTTCGATGAACTATTGCAAGTCAGATAGATCTGTACTGCCTGCTCTTGTGTATCCGGGTATAGGGTGCATAAAACGGGGCAGATAGAAATCAGTGAAGGTGAGGGAAATGACAAAGAAAGCGACCATCCGACGAGTAGAGGATGAAGAGTTCTGGGGTCAGCCAGGAAAACCTTCAATCTCAAGAAAGATCCAAATCTGTGAAAAAGGTATGGATGTCGGCGTGATCGATTTCAGATGTCAAATTTCCTACACTTGGATCTTAGGCAGGGACCTTCTCCAACCAGGAAACCCATGAAGCCATGATATCATTGCGATAAAAAAAACCATGACTTGATCAGGTGGTGAGTGGTCGAAGGTGGTTAGCAATGATGCGGAGGTATGATGAATATAAAGATCATAGCTTCTAGTTTGCGGGTCTAGGCATCAGAGTTTATAGATAAGTTTTTATTATCTTGCAATTGCGGAACTTCACCTTCTTTGAAATAAAATTCAACAACATCTCTGAGTCTTCAGTGTCAGGCTCAGTGGATGAAACACATAGACGCACGGAATGAGGGAGACCTGTTTTCGTACAATCCAAGTGAACGTTTCCATCATTAACCAACAACTTTAGTGAACATAGCAGGTCAGGTATATGGATTACCTTGTTCAATCTCAGTATTTCAATCGTCACAGCCGAGTCCCTTCTCATCAGACATATTAATTTCATCTTCTGTACTCGAGGAGCAATCTCCATCTTGTAAGAAAACAAACGTCCCTCAGGGCCCTCAACTACTAGTTTCAATATTCTTGGTCCTTGAAACTCTTCAGCATTCCAACGGGTCATTGACCGGAGTGATGGGAGACCTAAATCCAATTGTTCTCCATCTCGGTCCATCAATTTCAAAGAAAACAATGTTGCCGGAAGGGTTAGGGTCAGGAAATTTAACCTCGAATGCCTTTTCAATTTGATTGTGAGAATCTCTAAAGTTGGAGGGAATGTTAATGTACTAGGGTCCTCAGTCGTCATCATAGTCCATTCCTTTAACCCTCTTGGAAGCTTCGTCTTTGACCAGTCTTCGATGGACCGGTTCCTAACCAATAAAATTTCAAGAGTTGAAGGTAGATTAGCGCCGGACATTGTTTCGAGCCAGTTGTTGGAGATGTCGAGAAACTTCAACTCTGGAAACTTTACTTTTTGGAGACTAGTAATGTAGTTGTTGTTAAGGTGTAGCTTTCTGAGCAGACTTGGGAACACGACATCATCAATTGTTGTGAGTCCGCAATATTCGACTATAAGTTCTTCAAGCAAAGTAAGAAATTCCAACTTTGCTAGTGATATGTTTTGACATGCTGAAATGTTTAACAACTTCAAGTTGCATGGCAATCTCTGCACTAGTTGACCAAGATTCCCGCTGCGACAACGTTCTAAATGTAAACTCAGAAGCAGATCGGGAAAAATACATTCCTCAATGCCAGTGCATCTGGTGATGAACAAGCTATGAAGTCCCTCTGGAAATGTTCTCCATAGTTTACAATTTTTGCATGCTAAACTTTTGAGACGCTTGGGAAGTTCAAAATTATTCACGTCAACGGTACCGTTGATCACCATTTCGGTTAAGGTCGTGGGCCATCTTTGGATAGAATGTGTCACTTGTCTTGAACAGCAATCCACTGTCACTTTCTTTACCTTGGGAGGAACGAAAGCTAATTTACTGAATACATACAAATGACATGTATCTATCTTTTCAAGAAGTGGTTCTCTCAGGAATTGTTCTAGCGTTGAAGCTTTTCCTTCGTAATCAATTGTTGGAATTGACAGTAAGAATTCAGAATGTGACTGGATAAGGTCCCGCACATCAGTATCAAAGATCTTGAAGCGTTGCATAGCGAATCCTATTGTATACGGTCCATGTGATTGCGGAATGACACCAAAAAAATGCCGCATTTCATCAGTCTGTAGCCTAATTTCCTTCAAAATCACCTTGAGAGGATCGCTCTTATGACATTCAGCGCCAATCGATAACAATGTCTCATACGGGAGATCACTTAGGATAAACTGGAGAATCTCAATTGGAAGTTTGCGTAGACCCATGGCGAGATTGATGCTGGTATTCTGACTTAAGGGATAAATCTGCTTGTCCACTGTTATCACTTTTTCACTCTGTGAGTGAGCAGTGAGTATTCAGACCTCATTTTATATTTTGCTTATGATTTCGGTATGCTCTGGCATAAAGCAATTTGTGTTGAAGTGAGATCACAGAATGCAGTACTGATGTACTTGCCAAGGTGAGGTCACAGAATGCAGTACTTAA
>JANIJQ010000023.1:0-190530 GCA_030557965.1 Sungouiella middelhoveniana | reverse complement strand
TTTTTTTTTTTTTTTTTTTTTTTTTTTTTTATTTTTTTTTTTTTTTTTTTTTTTTTTTTTTTTTTTTTTTTTTTTTTTTTTTTTCATCTTCTTTTATCTTTTTTTCATTTCTATTTTTTATCCATCTTGCGTGTTCCTCGTTCTCACGTTTTCAGAACATGTAGTAATCGTTCCTTAACTGACACAATTTCTAAAATCACAAATTCCTATTTTTTTTTCGCAAAAATAAAAAAAAACACCCCCATATGTTACTTATCAAGCAAATCTCCTTCGATACGAAAAGTCTTTATGTCGCTACTCTTGATCTACAGTTTCTATCCTCAACTAATCTCAACATTGATAACCGTAGTCACCGAAAACATGACCATATAGAATCTTCTTGGCTTTCTAGAACCTCTCACTTTCTCGATCCTTCTCTCTCGTAAAAGAATCTCATCTACTTTTTGTCAATCTTTTTTTGCGGTCATCGATGTTCTTAACGGCGTGCCGATATTGTTACGGCGAGCCGACTCGGCGTTTTTCCTGTTCCGCGGCCCTCCGCGGCAGATCCATATAAATACCCAGCAACTCTTCAAATATTTCAATCTTTAAAACAAAAATTTACAATTCGGCATCAATTGCTTCCCTTTTTATCCGCACTTCCACATACTACATCATCGAACCTTTCCAGGGTCCCAAACATCTGCAACAATCCATCACATCACGTGACCGGGTCACTCCCATATATATTCCCGCATCCCCACACGTTTTTGCCAACCATCAAATTTTCTAAAACTAACAATGTGTTGCTGCTGCTGTGAGTGCATGGCCGACATTTGTCTCGTGATCATTTCCGTGCTTTTCCCCCCACTTCCTGTCTGGATTAGAAGAGGTATTTGCTCCGCAGACTCTTTGATCAACATTTTGCTTTGTATCCTTGGTTACTTCCCAGGATTGATTCACTCTTGGTACATTATCGCCAAATACCCACCATACACCATCAACCACGAGTCCAAGGTCTACTATGTGTACCAGAACTCCTCTGATTTGGAAAGAGGCGACAGAGGCGGACATAACCACCACCATCATCACCACCATACACATAATTACAACACGACGGTGAACACAGAACCTTCTGCTGCTTCATCGCCCACTTACGGAGCTACGAGCGATTCGGTGCCCCAGGAAGGGTCATCTGCTGACATGGGAGCGCCTCCAGCTTATACGGAATTGCCACTGCAAACTAAAGGAAACTAGGAAATTAAAGGAGCAGACTATAGGGGGATCAATCCGTGACGGTAGGCATCAATAACTGTGAACAAGATTATAGAGTAATGAGAGCATATTTATAAGTTTGTAACTTATGTAGTTTCTGGAACTTTACTTTTGGATTCTGGGACTTAATCAAGGTAGGGGAGTGTCGATTTTCGGAAGAATTACTATTTCTGAACATTTCTATTCTAGATTCTCTACTTGAGAGTGTCCTTCTTTATCTCCCCTATAACCCATTCTGGTGCTTTTTATCTACCCCATAACTCATTCTGGTGCTTTATCTTACTATAAGGTCTTCCTGATCTTCTATGTCGGATAACCTTAAATATATCTTCGCGTTCATTACAATGTTCTATTACTATCAATCGAAAGTCATTAAACCCAAGCTAAACCTTCCAAATTACCGCATTCTCAAACATTCAAACCATACCCCCATTTCCATAACCTTACTATCCTCCCCATACCATATTCCCTCTAGTTTCTAAATCGGCCACCAATCGGCCCCTCCTGCACACACCGCCCCAGTTGGCCTTATCTATTCCCATTCTCTCCATCTATATTTCCACAATGAGCTTGATCAAAGACTCCATCGCCACTATGGGCGATCCCAACGCCAAAAGTGAAGAAAATACCACCGAAACTACTGCCAGTCTGCCTTCTTCTATAGACTTTTCCCACTCATTCAAGGATTGGTGGAATTCGTCGGCCAGTCTCAAGAAACCTGCTGAGAAAACAGGAGATCTGGCAGAGTTTCTGGAATCTCGATTGAAAAACGCTCAAATCGAGTACCGGTTGTTCCGGGCCATTTTGTCGCCTGATATTTACTTGGTGGAGCCCGGTGTGGCCGAAACGACCGATGTGGACAATAAAATCGTAGGAAGATTCTTAGATATCGATTTGTCTACCGAAGACCGCAAGATGTTCATCCATGAGTTCGAAATATCGAATAAATCAGATCCCTCGCTTCCCCAGCGCCACGTTGTGTTCATCCACGGCTACATGGCGGCGATGGGATACTTTGTGAAGAATTTCGAGACTCTTGTCAAGCTGT
Source organism: Sungouiella middelhoveniana (assembly GCA_030557965.1). Classification (NCBI taxonomy): domain Eukaryota; kingdom Fungi; phylum Ascomycota; class Pichiomycetes; order Serinales; family Metschnikowiaceae; genus Sungouiella; species Sungouiella middelhoveniana. The sequence goes on along the minus strand of JANIJQ010000023.1, from coordinate 188,228 downwards.
ATGGAAACTTGGTAGTTCATGCCATCGATATGCCGGGTTTTGGCAATTCTGCCCGCCCGCTGTTCCCCAAGGAGCTTATCAAATTGCCCAAAAATGCAACGTTGGAACAAGAGATCAAGCAAATCATTGGAGTCGAGAATTGGTTCATAGATACATTTGAGCAATGGAGAATCAAGAGAGAAATAGACAAATTTGTGCTTGTGGCCCACTCTATGGGTGCATATCTCTCTTGTTGTTATTTGATGAAGTATAATAATCAAAATGGTTCAAAATTGGTGGACAAATTCGTGTTGGTGAGCCCTATGGGTACGGAGTCAAGCGATGTCAGCTTGATCAACCACAAAAAGCTACAGTTTAATTACCATGAGGATGGCGGTGATCCGTTCCAGGAAATATTCACTAACCAGGACTTTACGTCTTTTGGGGACGACCACGAGGAATTAGTTAAACTTTGGGAGAAATTGGGCAAGCCCAAGTTTCCCAAGAACGCTGTGCTTAGAAAATTATGGGAATGGAACATGCTGCCATTCCAGGTCCTTCAGTACTTTGGTCCCATGTACTCCAAGATTTTGTCATTGTGGTCATTCCAAAGATTTAGGAACCTCAAAGCAAACTCCACTGGAGAGGAACCGGAATCCAACACAGACTTGATTTTGAAGCTTCACGAGTATTCCTACTCCATTTTTAACCAATACCAAGGATCTGGAGAGCTAGCAATCACCAAGCTCATCAACCACGAGATTTTGGCTCGATTGCCGTTATGTGATCGTGGATTAGAAAATTTCTTGACAGAAAGCCATATCAGTACATTATGGATGTACGGAGATAAGGACTGGATGAATATGAATGGTGGAGAGTATTGCGTGGAGAAGTTGAAGCAATTGGGAGACAAAAACACGAGTTTGGTGATTGTTAAGGATGCTGGTCATCACATTTACTTGGACAATCCAGAGGAATTCAATAGAGTGTTGTTGGACTTTATTGAATTTCATTAGAATTATTTAGTTTAAATATTAGACTTAACGGTTGGAATCTGGAGTTCGTAATAAAAAGAGAGTACAAAGGATTGTACAGACAGGTGGCAAGAGACCAGAGGTGTGGGTGACAGATAGTGAAAACTGCTAGCGAATGGTTGTAGAAGCTTCTTTTGATTGGCAAGTCCATTGCTGGCTATTCCATCATTACCCCTGATCGATTCGTTACTGTGCTAATGAAAAGGCTCTTCCATTTGAAAATATCTATGCTATAAAGATATCATAAGTTGGCACAAATGTCAGCAAGAATCTGACCAGCATTGGCCCTTGTCAAGTTCTGAACGGAATCCAAAATGGTTTTCCTTTCCACCAGATTCTTCATGGCTTCTGAAACTTTGTATGCATTTTCGATGATCGTCTGGTCGATTCCAGCCAACTTGGCAACGTTGAGTCCGTACAGGTTGGATACAACGCCTTGAACTAACTTGTATAGAAAAATGACTTCTGGCCAGTCATTCTCCTTACCTTCTGCTAGTGTTTTTTCAACAAATGCCATATGGTAATTCTTGACCCCGTCGAATTTGTCAAGAACATGCAAGGATGGGTAATGAGTAATGAAGAGCGCCAAGGGTTTCTTGGGGTCCTCAATGATGTATCTGAGAATAGAATAGGCTAGCGAAATCCCGTCGCTGGTTCCTGTTCCTCGTCCAATCTCATCTAAGATAATGAGAGACTTGTCGGTGTAGTTTTGGATAATGTTTGACGACTCCAACATCTCCACCATGAAAGTGGACTTTCCTCTCAAGATATTGTCGTGAGCACCCATTCGGATAAAAATGGAGTCAAAGATGCCCAACCGGGCACTGGCGCAAGGAAGAAGACATCCAATCTGGGCCATGATCACCAATAATGCAATTTGCTTTACATATGTTGATTTCCCTCCCATATTGGGCCCTGTAATGATTAGTACTCTGTTGTCGCCGTAGGAAATATCGATATCGTTAGGGACATACTCCAGAGATAAGCTGGAGAGAATCGGATTGGTGGCCTGTTTGATATCGATCACCTGGTCATCCACTAACTTGGGCCTGACATAGTTTTGGCTAGATGAAGCAGCTGATGCTCTTGCTAGTGACAAGAGGCAGTCGAATGTGGCGATGTTAGATACAATATGATGGAAATACTCGTAATGTGAGTCGATTTCTTTCAAGTACTCGTTGAAGCACAAATCTGCTGCCTTCAACACCATATCGTTGTGATACTGTAACTGCTTGTGCAAACTCGAAATGGCCGGGGTTCTGAATCTGGAAACTGTCTTTGTTCCGCTAATTTTCACCCAGTCGGACGGTAAACCATCCACTGCTTTCCCGTTTCGGACTTCAATGAGGTGAGTGTCGTTAAGGTTCGTGATAAAAGAAAGTTGGGGCCTTTTGAGAAACTTGCGGATATTCTCCAATTCTTGGTCGAGCTGCGATTCGATTATTGCGATTTGTTCGATTTCAGCAGCCACAGAGTCAAACTTTCCATTGCGGAGATCGAAAAAGTGGATTCTCTGTTCATTCAAGTTCGTCGTATTCAATGCTGCACTAGCATCGATCATTTCTAATAAATTGGTAGCCACAGGTTCCTGGCTCAAGTCGTAAAGTTTCCGGAGAGTATTGGAGATCATCGTGGACAGATTTGATTTTTCAAACTCTTCAATACCTTCTTTACCGAACCTCTTAGAAATATCAAGTATGTCCAGAAAATTCTTCAACATCATGTAAACGTCCTTTCTAGAGATTTTGTCAGAAAGGTATGTGGCTGAGTAGTGTATCTTGATGAGAAGCTTATCCAAGTCAACACCAGATTTTCCGATCTTGACGATTGCTCCTCTCAACGAATCTACCAAATGAGAAAACTCACCCAGTTTCAACGTTTCAACTGCCTCAAGTCGATCTTCTATATCCTCCTTTTTAACCAATGGTCTATGAATCCATCTTTTCAATAGCCTAGATCCTTTTCTCGTGTATGCGTGGTCTAAGAGCCACAACAACGTGCCCTTTCTCGAAGAAGGGTCATCTTGCACCTCAAAAATATCTAGTGCCTTCAATGTATTTCCTGGCAAGAGCATACACTTACGAGAGTCTGTGAGGCTGGTGAAATTGGTCGGAATGGTGAACACATTGCTAAGTTTGAACTCTGCAAGATAGTGGATTAGTTCGTGGATACAACTCTGGATGGAAAATGAATAGTTGAGCATGTAATGTTCGGCCAAATGCGCCGAACGTCCTTCTTCGTCCACATCAACAAAGAAATCCGATAACCCTGTGTGGATTTGACTCTCTTTCTTCTGTTTCTCGAAAGTGATGGCCACGTTCGGATTATTTAACTGTAGAACTTTCTTAGTCTCTGAAGAAATATTATCATCGTTTCCAATTACAATAACCTCACTAGGTTTCAAATATTGCAACCTCGCGTCGAGTTCGTCTCGCGTTGCAGTATCTGGAAATTCATCAAACACAATGTCGCCAGTTACGGGGTCCACAGCCACCATACTCGAGTTTTTAGGATGCTGCAGCTCATTAATACAGAGAATGAAGGTGCTTTCCTCAGAAAACTCCACATTAGCGCTCCGATTGAGTGTAGGGTCGCCAGTAAGTAGCTCATCTCCCATATAGGTTGATCTGGTGTAGACTCCAGTAACTTTTCGCTCAAAAAGACCACTTTTGTTTGAACTTTCCACAGACTTAATTGCTGCTGTCTCAGTCTGTTTGACAACACCCACTTTGAGTCCATGATTGAGCAATCTCTGAAGATGGATATGGAGACGATTGTCAGGAATCGAGCAGTAAGCAAACCGGTCATGCTGCCGCTCATCTAGGCCCAAATTCCCAGGAATAAGAATAATATTGAGTAGCTGGGAAGCTACCACAGCATCATGGCCGAAAAATTTGAATTTGTACCCAACCTGGATGGCCAATATCTTGTCTTGATGCTGAAGCTTAAGCTCAATATACTGTTTCTCCAACGGCGTTAACTTTGTTTTTGTTCTGGCCGCTGACGGATTAGGCCTGTCTTTTATGGAGCTTTTTGGAGCTTTTAAATCTGTTTTAGTGGAGCTAACGGTCTTCTGTTGGATTTCAACGCGTGTTTTCTTGGGTGAAGTTGTAGCCTCTTTGGAATGTAGAAAGGATTCGAGTTTCCTCTTGTTGGAGACTTCCAAAGAGGAAGATGAGGGCTCTGGTATCTTCTTGGGCCCAGCAGGGGTAAAAAAGCTGCTGATAGCCCTCTGCTTCTTGAAATTGGCAGGTGATTTCATGAAGTAGTAGCTGTTGATCTTGGTGTGCATAAAGGTGGTAGTCCCAGGGAATCGACACCAACCCTTTAGTGAAACAATGCTACGGGAAAATAGATAAAATGGGGAAATAGGATAACGGGCAGAAAGATGAGTTGTATTTAAGGTTGAAACTTGTTTACAACTCCTGTAGATTTGCTAATATGGTGCTTCTATGGAATATGAGACTCTGACACAATGAATGTGGCCTCTCTTGATTCAAGACGAACCAACCATTCATTATTTCTTGTAAATTTTTCACTTACATTCGTAATACAAATGACTGGTTTGGGGTTATTACGAATGTACCAAGTGGGGGACATCCTAAGAGGCCTTACAATACGCCCACTGACAAGTACATGATCTTCGAGATCAGAATCTTCCAGCCCTTTTCGAGTTCACCAAGTCAACTCGATCGCAAAACAAGGAAATAGGCATCATGATTGAGTTTCATTGAATTCCTAATGAATTTGATGACCTGTATTTTTCAAGTGTTCGTACGAAAACAGACGAAATGAGTATCTCAAAGCTGTTTACTTAACTGATAGACTGAATATAGAAAGGCAGTAACTTCCAAAAATAACAACTGGGAATCTATTTGAGGTTTTCGAAAATAGAAGTTCAGTACCAGGAAAGATAAGACCTAAATGGAGGATGACCCAAAAGCAAGTCCTGTGCTAAGTGTGACGGTAAGGGAAATTAAGCAGAAATCAACCAAATGGGGAGCTCCCATTAGAAATAGATAGCTATGAACTATCACAGAAAATGAGTGAAAGTAAAATAAATAATGATCAAGCCATTTATTGGAAGAAAACGATCGTATGACTAATCATTTCTGAACCCTTCTAGAAGATACTCTACAGAAAGGAAAGCATATTGGAGAAGATCGAAACTGAGTACATTTACGCAATGAAGTGTCCGGTTTGATATTCAGTGAGATCGAGAATGGCCTTTCCACATCGGAGACTGAAAAGAATTCAACTTTCTATTTTGTCTACTGCAACGAGCAAATCATTCTCGATTCATGTACATCAATCGGCACGAGGAAAGCTTTGTTGGGATCTAGATTTCTCCACTCATCGGTTCGAGGATGCAACCTGCTGCTCATGTATGTGCAACCCTGCAACAAAAGTAAGCCAATAACTACCTCCCTATCCCCAGAAATCCATTTTCCCAACACATTCCTAAACTGATTATGAAGTTTGACGAATTACCGGTGGAAATCATTAAACCTATTCTTTGGAGAGTAGATCTCTCTCCGATACATGCTATCTGCAAAGAATTCCCCAAGAATCCTTTTACACAAGTTTTGGAGACTATTTTGTACGAAAAGATATACTACGGTCCAAGGAATTTGGATAAGGAATTTGTTCTGGTTTCCATTGGGGAGTTGTACCGTTTAGCCAGAGGAGAGATTAAGGCATCAGTGCAATGCTTACGAATTTGCGCCGATACTACAGAGGGAATAGACTCAGGATTTTATGATTTACTTATACTTGCCGAAACCCACCTGGAGTTCTTGGAGGCTATCCCAGATGTAGTGTTTGAAGGCTACAATAAGTGCTTAAGGCAATACGCATCAAGGGTTTCGGATTCGAATATTCATGAATGGAAATTGCTTCAACAAAGAACCTTCAACTTGAATTATTTTCCGCCCAACTTGCGGGAATTTGAACTGGATTGCTATGATACTGTTAAGATTGTCGCAAATTGGCCGAAGTCTTTAATCACAATGGTAATTGACTGTCGAGGAAAAGCACAATCTAATGGAGGTTATTCGACTAGCATAATGATTCCTGAAGGACTTCGAAAATTGCACCTCATAGAGTGTCCAATTCTGTTGTATTATGATTTTACCGCTCCTGATCTGATTACGGAGTTACGGTTGCAATATTGTGGCATTGAATCGTCGAGTTTGCTTCATTTAAAGGTCCCGAACTTAAATGTGTTGGATCTAAGGGGCAATCCTCTCAGAGAAGTTGGAGGACACAACCTTCCTTCATCGATTGAGGAACTCAATCTCTCCAGCTGCCTGCTTTCATCCATCGCCAATAGTAACTTCCCTAGTCTGCTCAAAGTGTTGTACCTTCAGGGGAATCCGATTAACAGTTTTGAATCTACAAGATTTCCAAGCTTGACTTTTCTAGATATTTCTTGTGACAGTGGGCGAGAATATTCTCTTTCGAAAGTGAACTTTCCTTCGACTCTTGTAACATTATTTGCAAGAGGCAGGGTAGTAGGAGACTGGTCCATCACTCAACTTCCTTTTGGTTTAAAGAAATGGGCGTTCCATATGGCTGAGGATCCTCGCAGTATTCTATTTCCGCTGATGCTAGAGAGTCTTGAAGTGCAATTTCCCACTTCATCAACAGCAAAATACTCTGACATGCGTCTTCCGAGAACATTACTTGAGTTGAAGTTGGAGAATGGAGTAGCGGACAAATTTGATTGGAACCTCCCAGATCTACAGTCTTTCACTGTCCACAACTTGAAAGGAACCCTTGAGATCCCTGAAGCAGAGATTGTAACAATCAAAGGGAATGATCCTCAATACTTTGGAAAGCTAGTGATTCCTGACGGAGTTGTGAGCTTGACTCTAAGCTTTGCAGTGGAACAGTATCCAGGTGTTGGAGATCATTTCTCCCAGTACATTCGAAGATTCCTGGCTTCCTCGAAGTCTCGAAAGGCTTTTGGTTGGGGTAGGAAATGGTAGCAAAGCAATCTTCCGTTACCGAAATTGATTCTTTCCTTGTCGATTTCTTTGAAAAGTGGTGCATTTTTATGACGAAATGGGCTAATGAGATGAGGTTCTGGTGTATCTACGGTTAGTGGTTGACTTTCAACTTTTGTTTATCTTTATTTAGCAGTATCATTTTTCTTCCGAGACGTTACTTCCCTCCGCTATTTAAGATGTTTTCTTCCATTAGTTTCACGTCCATACCAGTTTTTTTCGTTGCTCTTTAAACATCTACTTCGGTATACGTGATGATCCAACCGATACTATAAAAGGAGCGACTATAAGGGTCTGACTGCAACATTGAAGCGTCATGGAAAAAAACTTGAAGGATGATTAGAGAACAAAAGAACAATTTGCTATGCCCAAAATATCTTGCCTGATCAATTTCGATCTAGAGAGTATTCCACAGAGAACAAGTTTGGTAAACAAGCTTGAACTTGACTTCCCTAACGCAAGAATTGCCTTGCAGTGCACTTGATGAACGTAGACCCGGTTTTAAAATAGAATCGGTGTGTTACAGTATGAATTCTTGACGCTGAATAGATGTTCAATTGGTACAGCAGGCTTCAACCACGAGTATATTGGGTCATTAATACTCCTACTTCTTCTATGGTGAAACTATAGATAGGTCGTTAGAATATTCGGGGGTGACCATCAAAGTACAATTGCTATCTGCTATCGATTATACCAATCAGTGTGCTTTCTTGATAATGTTCCTCTAACATATTCTTGTATCTTAGGAGTTGCCTGCCGGTTGGGTCTCCTCTGTCCTCTTTATCACTTTTCCGACCCCCCTCGCCTATCGATCCCTCATAAGGAAGTTTATGTGAATCACTATATCTTTGGAATCGAGCATACCAATCTATTCGCTATGCGAAATAAATCTAATTGATGGAATACATTACCAGTTCCAAAACATTGTCGATATAACCTTATTGCTCTTCTTAAGTATTGTCTTGCTCTAATTTCAGTGCTTGTCGGTCAGTTAATGTTCTCTGTTGCACTTGTATGAGCAAACTTCCGCAATGAACGCATTAAATTGCTTCCCAGAAACTCCTGACCAACATATTCTTGACTAATTATGAAGTTTCACCAATTACCAGTGGAGATTATTAAATCTATTCTTCGGCTAGGCGATCTCTCTCAATTACATTCAATTTGCAAATAGTTCCCAGAAAATCCAATTGCACAAGTATTGGAGAGTATCGTATACAAGGAGATTTTTTACGGTCCAAGAAATCCGAAGGTGAAAATAATTCAAGTTTCCATAGACGAGTTGTACCGTTTAGCCAGAGGAGAGATCAAGACTTCAGTGCAACGCTTAAGAATTTGTGCCGATACCAAAGAGGGAATCGACTCAGGATTTTATGACCTACTTAGAATTGCAGAAACCCACCCGCAGTTCTTGGAGGCTATCCCAAATGTAGAGTTTGAAGGTTTTATTAAGTGTTTTCGGCAATACGCATCAAGGGTTTCGATTGATAATATTCATGGATGGACATTGCATTATGAGGAAACTTTAGATTTGGACATGGTTCCACCCAATTTGAGGATGGTCAAATTTGAATATTGTAGATGTGCAAAAGAAATAATTGATTGGCCCAAGTCATTGACCACAATGATATTTACCGGCTGTACAGCTACAATTGCAAACGATAGGGATATGGTATCTTTGCTTGACAGTTCGATGATTCCTAATGGACTTCAAACATTGAAAATTTGGAGAGGCAGATTACGTAAACGTGTGGAATTACCTGATCTTTCCACCTTCCCTGCTCTGATTACAGAGCTACAGATCTATTATTATGCCGAATTTTGGACAGGCGTGAGATTATTAAATTTCCCGAATTTAAGATTCTTGGAATTAGGGGGGAATCCGATTAATCATGAAAACTTTGATTTACCGTCTTCAGTGGAGATCCTCAAACTAGACAGCTGTGAGCTTTCAACCATTCCCTCTGAATTCCCAAGTCTGCTTAAGAAGTTGTACCTCCTGGAAAACCCAATAAGCAGTTTTGAGCTCGCAACATTTCCAAGCTTGACAATTCTAGATATTTCCTACTGTGGATCTAAAGATAAAGGAACAATATTTTCAATGTCGAGCGTAGAGTTACCTTCGACTCTAGTCACATTACGTGCAAGTGGAAACACAGTACAAGACTGATCCTTCACTCGACTTCCTCATGGGTTGAAAGAATGGGGGTTCCGTACAACAGAAGAGGCTCACACTATTCTATTTCCACCAATGCTTGAAATCCTTAAAGTCGAGTTCCTTGAGTCTTCAACTGCACGTTATTCTGGCCTATACCTTCCACAAACGTTGGTTAAATTGAAATTAGAGAATGGTGTAGCGGATAAATTCAGTGGGGAATTTCCTATTCTCCGTTCGTTTACGATCCTCAACTTAAAAGGATCCATTGAGATCCCTGAAGCGGTGAAGGTTACAATCAAAGGGAAAGATCCCGAAGACTTTACAAAGTTAGTAATTCCTAATTGGGTCGAGAAATTGACACTAAGCTATCTGGCGAAGCAGTACCCAGATAGTGTTCGGGAACTAGAGATTTTGAATCACAAGAAATCTAAGGAAATCTGGCTACCTCGAAGTGTTGAAAGTCTTGTGGTTGGGGACGGAGATGATAATAGTAAAATCTTCTGATACCGAAATTGCCTGTCCGTGTCAATGTTGTTGGGGTGACTGGGAAGAAGCAATGATTTGTTGTGACAAGGAATTGAGGTGACGGGATGTGGATCTGGTATGTCTATTTTTTATGTTTGCTTTCCACTTTTTTCCAATAGTTTATTTTTTTAATCATGTCGCTCTATATCTCGGGCCCTTGGTATTTCTAATGTAGTACATGCTGCTTTTACATCTTTGGCCATCAACCATCTCATCCTAATTACCATCTCCCAATTGATGGTGTAGATTTCAAAGATTTGCAATTTCAAATTCTCATTCAGTTTTACAACCAACTTTTAACTCTTCAAACTATAATATCCTTCCATTTTAATCCGTTGCAACATAATCCATGTCCCATTCATTTCCTCTTCACCTTTTCTAATTTTCTCACCACCCCCCCTCTTTTTCTTATCGGAGTGCGGCCACAATCTTCGCGATCTACATTGTCGATGCGAGTGTACCTAACTTATCCCCACCTTAACTCCAATGGCAAGATTTAGAAATCTTTACCCAAATATACCAAATATAGCATCTAACTAAGCTTATAACCTCTGAGAGTTACTCTACTCACCCACGCGCCTCCACTTTCCTCAATCCTCGCCATAATTTCGTAGACCGCAGCCATAACTCCTAGACCCTTCTTATAAATGCAGGAGGATACTTTGACACATTCTTCAAATTCAACTCCATGGCCAGAAGACGACTTTCCCGTAATGGGTGTTTAAGTTGCAAACGGCTCAAAATTAAAGTAAGTAATTCATCGCAGTGCCATTCCAATCTCTTCCCAATCGCATCTACTAACCCCAGTGTGATGAAGTTCGGCCAGCTTGTGAGTATTGTATAGCCACACATCGAAGATGTGAATATCTATCAGATACTTCGCCCTCAGTGAGTCCAGATTCCCACACCGATGGAGAAACGTCTGGTGTTGCTATTTACAGACGAAATCTCATGAACAGAGTGTCTCTCCATCTGTATAATTCGCTAGCGACTCAGATGAATTTGACCCGGTTTGAGTACCGACTCCTACGATTCTTTGACGACGCCTGTATTCCGCTTTTTTCTTTCAACATCAACAAGCAGGTAGACAATCTATGGAGAACGTCTCTTCCTCGCCAATTTGCCTCACTGGACTTGGTAAGACAATCGGTTTTCGCTTTTGCATGCTTGAATCTCTGGAGATACGCCAACGTAGGGTCCGTGCTCGAGCTGGACCGTCTCATATCGTTTGATCATGACGAGAAACTCGATAGCTCCTTTTCCCACGTTTTCAATTCGCTGGCGGTGTTTGAAGATTCCTCCGATAGTATCTTTACCAAGACTGCTTCGTACTTCTCCAGAACAGTGGAACAGACCAATAGTCACATTGCATTGGAGGAGAAGAAAGGTCCATCGAATCCCGATATTTTTTTTTTCTCTAGTACCCTTATTTTTGCCTTTTTGGGGCTCCATCCTCACAGCATTATGCCGGTAGTGGATTTTGATGGAGATCCTGCGGTGGATATTTTGGGCTTTGCTATATGTGTAAAAAACGTCCTTGATGAGGTGAATGGCCAATATATGACTCTGATGGGACGAATACGTGAGGGCTGGTCCTTGCTCATGTTGGCCAAACCTGCGTTTCCTAGTAGAATCGTGGCCCAGTTAAGAGTGGATCTCCACGATTACTTTTTCGGACACAGTGGGTTTGCAGAGATCAACATGAGAACAAGCGAAGAGAACGAACTTTTTGAGAACGTGCTTACGGTGATGGAGAATAGTCTTAGTATTGCCATACTTAAGGGCTACCCAATTCCTTTCTTCCGAATGCTCTACGCGACACCTCCTGCTCTTACATCACTTGTTCGAGCTAAGCATCCGTTTGGTTTGCGCATCATCTTCGTATACTGCTGCATGTGCATCTTTTGTGGGTTCCACTTCCAGAAGGAAGCCAATGTGTGGATCGACTTTGCTCATTTCCATCACAACCATTTTGGTCCCCATTACGCGTTGGACAGAGCGCTCTATAGCTATGTCACAGAAAAAGACCTGGTTGATTTCGCCAATTTTTCGGAGTCAGTGATAGGGTTTGATAGCACGGTTGTCCACATGGCTCATCAGCTTTCCGATTCAGAGATGGAAATATGACTTCCTAATACTATTCGTCTCTAACCCTAGTGAATGAGATACTGCTGACGTTTCGAGCAAGTTTTGGTGCTGCTGGAGAAATATTCTCGCTGCTTGCAAAGGTTGCCGAATGTAGAGGCGTCTGTGGAGAATTGGAATTTCCCGCAGATTGCGGAGAGATCTTCAGCAAGAAATGCGGTCTGCTGGAAGCATCCGAATCCGGAAGTGGAGAACTCTGTAGTTTTTTCGTCGGAGATATAGCTCCATCAGAATCCAGTTCTGCAATGGGTACCGTTAAGCGATGTTTCATCTCCAGGGCACCAACCAGAATAGTAGATAAATCGATTGTATCGAGAGATCCGTCTGTGCTCAGAGTTTCGAGAACAGTATTATTTGGTAGCAACTTCTTCGACAATTCACTGGTTTGTTTTGACATTCTCCGAGATGCTTCGGCACCTGAGTAGGAACCGAAAACGGGCGTGGAAGCATTGCGTTTGAGCCGAGGCGCAACCTTCGAAGTCTTGTCGGCACTTTTGTCGGCTGTAGAGTGCTGTGGAAGTCGAAACAGAGAACTTCGAGACCGCACAGCGGCTTCTGCTGCCGCCCGAGCAGCATTGGATGTCTCCATCTTTGGTGGGTTGGAGATCGATGCACTTCGTTTTCTCAGGGCGAATTTGAGCGGAGAAAGCGAAAATGGCGACCGAGTAGACGTTGGCGTAACAACAGAGCCGGGACTACCCGTCGTAGACGACGAGGCGCTGAGAGTGGTATGGAATCTGGTGAGTTTCTGGTCCAATTTCATGTCGTTGGTGACATCATCGCTGGATCTTCTTTTCGAGGTCCGAACCAGCGGCGAAATGGTGACAGATTTGAGCGACGGAGTCTTAGACAAGTCTAGCTTGGACATTTCCACCAGTAATGGTGTGACTGGCGGCGGTGGCATCGAACCGGATGCCAAAACGGGAGTTCTAATTGCCAGAAGTTGTGGAGGCCGTTGAACAAAGCCAAACGACGTGATGGAACGTTTTCGAGTCAGTGTGGGTCTTTCTCCAGATGGTTCTGGTGTTGAACTAGGCAAAGACCGCGCATGCTGTCTGGCCTTTGTTTCGATTGAAGTATCTTTCAAATTAGGTATACCACCAGCCGATTCGGCCAAATTCTCCGGAATTGATCCGTGGCGGGAACTGGCCAGTAGTGGCTGCATCACCAGATGTATAGGACTTGAAAGCACTCCAGCATCACCAGCCAGCGAGCTGTATACGCTTCCTGTAGCTGTAGCCACTTGGATGGAAGAAGATAAGCTGTGCAGCGACATTTTCGCAAGACGATCGTGAATAGGATCGTATACATACATCGACAGTGACGAGTCGGTATCTTTGAGGTGTCTGAGTGCCAATTCCTCTTCCACTGCGAGATCAATCCATGTTTCCTTCAACGAGTTGTACTTCTCTGCCATATCGAAGGTGGCCGCGTAGTCCTCGGCCCGCCAGCCCTTATTGTTGACGATGCTTTCGAATTTGGCGATTTCCTCCTGGACGGCCCCCCGAATATCCCACTTTGTCTGACTAACCGAGCCAGACGGCATTTTCGGATCTTTTGGTAACTCCCTCAATTCTCCATCAACGTCAGCGCTAGACTCCTGCAAGTACCGCCGAAGTCTTCTTGTAGCCGTAAACTTCACAAGCTCTTCCAAACCTTCCAAATGGCCGTATTCAAAGCAGAGATGGAGACACGTATCGCCGTTTTTGTCCTGAACGGTCCAATCGGCACCAAACTCGAGCAAAAGCTTGAGTCCGTCTTCAAAACCATGCACACAGCAGTAATGTAGCGGAGTTCGCGAGAGCGGCCCGCCCCGGTGGTTTATCCATCGATTATCGGAGAATTCCTGGAGAAGAAAATGTAGAGTCTGAGAGTGGTGGTTCACCAACGGCATGTGGAGTACCGTGAGGTTGTCGAAAGTGATCAAGTCAATGTCACAAACGCTCGAAGTTTCACGCTTTCTGTTCATAAGCGACACCAAGTGGAAACACACCAAGTAGTTCCCGTGGTACGATGCATAGTGGAGATTACACCACCCGTGATTATTTGGGTCAATGTTGAGCCAGAGCTCGGGAAAACGCGCCAATAGCCGTTTTGTGATGGCGAGATTGCCTCGGATAATGGCGCCACGGAGTCTTTGCGGCGGCTCTTGCATGCTAGAGCATGAATTGTGTAAGATGCTAAATTGGGTGTGTGGAGTAGTGATGCGAGAATGTATGGGTGTATAGTGGATGTTCCGGATACAGTTGGATAATGGGAAGATTGCTTAGGAGAATAAAAAGTTGATTGTAGGTAGTATTGATACTTTCTGCTTCGTCTATTTTTTTTTTTTATTTTTGAATTTTAGTGCAACTTCTTTCTGTGGTTACTGGTACCTGAGATTGAAAATGTTCTGTGCGTGCGAATATTCCGAGAGGAGGATAAAGCTTCGATGTGGAGAATCAAACATTCTGGAATATGTTCTACTGTTGGAACTATGCATAAATAATGTGGCATTGGAAGAATGTGAGAAGTCATAGGATTGTGAAACCAAATTTTAGAATGGATGACTCTTGCAACCAAAGTGGTAAGAAATATTGATGAATTTTGTCCATCAAAGTGACGATTCGCCCTGTCGGAATAATACCGAGAACCATTTATTAATTTGAACAAGAAGCCATACATCGAGTCCATTGGAATACTCATTTGGGATTATTGTTCAAGAAAGGGACCTTGGCTAAACCTGCTAAAAGTATTAGTTTGACCAGTAGTCTCGATATCAAAGTTCGTAGTCATAAAGTTAGAGAATTAAGACCCTTAACTGGGAGTAATAGGAAATAATTGTACCAATAACCGTGAAAAGCCGAATTTCTCTGAGTTGAATTGAATAGAGTGTAAGGTAAAGGGGATCTCAGCGGTGGTCATTTAGGAGTTTTATTGGAGTATCCCAGATTAACGTACATCTCGGAAGCGATTCCTAAGATACCCGAGTGAAAGAAAATTAAAGAACATTGGTGCGTGATCTACTAGAGATTCGTACAAGATCGACAACTGATAAGGCTTCGAATATCCGAAGAATTCAAACTCCAAGCAATTTGTTGGAAAGTGCAGATTAGCCACTGTCTATTGCAGTCTTCCCCTCATATCCCTTCCTAACATCATATACGCTCTTATTTGCTTCCCCAATTCTTCCTCTAGATATTTTGTGGAATTCGACACTTCTTGTCAATTTCGGGTTTTGCCCGCCGCATATTTGGGTTGCACTGCACCCGAATCTACCTAAGCAAGATCCACCCTGCCTCCTCAAATCGCTAAACATTACCTTTTTCCCTTTATTCCTCCTATTCATCCCAAAATCAAAATCCTTATTATCATCTAACAAAAATCCTCCTATCACTCACTACTGTCGGCTCTCCTTCAACAACTCTGGGACACTCCACAATTCCCTGCACCGAACATCACGTGTGGCCGGTCCAATAACTTTACGATCCAACCTTGAAAGTTACGCTATCATGTCAGGCTCTCCCCTTCGGTTGGCGGCTATCAGCGATATCCAGGGTAATTGGGATGCGTTGGCGGCTATTGCTGCCGAGCAACACCCCTCCCACATTGTCCATACTGGCAATTTCGGCTTCTGGAACTCAGGAACTGCCGAAACGACAACGGATTTGGCATATTTGAAACTGTTAGTAGCGTTTCTGGCGGTGTTACCCAAACATTTGGTCTCTGAACTCAATGATTTGTCTCTCATCAACGGGAATAGCAGCTCTGCTCCCGATTCAGACTTGACAAACAACTTCAAAAAGATACTCCGGGAACCAAACATGCTCTCGCATATGGACGCTTATTTGGCCGGAACAAAACAGCTTCCATGTCCTATCTATACTATTGTTGGACCCTTGGACGATCCCGTCATTGTGGAAAAATTTTTGTCTGGAGTTTTCTACGTCCCTAATTTGTATATAGTAGACCACAGGCGTTCGTATACGCTTGAAGGGGAAGGCCACAGCATTCGGATCTATGGGCTCGGCGGCAATTTGAAAGTGCACAGTTTATTTGACAGCGGCAATTTAGACGCTGAGATGGCTCCTGGGGACGAGAATGCCAATGGAGCCTCAGAATCTCCATCGAGGGAAACAGTCGACCATACTAGCGAATTGTGTGGCCGCAAAGGCGACTTGTGGATCACCCTCCCGCAGGTGGCACAGCTCTACTTGAATGCCCACGAGGCGAAATCTTTTGGCAAAACTATTAACATCTTCCTTTCACATCTGCCAGTGGTGAAAACGCCGCTTCTTGAGCATTTGGCTATTATAACCGGCGCAGACTTCACAGTTAGTCAGGGCTTGCATTTCCGTTACCCAGTTCTGGGAAATGGAATGAGTTTTGTAGATAGCATGGGAGGATCAGCTGGCTACATTGAGAACTATCGCAGCAAGTTTTCGAGATTGCGCATGATCCTTGGCGAGTTGTGGTTGGCAATCAAAGACGATGTGTCCAAAATTTTGGAGTATGATCCACCCACGCGGCAGCTCATAGAAATTGGGCTCAGTCTTTTCGATAAGATTCCTGTAACCATCAGCGACTCATTAGACAAGATTGTGAAATTGTCGTTGGAGGAAGGAGATGACGAAGATGACGAAAACATGGAGATTTCGAGATTGGCCTTGAAGAAGATTAATGACATGTACTTCTCGGCATATCACAAGCTCTGGCACTTTAACCTTTGCGACCACTTGATTAGGGACGAGTTGGATGACGTTTTGGACTCTAACGGACAAGAACTCGATCCAGAGTACAACGTGATGGTGTTCAGTCTAGATCATAAGGGATATTTCCGGCTTGTGCACTGCAACAGTCAGGGCTTCAACTTTCTGACCGTCCGAAATAGTGCAGAAGAAGAGAGCGAGCAGATAGATTTTGAGGATGAAGCGTCGGAAGGAGGCATGCTGAGCAAGTCGGAAGGAGGCATGCTAAGCAAGCAGGATGAGAGTATACGCAAGACCAAGGAACTTCTTAATAGCACCTACAAGGATCAGCGAGCTTCGGGCCGAGGCCGTGGACGAGGAAAGTTGAGAGGCTCGAGAAATCGTCGACTGCGAGTTTCTTAGTGGTGCATTCATACCATCGATTCAGAAATTAATGAGACGTTCAATGACGGAACCAAGGAGGAGACCATACATTGCAAACTGACAGGTATGGACTTAATGGATAGTCTGGTAGCTATATGGGCCGAAATCAGACTACGCCGCAGATTTCCAGCAAGCAAGAAGATAATAGAATAGACAAATTGTTGGAGCCATTTCGTTGACTAAGAAAGATTCGGTTCGTCAAGACAGTTTACGTTCATCAACAATTCATCCAGAAATGCTTCCAGCGATGAGAGAACCGACTACGTTTACTGGCAAAAGCAAATACATCAAAATAAAAACATTCCTTGGGTACTATTGACGATCAACTTCCAATAGTCAAAACATTTGCATCAAACCCTAACAATTCCCAGCAATCGTTATCTTCTCTCCTACATTCTCTTCCTTTCAAGTATATTGTTATTTATGCTATGCGGAAACACCCTCCGAAACCCACGAGGCGACAACCTCTCCTCTCAATGAAACTCAGTGATGTCCTCCAATAAAGTCCTCCTTGACTCTGTAGAAAATGTAGAACCACATGGTGGCACCAAGAAGCTTGGCACCGTACTTGACCTTAGGGTCCACGTGTGGTCTGCTCACTGGGGCGTGGCGAATGTATTTGGCGATGTGGTGGGCAGCCATTATCGATGATAGCAGATTGGTCGATGAATTTTTAGTGAGAATGTGGTTGGTGGAGCTGTGTGCAGGGTTGAGTATAGAGGGTGCACGGGTGTTGTGGTACACGGGTGCAAAGGATGGGTTCCTTCGTTGTCTCCGTCCGTCGCGCGGATGTCCAGGTGCTCTCCCCGATTTAAGCGCCCGGGCATAAGCGATGCTATTCTTAGTCTGCTCTAAACACACCCGATTTGAAGTTATGTCTAAGCAATCGGGGCAATTTATAGGTTAGTCTCCCTGATCTATCCACTTCCCTTCACGTGTTCAAGATCTCTGGACTCAACATTGATATTTCAGGGAGCAAGAATAATAATTAGCTCCTTGTTCATCAACCACGTGAACGACAATTACGGTTTTGGAGTGGAGCCAAAAAATCTTTCTTTCCTTGACTTCTAACCCTCTTTCCACCACCCTCTGCTACCATTGAATCATAAGAACGCTTGAAGTGGTTAAGAACATAGAAAAGGAATCGAATGCACCAGCGGAGAAGACAGACGATTCACCGATTTCCTGTGATCTGCCTCTGAGAGCGCAATCCCCATACATTATTCTCAGAAAAATATCTATTCTGCAGTGAAAACGTCCAAATGTAAGGTGGGGAATTCCATGGGGTGATGTTGATCTTCATCATGGATGTTGGCCAAGAGCATTTTATGCTTGTCACGAGCTATGTTCTAGAGTACAACTATCACGAGTGCAAATGTGATGGAGCATTCTCGGGCCAGTGGGGCAAGTAGGTGTGCCGGATATGAATATACAAAACTCGACTTATGCCCAGGCAAAGCGGTTCATGTTTGCCAAGAACATAAAATACGTAGTCTAGTGCAGAAAAAAGAATTTCTGTGAGATTGGAAATCTCCTGATCGTTTCAGGTTATGCAGCTTACAATAATACTTATTGTTTGGAATGACTATTTCGGAGACACCATTGTTCGGAGAAACTGGGGTATGGAACTAGTAATATTCCGCATGACAATGGAAATTGCCTGCCCGGATATTTTCAAGATCAATACAACCCTTAGTCCGCATCTTCCCACGTGATACCCTGTTTGTCCACTTACAAACCTGACTTTTCTGGGATCTCGCGGGAGCATCGAAACGAATCTTTGCCGACAGGTGCGGAGGTGACATAATCGCCGAAGTGTCATGCCATGCCATGCGCGACACCTGCACTAATATGTGCATTGGGTTGTTCTGTCCGAAACCCACACACAATGTCACACAAACGGGTGTATGTTCCCTCGACGAGAAATTAATATTATAATAAACACGGATTTTCAATAGGGATCTGATATGGTCTCTACCTCGTGCGTCTTTAGGTATAATAAATCTGACTGGTTGGTTGATTCGGTAAGAACAGAGAAAGAAGATTGACATCACCAGAATCGCGTCGGTCGCAAATCTGAATTTGATGTAGGTTGCCCCAATGTAGGTTTCCGACACCACAGAATTCTGTAGATTGACCTTGTGCCAGACAGTTGCGTGTGGAATCCGTTTTGAAGAAAATCTCAAAAGCTAACTATATGGGGAATAGTCATAGAAAATTTAATACTACTTTATGGATACCATTTGTCCGGAATAGTATAGACAAACTCGTCTTTGCAGCAATAGTACAAGTACTTTTTGTGTAAACGGGAACCCTTCGACGCCCCTATTCCCCGAGAATGCCTAGAACTCTTCGAGAGAAATGAGATTGTAACTCATATGCATAATCAAACCATCAAATTCCTGATCCCAATGATTGATATGTAGAAGGAACCCCTACAGGAAGAAACCTTATTTTGATGTTACCGTGGTATGGTATAGTTGCTCATCCATGTGCAACTAAGAGTATATGTTGGTAGCGTCTGCACTCTTCAGTTATTGACCTCCATTGACCCTGCAACAAACAAACAGGCTAATTTTGACCGCCGAATTAGCTTTGAAATACAGTTATCACGGATATTATCCAAACATCTAACCCAAATCATAAATCTTGCTTTTCTAGTTTGGTCTATTTTCTGGACGACCCCTGCGCACCCAGCGTTACCGAGCCGCCTCTTGCAAGCATATGCATCCTCTATACTGGATGCATACTGTCCACAATCATGCATGTATAATTGCGAGAATCATTCCAGCTATCTGCATCACGCAAGGAATATGTCCATTTCGGTTAAGATTACCCGGCATTCCTACTATCAAGGGCAAGTTAGGAAGCAACTGCTATCCCAGTTCACTGAGAGTAATAATTATTAACGTGTGAGTACAATTTTTGATGGTTCTCCTTGAAAATTCTATTAATTTTTTTGTCGGGAACTTCTACTGTCGCTGTCCTCAAATTAATCGTTTTTTTAATGATCATTCCTTCAATGCGCATTCCCCAAACCCCAAGAAATATATCCACCGTCTGGTCATTGTAAGTCAATGTTCAATTTCTCCTTGGTTACTTACAATAAATAATTCTAACTGTTGTCATTATTTATGTCATTCTTCAAATGAAGTTTGTAGTGCCGTGCCATGTTTGACTTAACGTTGAAAAGACGTCCGCATCCTTCCCATTCACACTTGTGCAATTTGACTCCCGTATGAATATAAAAATGAATTTGTAGTGACGACGGACGCTTGAACACCTTCTGGCAAATAGGACACTGATTCTTTTTCGCAGGTAATGGAGTTTTGGAGACTTGATATTGAGCATCGGATGCCATGGCATATTGAATGTCTGTCCCATTGCCATATAGCGTCAGATTTCCATTGACATCTACCTGGTCCATGCTCATTGCTCCGCCCACAGAAGTGTAACCCACATTACCCATTTTTTGCGTCGTTGGCCCATAGGGCGTAGAATACATCTTGAGAAAGGTAGGATTGGTATTGTACTGCTGTACCATCGGAACTCCATTTTGCAGGGGCATCGGGTGAGTGACCATAGTTGTGGGAATCGAGCCTATCTGGCTAGGATATTGCGGATTTAAGTGATTCTGTTGAAAAGACTGTTGCACGGAATGCTGGGGAAGTGTCAGCACAGTTGTGGGAGTGTTCCATGTATTGGCGGTAGTGTCGTATCTGGCGTTTGTGGATGTTAGTGGATTTTGGGACATTGCATTGTTCTGGCTGGAGGAAAAATTCTGCTGCTGGTAGTAGGGAATCATATGACTCTGGCTATGTAAGTGCAGCTCCTGGTATTGGCCGGAGGCAAAGTAGGAGTCGTTTGTTGGAACTTGGTGGTTCATATCTTGAGGTGCCAGTGTGCGAGGATGAAACGGGTGAGGTGGCTGTGTCTGCAGAGGACGAACCGGCGCCGGAGGTGACTTTCTTCCTGTCTGAGCAGGAGAGTCTGGTGTCTGATAATACAGACGATTTTGGAGTGTTTGAAGTGTTTGGAGCAGCGCAATCGAAGAATACTGCGAGTATGGCTGCGACGATAAAACCAGCAGACTCAGAGGATAGTGAAGATTATTTTGCCTCGAATGATGATTATTTTGCACCGATTGACGTCCAGACATCAGTTTTTGAACCCCGGAGATATTTATGGTCAGATTTTCTTGCTCGTTCGGAGTAGACAAGAGCACCTGATCGGCTTGAGAAACTTGACTCTCCAATTTTCCCAGAGTAGCAGGAATTATCTGATCCACGGCAGTCATTTCGTTGTGGTTCACGTTACATATATGAGCCGATCTGTTAATTATTGGTGCCTGAACAGCCAATGGAGAAGTCAACCGAACCGTAGGCTGGTCTTCAGACTGAATGGCAGTGGTATTGACAACACAATTATTGCCAAAGTTATTTCCGAGGTTGACAGGGGCGTTGGTGACGGAGATGGCTCCCGGATTCACCTGTGAATACACCGTCGGATATGTCGCCGGATTATTCGATGAGTAGTTCGGGTGGAGCATGCCTCGAACCGCAGCTTTGGACACATTCGCTTCGGCAGTCGCTGCACTAGACGTCTGAGGATTAGCCTGCTGGCCGCCTTTCCCGTCGTAAAAGGAGCCAGAAGTATATGGAAGCATGCACAAGCTAGCACTAAGGAGTGGCAGATATAGACAATTCGGGAATATAAATGCGAACAACAGCTTGAAATGGTCATACAGTAATAGCAAAGTACCATTAAATATGGAGGACGGAGAATTCTAAGCTGAAGTTATAGTTGGAAAGAAGAAAGGAAAACAATGGATTGTTGACGAGTCGGGGAAATAGCGGAAGCCACAACGGAAATAAAAAAAGCTAAACTCCAAGGAGCAAGTTGACGAAGCTGACTTATATGTTTTGGGAAGCAGAGGTGTTTCGCATGGCAGTGGAAGAAATGAATTGGCGGCCCGTTTTGCTTAGTTTGTGTTATTTCCTGCTTACTAGCGAGAAACCATACTTGGTAGCTATACCTTGAAGTAAGTTTCGGGACCAGGAGCTAGTTTCGATGCATCATACTGGTGCATATAGCGCAAGGTGGTCTGATTCTGGAGTTGCGGTGACAGAAACCCTCTTTAGGTGTAGAGTTGTGCCGAGGCTGTGGCCATCTTGTTGCGGACTGGCAATGCAGTCCTGTCAGATGAAACTCGGATGCACATCTTCTCTGCAATTGGCCCACGCAGTCATGTGGTCGCTGGCCGTCTGCTGCATGTCCTTGCGTCTGACACGGCGGAGTGCGATTCGTGCTTATGTAGAAGCCTCATTGGTCAGATGGCCCATTTGTTTCGTGGTTGTATAATCCATCCACAGTCTGGCTTCAGCACCATCCTGCTTACAGTGATACTGTGGTGATGAAGCACGATTGCCGCACGTCACTTCCCTGTTTTTATTTTCGGAGATCCCGTAGATCACACTTGCATGAGGTGGTCCGGGACGTTCGTGCAACTGCGTGTCATGTCAAGAGCATGACATCTCACTAGAGCCCCAGTGGGGATTTGCATAGTTTGCATAAACTGGCGAGGAGAGTCTGGATTATCTATGCTCTTCCCCCGCCTGTACCCACGTCCCGTAACCAATTTTGCACGGTTTCGGTGATTGATCTCATTCCTAGCTGATAAAGTTCGCAATTTTCCTAATGTAATCAATTTTTATCTCCCTCTCCCCAAGTTTACTGATCATAATAGTCGAATACGAATATTTCACGGTTCGTATCGCGCCACTATTCTACTTAAAGTTTCAGAAGCTGTAGCCTTCATGCGTGGGACTGCTGCGCATCGGCCTGTACAATGCTATCTGATTCCCTGCTTTATGTGGGGCTCGTATTCCACGTTCTGTGAGCAGCATTATTGGAACTGGGGATTTCAATGCATTCTTGGTTACATCAGCTGACATAAGCTACATCCACTTGTCGACATTTTTAACTTGGAAAATCAGGATGGAAAGTTTCCATTGGGTACGGAACAAATCATGGTAATTTAGATCCCTGTGCATTCTTACCTGCATTAGACATATGCGAGAAGGGGAATGTACATCCAGACAAAGAGTAATCCTCACGTGACAGCGCAGGAGAAGATTTCTAATAATAATCGTAGACGAATCTATTTCCACGAGGTTGGTGTGACCTGGAGAAAAGGTGAAGGGTCCTCCATGGGTATTCTTCCTGATACTGATTTTATCTAGGAGCATCGCGATTTGGGAAGCATCTTTGTTTCCAAACTTCCGATTTGTGCACCCAGAATTATTCATGAATGCACTCCATTACTGCAATTCGAAGAAGGTTGATAAGGGAAAACGCCGAAATGCCGGAATCCGGCATCCTACCCACCCGGGGAAGTTCGGAGGTGAACTAACTTGAGGCAGGAGCGGAGATAAAAAGTTCGGGGAACCGATGACCAATGCCCTAGAATAGTCAACGGAAAAGAGAAAAGAATGTATAAAGAATAAAGTAGAAACATTCTACCAAGCACACTTAATGTAAAAATAATCGACTGAAAACAGGATAATGAACGGTTCTTTTCAGAAATAAGGGAAATTCTAACTGACAATCATTTACAGCGCACCCCTCTGTTTATTATGACCTTAACGGCGAGATTCAACGAAAACGAGGAGGAACGCTTTTATGCTCTAGCATGGAAGATCCTGTGGCCATTATACCTACATGGTTGCACCTCCCTTCATCGGACAATTTATGACACTACATTTTCTATAGACATTCATTTAATACGCGGATTCCAATCTAAATAGCGTTATTCATCTTTTCTCCCCAAAGACGATACGGTAAAACTCTCGGTAAAAGAATATGACCTGCGTGTTAGCCAAGTCTTCGGTGGGGTTTTGAATTTTAACTTCAAATCAGTCCATTAGTTGCTCAGAAAGCGCATCTGAATTTCAAAAAGTCGGCTTAGTTGTATCGTAATTGACCTTGGGGCTATTCAGTGTATAGTCCGGAGGCAGGTCCGCTATTTGGATAATGCCTGACTAGAGTGACGAACTGCACTTTGCAAGTCCAATCTAAGACTTTGGTCTAATTCCTGTATATAATTCAAAAATCAAAGGTGCAGATTCTGGCTAGTTCCTCATTTGTAAGAAAGACGTGAAGGGCACTAGACTTGCGCCATTCCACAACCAGCCGAAATCTCCCCCAAAGTTCTCACACTTCCAACACAATTCTCTCGATCATTCTAGACCCTGCTGGTTGTTACTTTCTGCAGGACAACCAGCCCGCTGTTGACACCCTGCATGTCACTCTCACCCTCTCATTGGGTTCCCCTGTAGAGATCATGACACCTTCCTGATCTGGAATTTGCAGCCAGCGAAAAACCTCCATTGAGGTTGGTGGCCAGCGCAAATCGGATTCAGCGGCATGAGAGTCACACAATAATCTGATCTCAGGGGTACGATCACCAGCACACAAAAACTACATAAGCATGGGGTTGGCTGCGAAATTTAACTCCAGCAATCTAGCACTACAAAAAGTACATCGTCAAGAAAGTACTACCAAAGCCAAGAAAAAAAGAAACAAATACAATCATTCTACTTCAAAATGCATCTCTCTCTTGCCGCATTGAGCTTGGCAGCTGCTGCTATTGCTGCCTACATTCCATCAGAGCCTTGGACTACTTTGACTCCAGAAGGTAATCTTTTGGGTGCCACCACAGACTACTCCAACAAGTTCGGAATCCAAATTGTTACTCTTTCCGGCCTGTATTCCGTGGACCCCGCCAATCACAAAAGAGCCGTGAATCAGATCGGAGATGGCCAGATCCAGGAACAGACCCTGGCGACATTGATTCCAGTCACAACTACTGCCTCGGTAATCAACCAGATTGGCGATGGCCAGATTCAGCACCAAACCACCACCGCTGCCGTGGTGAACCAGATCGGAGACGGGCAAATTCAGCACCAATCTGTCCCCACCTCCATCACCACCGCATCGGTGATCAACCAGATCGGCGACGGCCAAATCCAGCACCAGAATGCTTCTGCCATCAACCAGATCGGAGATGGACAAATCCAGAACCAGAGCGCTACTAAAGCTACTGCAACGGGAGTTTCTCAAATTAACGATGGCCAAATTCAGGCAACCGGTTCTGCTTCTGCTGATTCCTCCATTCCAGTTGCTTGTCTCACTTCCGACTCGTTGACCATGACGTTGAAGAATTCGGTGTTGACGGACGGAAAGGGCAGAATTGGCGCCATTGTTTCCAACAGACAGTTCCAATTTGATGGTCCTCCACCTCAGGCAGGCTCCATCTATGCTGCTGGTTGGTCTATCACTGACGATGGCCTTTTGGCGTTGGGAGATTCCGCCATTTTCTTCCAGTGCAAGTCTGGAGACTTCTACAACTTGTACGACACGAATGTTGCTGCACAATGTGAACCAGTCCACCTCAGTGTGATTGAGTTGGTTGAGTGCTAAATGGGTATATAGGTTTGATTTTAATGTATGGATTCAACAGTTTGAGTAGGTGGAGAAGTGGGTCCAGATTCTTGTGGAAACGTGCCCATCATGGGACTATCATCACAGCATGATAGCACTGATTTAAAAAAATAATTAAACATGCCGTATCCATTCAAACTTAACTACCTCGGTTCAAAATAACTACAATCTATCGTCTCAAAAATCCCTTTTGCTTCCGCCCCCCGGAATCCTGGTTCGTCATAGTGTACGCCACACTCGTGTACAACGAGTTATCAGTGCCAAGCATGTATGGATCGCCTCCATCTCCTCCATCATAATGCAAAGTTACTGAACTAAACAGCGCAAAAGGATCAACATCATTGTCGTTCTTGTGCTTTGTTGGTGCTGACGTTGGTGTCTCCTCCTGGCTAATTTTAGTCTCGGGCTTTTTGTCATTTTTCTTCGTCTTAGTCAATACTGGAATCATGGGAGGCTTCTGGTTCCTGAGAAGAGCCCACTGGGTGGATTTGAAAAATGCATGCGACTTGATATCTGATGCTCCCATCTTGGATCCAAGTCGCTTGGTCTCATCTTTGATCAACAACTTTTTGATGAGGGACCGACAGTTGGATGAAACCGGCTGGGTGTCCAAAAACCGCACATCACGTTTCAAAACATTGCTGAACGTGGCCTTGCGGTCTCTCCCTTTGAAAGGGGTAGTTCCATAGAGCATCTCATAAATGAAGATACCGAGTGTCCACCAGTCAACTGCACTGGTGTGGCCCTTTCCTCTTATCACTTCAGGAGCAATGTATTCCTCGGTTCCCACAAAGGAGTTTGTACGGAACCCATCTATGCATGCCTTCGTATCGATGGTGGGGTTGGCAGAATGGTGATTTTTGCTGAATTGGATTTCTGGGTTTTTGGTGGTGGCAGTCTGCTTCGATAAGTCAAAGTCACTGAGCATGATATGACCCAGTTGATGGAGCAAGATGTTTTCTGGTTTTAAGTCTCTGTAGATGAATCCCATCAAATGCAAGTACTCCAAAGCAGCGGTAACTTCCGCTGCATAAAACCGGGCATCGTCTTCGCTGATAGTCTTTGTTTCTCTTGTTTGCAACGCTCTGAAAAACTCTCCACCCATACAATATTCCATACAAAGATACAACGAGTCCTCCAGCTGGAACGAATGATACAACGTGACAATGAACGGATGGTTACTGGTTGCCAAAATCTCCTGCTCGGCCAATGCACGTTTAATCTTATTCCTCTCAATCATCTCTTTTTTGTTGAGAACCTTCATGGCATAAAGTCGAGACAGTGCCTTCTCCTTCACCAAGAAAACCTTCCCCACGTCTCCTTTACCAAGAAGTCGGATCTTCTCAAAGCAACTAGGATCAACCTGGATGTCCATGATTTTCGTAGCCAGATGCGAGTACATTCTGCCCAGCGAGTAAGTCCTGGTTCTGGCCTTCGAGATGTTGAGCTCGCCTATATGTTCGTTAACATCAAACTCCTTGACTGGCTCCGTGGGAGGGGTCTTTTCGCTGAGCATCCGATGCACTAGTGGCGCAGAGGCGACTCGGCGCAACGTCTTTCGAAGACTGTTTGCCGGGTTGTGGAGTTCATTGGATCCATGCTCCGCGTCGAAGCGGCCAGTTTCGTTCGTGCCTGAAAACGACTTCTTGCCTTTAGGCTTACTATCGGATCCTCCACTGTGGAAATACGATCCACCAGTCGTCGCACTCTCGGCTCCACTATAAGAGTTGGAGCCTTCGCTGTATCCATTCTGATGAACAATGTCTTCTTCGTCGATGAGATGCTGCTCGGCAGTTCTTCCCTCTCTGCTTCTCCTGGGACTTCTGTTTGCAACTGATATCATCGACTCGTTGTGGCGAAGAGATACCGAAAGATGGTTCTTTGTGCCGAGCATTCCCGTCATCGTCTCTCCTTCCAAGTGTGGAGGAAGGCCCTGGTGGGCAAAATAGAGACTCAGCTGAACGACCGGACTCGGCTCGGAAACGTCTTCATTTTCCGTTTTCTGAGCAACCTTGAACTGCTTCGGCGGCGTCGAAACCAGCCGCTTACGGCCCAACGAAAATACCCGGAGCATGTTGGGGCTTGCATCCTGCTTCAATGGGGTTTTGGGCTCCTTCACTTCTGGAGGCACAACGATAGGAGGTGTGGTGGGAATGTTGTCCGAAGAGTCCGTTTTGGCGTCGGCAACGACATCCTTGCCATCATGTGATTCTGGCGTATCAGCTTTGTACTCTCCAGGCAAGCCAGGGATTCTGAAGAACGAACGCAACTTCGATAGACTGGTTGTATGTTTATCATCATCAGAGTCTACGGTATCCGTCAAGATCGGGCCAGCCGCCGCCGGAGATTCGTTATCTTTGAACAAGAACCGGTTAATGGAAATCGAGCGGCCACGCATGCCGGGTTTACCTGATGCTGGCGGCTTCCAGATGTTGTCGTCGTCCAAATCCAGACTCTTGGGAGTGTTCTGCAGAAAAAACGACGGGTACAAGTTGACCATAGCTGAAAACAGGAGGGAAAGTAGATGTGGTTGCAAGTAGTGGGTTTGCCGAGTTTGGGACGGAATCCTCCAAGGTTGCAGTCTCTGGAGATCCTGGTTGCCGTGGCTATATCGGCCAGTCTAGATATAGTTGGATAGGAGTAGAGCCACGAGAACGAGACAAGCGTTGCGTTGTACACCTAAAGCGTAGTGTTTATCGCTGTCAGATGGAGAAAATAAATTTCTCGGATCAGACACCTTTGGCCGATTTGGAAAATACGATGTGAAGGTGGGGTCAGCCTGCTGACAAGACTGAGGCTATAACTGGTGCACGGATGTCTTTATTATTTAGAGCCACTTCGGGAGGGTGAATGGAACAAGTAGAGGAGAGAAAAATACAGAGAGAGAATTTGGGAATGTAGGGATCAGTTGGACTTTGCTTGGTTGATTTGTGTATTTTAGATTTTTCTCGCATTCCGAATCGTCATTTCTCCTCCCCATCTCTACATTTAGCTCTCCACTGGCACAATACGCAGAGAGTAAGAATCGCGAACCATCACTAGTCATCTCACATAGAAACTTCTAACCATTTGGTTATAGTGAAATTAAGCATCTTCACCTAACAAAACCCCCACTCTGCTTCAATGGCCTCGGTGGACTTGCTCGTTACACCCGAAAATCTCCACTTCGAGCAGTCTCTACTTCAAGACCCAGACAATGAGTCTCTATGGCTAGATTACGTGGAACTGGTCAATGGAGACTTGGAGAGGTCCCAATTTGTTCTAGACCGAGCAGTATCGAGACTTCCAGCCTCAGCTTTGCTATGGAACGCATACTTTATGCTTCCGTGGACCTCGCAACACTTGAATGTCCAACTATCTATCTACAGTAAGGCATTGGTGATGATGGGTTCCAGCCCGTCGATCTGGATGCGGTACTTGAAGTTGCTTCAAACGGCGGATTCTGCATTTTTCAAGAGAGAACTTGACACGGCGTTGTTCCGGTTGGATAGCCAATATCATGGTCCCGTATGGAAACTCTACTTGGACTACGCCGACAGGTCGGGAGGCTCAGAAGGAGCACGAATATACTACAGGTTCATCGCATGTGGCGACTTGCAAGACGGTCCTAACATGACCATTGACGAAATTGCATTAAGAATCGCCGAACTAGGCGATTATGGTTTAGCTCGTAAAGTCATCTCAACATTGTGGAGCACAAACAGACCTCTCTCACGATTGCTCAGTCTGGTGATCAGCGAATTCTGTGATCTTCTTGGAAATTCTTCTTTTAACGACGATGAATATTTCGAAGAGCTTGTGATGGATGCTGCGGGTCTGTTTCCAGATATGAAGTCCGAATTCCTAGTCAAATTGGCTCAGTACTATGTGACTCACGGGAATCGAGAGAAAGCGTTCCATTTCTTTGTGCGTGCGCTTCGTGCCTCGAAAAGCACCAAGGAGGTGACTACTGCATTCGATTTGTTCACCAAGTACCTCGAAGAATCAAGTGCAGATATCCCAAACCACCAACTTCAACTCTACGAAAAGCTTCTTGACGACAGACCGTTGTACGTCAACGACGTTAAATTGAAGCAAGAAATTAACCTGGTGGACCACTGGCTCGAGAGAATCGACCTACTTCTGGCCATGGACCGGAAAGAGGAAATGCTCACCACCTTCGTGAAAGCCATCCGATCTATCAACCCGTTGAAAGCTGTCTACACAAGCGACAACTTGGCGACCATATGGATCCGGTATGCTGATGTATATGTAGCCCAAGGAGATCACGACACCGCCAACATGATTTTCTCTCGAGCAATCAAGTCGCAGTTCAGAACAACCGATGAGCTCGTCGACATCCATATTGCGTGGGCAGAGCTTTTGTTGGAGAGATCAGATGAGGATGCGTTGAATCATATAACGGAGTTACTCAGGGATGGTGACAACGAAGACAACTCCCAGAACCAACTACTTCGATCGCCTAAGCTCTGGGAGTTCCGAATTGATTTGCTCAAGGCGATATCTTCTGATTCTCGCTCACTAGAAAACCCTCAGGTGGTGCTAGGCGATATGATTTCCGCCAAGGTGATCACGCTCAAGATCCTCCTCGACTATGCTGAATACTTGCAGTCCGAACAACTCTGGGACCAGTTTTTCTCTGCGTTGGAAATGGGAATAAGCGCTTTCGTTCTGGGTGAGGCTGGTTACGAGATATGGAAGGTATACCTTCCGAAACTTCGACAGTTGAATAGTACCAAAGTGGACACAATGAGAGATGCCTATGAAAGGTGTATCGCACAAGTACCACCTTTCAGAAGTAAGGATTTTTCCATCCAGTATGCTGATTTTGAGCAACGGAACGGTCTGGTAAGCAAAGCTGTCAGAATTCTTCGGCAATCTATCATAGCTCTCACCAGAGCCTATGATGAGAAGAACGCCTACTCGAGAACTGAGCTCAACCAGATTTCCGACGACAAGTACGACCTCTACGTGAAGATCTTGGACATGATCGCTCACTATTTGAAAGACATCGACATGTGTCGGGAAGAATTTGTCAATGCAGTGGAAGACCAACACTTAACCACTCCAAATACGCTCGACCTTTGTCTTCGCTTCATTAAGTTCGAAACCACCAACCACGAACTAACCAGAGCCAGAGCGTTGTTCAGATACGCAGGTGGACTTGGTAACCCTCAACACCACATGATGAAGACCACTTGGAGGGCCTGGGAAGAGTTTGAACTTGAGCACGGAACAGAAGATACATACAAACAGATGCTCAAGTTCAAGAGAGAAGTGGCGAAGGAGTTTGCGGAGATCGAAGAGGCAAAGAGCTCCATAAATCCTATGGGATTTACAAAGGGTACTGTTCCCGCGGAGACGATGGAAAATCCAGATGTTATTGATTTGGACATGGACATGTAATATAGAAATAAAAGACTTAAGATTCGTTTGAACATTTATCCTGGGTTATGCGTACATTTAGCCGTAAAATCGTTACATCTTCTTGAAGATTTCTTTCCACTTATCAAGGAAAGAATCCAAGTTCATCATTTCATCGCTAGAGTGATTGAGTCTAATGGACTGATTGCCCCTCACAAGCTCCCCAGTACTGTTCCAGTTGATGTGATAAAACTTGAATACTGTTAGCAAGAACGCCTGATACATTCTGAGGAAGTTTTGCTTCTTGCTTTTTGGTGAATTGGAATACACCACAAGTAGCTGCAAGAAGACACCCACCAAACTCAATGACGATGACTTGTAGTATATGGTTGACAAGTTAAGATCCGCAAGGGTCTCCGCAGCATTGTTATCCAGTCCACTGCTTGTGCTTTCGAGTACCTCAGTGGACTGCTTAGCAGTAACCAACTGCGTAAAGCCACTTTGTGGAACAATTGGTGTCGACGGAGCACTCAAACCCAACGGAAGCCTATCATTTAGTTGAATGAGAAGCTCAAAGAAACTGACAGAACTCAAGTACTCAAATTCCTTCAAGCTTTCGAACTTGCTGAGAATCTTGTATGTCACACTTGATGTTGACATGCCAGATATATCAGTCCATTTTGCCAATTTCCTGTTCAAGTCCCCAAGGATCTCTTCGTTAAAGATGTTCTTATCGAACAATTCAATCAAAATAAAAATATTCTCAAACGCTTCCTGGGTCTGGAATAAGATCAAAAACATAGGGATGACGAAAATCTCATGATGTTTTTTCAATCCACCCTCAGAAAACGACTTGAGATAGAGGAGGTGCTTGTAATTAGCTCTGAACGTCTCGATATCAAACTCTGAATCCTTGTGAGTCAAAACTTCTTGGATGAAATTCTTGAACACTGGCCGAAGAAGGACCAGGTTGATCACTTTATCAAACTCAGAATCTTTCATTGACTTCATCTGCGCTGACAAAGTCTGATATTTGACTTCTAATTTGGCCAAGTTCTCCCTCACTTGGTCACTGTATCCACTATCTGAGTTCATGGTCAAGACTTTCATGAAAAAATCAAAGGAGAACTTTTCAGATATTAACGACTCCCAAGCAACTGTTCGAAGTTTCCCCTTTTCATGTGATAACTTTCCTGCAAATTCTTTATCATCGTTGATGGTGATCATCAACTTAAACCACACCTGCTGGTTCAAAATGAACAGCTCTCCAAGCTTCTTTCTGGCTCCGCTAGTATGCTTTGAGCTGAGCTCAAATCCAGATAAGACTCTCTTAAACTCCTTGCTATGTTTTGCTTTATCAGATGCACATTTTGGAGGCAAGTTAATGGGCCTAGATTGGTCGATCATTTCGAGTTTTTCAGGTGACATAAGCGTAAGATCATCAATGGAACTTTGCGACCGGATGTAATTGGGAAGTTTATACACCATGTGTGCCTCTCTTGATTGTTTCACCAACTTCGAGTACGACATTGATCTCTGTCCGTAGAACTCCGAGATGTTCTGCGAGATCTCGCCGTCGTGATCATGAGGAAATGGGAACAGATTCCCCTCCTCTGCAGACTCATCTGCAATGTTGTAAGGTGCATTTTCGGGCATAGAGCCCAACGTTGTATCAATACTCAAGGTGGAGTGATTGAGGCGTCCCGGAAGGGGACATGGCTTCATGGATGCTATGCCACTCGTTGGATGATACTTGGTGTCTTCATCCATGGAAAGATCATTGCGTGAAAGTAAAGAAGACGAAGAATGCTGCCTATAACGGTAAATATCACCGTAGTTTTTCACGACAGGAACGTTGAATACCAAATCCAAGTCGTTGGAGAGGATCTCGTCGTCATTATCATAGTCGTCGTATACCTTTTTGCGTAGCTGTTGTCGTTCTTTTTTCTCCTTAGGGTTGTAGTATTTTGTTTTAGTTCTGGTCAAAAACGACGACGACCCAGTTCTTGTCTTTGCAAGTGGCACCATCAGGCGCAGATCCACGATATTGGACGTAGACATCGATCTCTGCTTTGGCTTCACCATTCTGGTTGGCGCCACATCCGATAATTCGATGGCTGAATCATCTTTCTCTAAAGTGATGGTCAGAATGGATGAGCTCATCATATCTGGATCCTCCTCAGCAAGCACTGGCTTGTCTACAGCTGAAGCAGACTTGGCTACGGCGGAATCGGTGTTTTTCGCCAGGTACACCGTGTTCATGGTGATGGAACTCAACCGAGAGTCGGGAGGATCAAATGGCGACGAAGCCATCAGCAATACGTCGTCCGAGTCCTTTGAGGTATCGGAGCTGGTTACGGAGATTGCCGAGGCAGGTCTCCGAGACTTGGGCAAGTTCGCCGAGCTGTTTCCGAGCCTCTGGAAGTAGTATTCGCCCGGTCTCTTTGTTTCGTTTAGTGTGGCAAGTGACGAGGTCAGACCGACTCTTCGAGGCATGCCAGGGTATTTTTTCTTCAGTTTCAGACTGCCAATGGAGATCTCGTATAGATTTTGGTCGTTAAGCGAATGCAGGGACACGTTGGCGTGGTACATAGCGAATGAATGAGATGGACTCTTGAACCTGTGGGCTGAGCAACCACAGAAAATCGACCAGAGTCAGCGACTGTCAAGAAGGGAAAGCTTTGGCGAGGGTGAAACCAATCAAGCACCACCAAGATAGCAAACGATGGAAACAAAAACGATGCCTTCAAAATCAACTAATACAACAACACTAATAAGGAGCCTCGATTATCACCTCGCCAGCACGCAGCCAGTCAAAATTGTACGCAGGCTGGCGAAGCCTGAATAGGTTGTGTATGACACTCATGTGGATTTGCCTGCACTTGACCGCTATTATTAGAGCGGCCCTATTGGAATTGGGGGGATTTCGTCGATTCGGGAAGTGAACGATGCTGGGTATATGGGTGTTGTTGGCTAGTTGAGGAAGGGTTGCCGAAGTTGAAGTTGGAGGAAGAGTTTGGTTGAAGGTTGACATTAGTTTAACATTTTTTCTTCGGGGATCACAGTGGTGGCTGGCCCTGACATTCCTGGTTTGGAACAATAATTTTCGCGTAGCTCACCGCTTTTGTGCAACACAAAGGAACGAAAGTTGCTACATGGAAACGTCGGAAACGCGCCCGAGAAAAACGGTAAGTAATGGAAGGTTCTGTTCTGTTGCCGCTTCTGATAAATTCAATTTTTCTCTTGCAATTCTTTGCAAAATTTGCTCAACTTCCCGTTCATTGCTTCGACTTAATTCTCCACATCTTATTCTTTCTTCTTTTTCGACTTTGCATCGTTAACTCCGTATATCCTGTGCTTACGAGCAGTTTCTGCGTTTAAGTCGCTTCACAGCAGTTTCCCTTATCGCATTCACTATTCACGGATGTGGCCCAATGCACGTTGAGACACCTATGCCCCGCGACTTTTTATCGCCCCAAAGTTCACGGACAACATAACAATTGACCATTTGCCAGGTTCCTTATGTCCTCCGTTTTGCACCCTAAACTCTATGCAATGTAGTGGTATACACTAGGGCTATCATCGTCTCGTTTCAAATACTCCTTCTCAATCAAGTCCTCGATCCGCTGCTTAATCAATATCGTAGATGGCTGGAACCGATTCTGGAGCTGTTTAATCAATTGCGCAATCAAGTCATTGTGGCTAATTGTCTGATTGGCCTTCATGATTCTCACAATGGCAGCATTAACAACATACTTGCGTCCCTCCTCAATATTACTCCGCACCTCGTCGTCTTCATCCTTCTTGTTTGGATTTTTGGTCAGATCGGCTTTCGACGACAGCGACACCGTGAGAACCTTCACCTTGGAAGTCGGCGCTTTGAAGTTGGCGTTGAGCTTAAACACATCACCAGAATTAACATCTTTAGACATTGGCAATTTCACCAAAAGTCTCAGTCGCGGCGCTACAGCAATCAGCTGAAGCTGCCTCTTTAGATCGTTCTCTGGAATCTTGGTCAATTCCAAGATCTCTTCGTAAGTCAACTCTCTCTTCTCCTCAAACGCCAGCACCGGCTTCCCTTGGGGATTTGATGATTGCGGAGCGAAAAGCAACATTATAATTCCAGCATATGTTGATAGGTTGATATCGTAAGTTCTTGATGGATAGGTAATGCGAAGATCCATCAGCCCGAACTTGGGACACCAGAAAAGCGACTTGTTATCGTTTCTTTTTCCAGTGAGCCAGAACTCCTCGAACTGTCTCATGGTTTCTCGAAGTTTCTTGGGCCAGATAAACCCAACTTGACCATCCACAGTAACGAAGCTCTGATAGTCTTTGGTCATCGATTTGGGCCAATCAGAAACATTACAGATCTTCAAGTCGAGATCTACCAGCTTGATTTGGTTATTCGACGAATAGTTCTTCCATTCAAGTGTGAGGTCCGCCGACAGTTGAACGTCTTTCTTCATCCTGATGATCTTTTCCAACGAGGCACTACCCAACTCTTCTCCCAATTTGGAAATAACTAGCTCCTCCAAGTCTCCACCATAGCCGCCATCACTTCCAGAAATTCCAGAAGATCCCTTTGCATTGAGGAATCTTTTGGCAAAATGGGCAGCATAGTGCACTTCAAAAGCATCCTTGTCCTTAACAAACTTGAGGAATGCAATGGCTCTTTTGATGAACTCGTCAGTTTCGTCTACCGAGACATTGTTGTCATTGACAGTCCGTTTTGCTCCATTTGCTTTGGTCAACTGCTTGATGTGGAAGTCCATGTATATGGAGAGCAATTCTGGAGCATTTGTAGTGGGGACAATTGACTGGCGCTTCTTCGGAGCTCCAGTAGGAATGTTAATAAACTCTCTCATTGCCGAGAAGATGGTATGTTCAATGGAGGCGTCCGAGTCGAACGACTTCGATACGAGCTTACTAAGCTGAGCCTGGTACTCTAACACAGTATTGATCCATCTTGTGGAAAAAGCAGCGGAACTGGCAGTTACAGAAGCCTTTTTCAGTCCCGAAGCAGCACTTGCCGATGCCTGCTGTTCCAAATCAGCCATAACAGCGTCGGGAAGCAGAACTCCTTGAGTGTAAATAGCGTCTTTTAATCTCAGCTTGAGAAGCTTCCTGTCCAGGTCGATTCGTCCCACGAGGGTATATAGAATGCGAAGTTCGACAGTGCTATCGCGGAGTGAAGAAGGTGGACCATGAGCTACAGTGGCGATGGTTGCATCCAAAAGTGGCTGTAACCAGAACAGAAGACCTTCTTGTTCCACAGGCAAGCAAATGATCTTATCGATTTTGTCCTGGATGAGGATATTGTTCATCAACGAGATGACTTTTGGATATGTTTCGCCGGGAACGAAGAACTTCAAGCGGTTCTCCTCTTCCTGGATGAATCTGTACAGCTGAACCAAGTAATCGGAACCCTTGAGTCGTACGAGGAGATCGTTGGCCAAGTTGGCGAAAAATTGCTCAGAACTCTTCATGAATGCCGGCTCAAAGTGCTGGTGATACAAGCTGTCGCGTGGAGCGGTTGGAACCGATGCTAGGGTGCCCAGATGTTCTTGCAGTAGCATCTCCATCATGGTGATCACCTGGGAGATATACAGACGAGTGGTAATGACCTCGCCATTTCTGCTTTTGGAGATTTCCTCGAGCGCTACCGATATCAACCTAGATCCGACCTCCATGTCATTGAGCCGGATAAAATTTACGTCGAAAAGCACCGTACCCAAGTCGTAGATCAACAACCGCTTATTCTCCTTCACGTACACACGGTTAAGATACATGAGTACGTCGCTGATAAACTTCATCAGCTGGATGTTTTCTGTCCATTCCCGCACCACCGCCTTGAGAAACTCCTCGTTACTCCACCATAAGTTGGAATCGAAAGACTGAAGCAATGCCATGCGGCGATTTCGGAGATGCTGACCAATAAGTGCAGCAACATCGTCGTAGAGTCTGGCTCCAAATTTGCGAAGCACTAACGTGTAAGCTTTCCGATACAATTGCTCGTACAGCAAGTTGTAGACACTTTTGTTCTGGATTTGGACGATGGCACTCGCTAGCACCAGCCACGAGGCGTCATAGTTGATGGAGTCCGTGGAAGTGTCCAGCGAGGCAATCGACTTGCGAGGCGGCCTGATTTTCAGGCGTCTGCTTCCCGCAGGCAACATGGGGAGTGGTGTAAGTTTTGAAGATTAGTTGAAGGTGGAGGTTGTAGATACAGTACGTGAATCGGAGATGGAGTTGTGGATTAGGGAAACGATGAAAAAGTGAGACGGGTATAGAGATGTCGATGATTATAGAGAAACAGAGGGTTTTAGAAGATTTCGGGATTTTGGAAACGAAAAAGTTTGGTGATTGTTCTGAGTGAGAGTAAGAGAAAAGTGAGAAATCGAAGGTTGAGTTAATTAGGAAACGAAAAATTGACACGAGATATAGATAAAAGTGGTAGCTTCATGTACTCAACGGAGAACAAAACCAAGGTGAAATCTGTAGCGGGTATGACATCGACCCTGATACAACTTGGTACATCTAGATCTGTAAATTTGGCTGCGAAGTAGACCTTCAATTGGCACAACTAGTGTAGGTGCGCAGGAGTATAAAACCCAAATATTTTCATTCATTACCATGAAATGAGCTCATAGTATAAATCCAGATGTACTACTGACCTCTAGCTTTAGTTTCTACCCCACCACATCCAATACCATACAATCTTCATTGCCACCTTCTCGACCTCATCTAACCAGTTCGAACAAGTCACACCCGTGCACCAAGAGTCACACCCGTGCACCTTGAATTGTTAGTGCGAACTTTGTAGTGGCATTTATCTGCATTTTCTCCGCTGGTCCTGTTGATCCCCCACCCCACCCCTCCTATCCGGATGGTAACACTGGGTGCACGGGTGTCCCCTTACCAATCTCCCCGGTTCGATTGGCCCTACTCCCCGCGCCGGTTCCGGCCCGCAACCGGCTTCTCCCACCGAAAAAAAATCTATATATACTCTCTCCTCCATCCACCACTTTCTCCTCCACCAACAATGCCTGTTTCCAACAGCCCCAAAACTTTGTACGACAAAGTCTTCGAGGACCACATCGTCCACAAAGACGAGTCCGGTTCTTACCTCATCTACATTGACCGTCACTTGGTGCACGAAGTCACTTCTCCACAAGCATTCGAAGGATTGAAGAATGCCTCCAGATCCGTCAGAAGACCCGACTGTACCCTTGCCACCGTTGACCATAACATCCCCACCGATTCCCGTATCAACTTCAAGTCCATCGACACATTTGTCGAGCAGGAGGACTCCAAGTTGCAGGTGATGACCTTGGAGCAAAACGTCAAGGACTTTGGCGTCACTTACTTCGGCATGACCGACTCCCGTCAGGGAATTGTTCACGTTATCGGCCCCGAACAGGGCTTTACCCTTCCGGGCAC
The DNA here is from genome assembly GCA_030557965.1 of Sungouiella middelhoveniana. Taxonomy (NCBI): domain Eukaryota; kingdom Fungi; phylum Ascomycota; class Pichiomycetes; order Serinales; family Metschnikowiaceae; genus Sungouiella; species Sungouiella middelhoveniana. The sequence continues at coordinate 149,959 of JANIJQ010000023.1, read as the reverse complement.
CACCGTGGTGTGCGGAGACTCTCACACTTCTACTCATGGAGCATTCGGATCTTTGGCATTCGGAATTGGAACCTCGGAGGTGGAGCACGTTTTGGCTACCCAGACGATCATCCAGGCCAAGTCAAAGAACATGAGAATCAGCGTCAATGGCGACTTGGCACCAGGCGTCACCTCCAAGGATTTGGTTTTGCATGTTATCGGAGTCATTGGAACTGCTGGAGGTACCGGCTGCGTCATTGAGTTTGCTGGCTCTGCCATTGAGGCATTGTCTATGGAAGCTAGAATGTCCATTTGTAATATGGCCATTGAAGCAGGTGCTCGTGCCGGTATGATTCGCCCCGACGATATCACCTTTAACTATTTGAAGGGTAGACCATTGGCTCCTTCTGGTGCCGAGTGGGACAAGGCCATCAAATACTGGTCCACTCTCCACTCCGACGACGGCGCCTACTTTGACTACGATATCAACGTCAACGCCGCAGACATTGTTCCCACTATCACCTGGGGAAACTCTCCTCAGGATGCATTGCCTATCACCGCCAGTGTTCCAGATCCAGCCAATGTTTCTGATCCCATCAAGAAGGCTGGAATGGAGCGTGCACTTCAATACCAGGGTTTGGTGCCCAACACTCCGCTCCAACAGATCAAAATCGACAAGGCATTCATTGGCTCGTGCACCAACTCTCGTATTGAAGACTTGAGAGCAGCAGCCAAAGTTGCCAAGGGCCACAAAAAGGCTGACAACGTCAAATTGGTATTGGTTGTTCCGGGCTCTGGATTGGTCAAGACCCAGGCCGAGAAGGAAGGTTTGGACAAGATTTTCGAGGCTGCTGGGTTCTCGTGGAGAGAAGCTGGCTGCTCCATGTGTTTGGGTATGAACCCCGATATCTTGGACCCCGAAGAGAGATGTGCTTCTACTTCCAACAGAAACTTTGAGGGCCGTCAAGGTGCCAGATCTAGAACCCACTTGATGTCGCCAGCCATGGCTGCTGCTGCTGCCATCAAGGGCCACTTCACCGACATCAGAGAGTGGACTTACAACACATCAGACGAGCCAGCCGTCCAAATCGACTCCAACGAAGATCAGGAGTTGCAGGATGCTGCTTACGAGCACGAGAAACAGCCATTGGAGACCTCCGAAGAATTTTCTGACGATCGTCTCAAGGATATTCCTCACGAGGATAAGAATGCACCAGTAGCTGCCGGTGGAATGGACAAGTTCGTCGTTGTGACCGGTATCACTGCTCCTTTGGACAAGGCCAACGTCGACACCGACGCCATCATCCCCAAGCAGTTCTTGAAGACTATTAAGAGAACCGGATTGAAGAAGGGATTGTTCTACGAATTGAGATTCGAGAAGGACGCCCAGGGCAACGACGTCGAGACCGACTTTGCCTTGAACGTGGAGCCATACAGAAGTGCCGAGATCTTGCTTGTCACTGGTGACAACTTTGGATGTGGTTCTTCGCGTGAGCACGCACCATGGGCATTGAAAGACTTTGGCATCAAATGTATGATTGCGCCATCGTTCGGAGACATTTTCTACAACAACTCGTTCAAGAACGGGTTGCTCCCGATTAGACTTCCCCAGGAGGTGATTTTGGACAAGTTGTACCCATTGGCAGTGGCTGGAAAGAAGCTCACTGTGGATTTGCCAAACCAGCAGATCTTGAACGGCGAGACCGGCGAGGTTTTGGTGGAAAACTTTGAGGTGGAGGCGTTCAGAAAGCACTGTTTGATCAACGGTTTGGACGACATTGGCTTGACCTTGCAGAAAGAAGAGTACATCAAGAAGTATGAGGAGAAGAGAAGAGATGTTTTTTCGTTCTTGGAGGGCGGATCGAGCTTGGTGAAGCCTATCAAGGGCACCAAGAAGTCCAAGTTCGGCAACCGTGCTCAGGAGTGGTAATTAGAGTAACGTCGTTAATGTATTAATATTGAGAGCAATAGGTAGGAAAGAGCAAAGTGGGCTGAGCATTTATATGTCACCCTTGGCACAGAGATATAACATGGAATCTCCGAATTAAAATAATTCTTTATTCCCATCGCTTCTTTTTTATATTTCTTTGCTTCTCCTCTGATTAATGCTTCTCCTCTCCTAAAGTGGCTAACCTATGTACACCACCATCACTCATATAGTACTCATCTATAACTCACTCACCTACTCATTTTACCATGCACAGACTGCACCCCTTGTTACTACTACTGCGCCGATACTCGCAGAAGAATGACGCAGTGCTATTGGCAGATGCTCTCGGCCTCTTGTCGCCTCGGAGAAATCCCAAAAGTTCGTCCTTGAATCCTCATACCTACAAACCGCTGATCTTCACTAATCTTAGCAAGGGCCCCGTGGCCGAGCACTACCACGAAATCAAAAAAGATCTTTTGGCGGACTACAAACTTCCCACTATTGATCATTCCAAGCAGGTGGATACCCTTCTCAAGGATCTTCGAGCTGTCAACGAGATTTCCAATCGAAATGTGCTGCAGCGCAATTTATACAACCACGTCAAAACGCTACAGAGCGAGGACGAGCTCATAGAGTTGACCAATCTCTCATTTTACCAGAACAGGTTGACGATGGCCCTTTTCACGAGATTTATGTTGAATAAGAACCTCACCGACTTATCGAGACTTCCCTTCAACGTTCACAACGTAGACGACCAGGCGCTAGCGAAAAATGGATGGACCACCGTTAATTTTGCTGAGTTGAAGGTGTTGCTCTTGAAAAAGTATCATGATCTCAACAAACCACTTCTCATAGTAAAGCTCTTGAAAGAGAATTTCGACAGCGAGTTTCTTCCCCTCATTCGCCTGGGACGGTTCACTCCGTTCTACGAGCGAATAGTATGGAAGTTCTATTTTGACTATATGTCCCAGAACGAGGCGGCCTTCATTGAATCGCTCGATAATCTCCGAACTTCTTTCATGATCTGGGAAGCATCTTCAGCCAAATGCTCGGAGGTTGCTAGATTAATGGTGGCGCATCACAAACCCAACGGATTACCGCTATTATTTTTGCAACTTTGCAGTTGCAAATCCGTGGAAATGGTGGTCGAGGCCGAGTTGAAGGAGGGCCGGTCGCTGCTTCTTTCGAGTCTCAAGAAAGTCTCGGTAAAGTTCAAAATTTACGATGTCAAGACCATGACGGCGGAAAGCGTGGCTAGTAGAGCAATGGGATACTCGCTCCTCCATGCCTTGGAGAATTTGATCCAGGCCCACTTTGGCAATTGGCACCAGGATGTCCAATTGACTAACATTATGGCCGAATTGAAGCACTGCCGCCTGCACATGCACCACGGAGTTCCCCAGGCTGATGCCGAGAATATGGTTGTACTTACAAATTAGGATTATGATACAAGAAGGATTATGTTACAAGAAGAAATTTAGCTTGGGAATTGCTGATTTCAATCTTTTTCGATGTGTTTGTCTACTTGATTGTCCCAATTAGGAACTCTACGTCTCACCACAATATGAAGTACATCGATCGATCTTCAATTTGACCAAATTCTTTCACTTCCCATTCTGCCCTAATACCCATTCTGATCCATGAAAGTAATTTCAGACAAACAGGTGGTGGCCCATCTACTCGCCACCCTCAACAAACAATCTATCCTTGACGACTACCAGCCAACACTATTGGCTGCTCTTCGCAGCTATGAAAGCGACCCATCTGTTTCTCCAGAAAGAACGGTCCAACTCTCGAACACACCCGCCTCAGACACTACTCACTTGTTTATGCCCTGCATCGCTCCCCACGGCGTCGGTGTTAAGGTGATTTCCGGGGGACCCACCAATGGGAAGAAGGGTTTAGGGTTTCAAGGCTGTCTGATGATTCTAGACGAATTCACGGGCGAATTGTTGGCAGTAGTGAATGCCAAGTCCCTCACGGCGTTTAGAACGGCGTTGGCCAGCACTTTTGGCTTGGTGAAGGTGTTTGACCCCGCCCAGAACCCTGAAATGCTTCCGGAGTTGCTGGTGTTTGGAACCGGTCCCCAGGCGTTTTGGCACATCGTGTTGGCCGCCCGACTCTACCCGCAAATAAAAAAGATCAACATAGTGAGCCGTACGTTGACGTCAGGCGAATCGCTAATGGTGGAATTGGCTCTGGCTGTAGACCAGCAAGTTGAGGCCATTTCACTCTCAGACGACAAGCTGGTGCAAGAGCATGTTCGCAACAGCAGCGTGATCTTTGGATGTACGCCATCGACAGAGGGGATCATTCTTGGGCGGTATATCGATGAAGACAGCCACAAAAGGAAGTATATCTCACTCATTGGGTCGTATAAGCCGCACATGATCGAACTCAACTTGGAATATATCAAGATACACTACACCGGGAAGAAAACGAAGATTTTAGTTGATTCCAAGAGCCATACGTTGGCGGAGGCGGGTGAGTTGATCCAGGGCCATATAGGTGAAGATCAATTAGTGAGTTTGGCAGAGTTGATGGCGGGGAAGGCAGATATCGAAAGCTGTGTTTCGGACACGGGGGTTGTTGTGCTGAAGATTGTGGGGCTTCTGATCATGGACATTGTGATGGCGAAGTTTGTGATGGAGCGGTGTGAGGGGAATGTCGTGGAGGAGTTTTAAGGAGGAGGAGATGTCTAAAGGGGAGGTAGACGGCGAGAGATCATAGCAGAGGTCATATTTTGCATTTCAAGGAGCTGACACTGCTAAATTTGCACCAGTTGGGTAAACCATCGCCTAATTGTTTCCCATTCAGTGTTCTTTCTCTTGTTTCTTTCCTATGGGTGTTATCTTGTCGATTATGTGAGTTGTTTTAACTTCAGACCCCTCTGCTTAACTATGAGTCTTTCTTTTCATTGGCACCCTCATTCTTTCGGATTACTCTTGTTCGTGGTTTTCAACCTTCGACGGAAATACCAACAGAGGCGATACTGCCAGGGGAAATGTGGGAATGTGACTAGGGGGATTTCTAGGGAAATCTGTTGATGTTCCAAGAGCTTAGAAAGTGAATTTTTGGGCAGTCGGTGTGCCTGGGAATCGCCAACTATAGACAGTTCAGCTATAATAGATACACAAGAGACAGAAGGCATGGAAAGAGCAATGCGCAACAAGAAATCTTAATACAATCTAAAATGATTGCATGACATTGAGGAACCAACTAGCATTGATCCACATCATACTAAAGTGTTTTCGACAGGAAAACAGGAGCTTCTAGACAGAACAGCAAGATCTACATAAAAGAATACGAGCTACACAATCTATACCAAGCAACATAATCTAAAAAAGTAGCACAATCCAAATAAAGTAGCACAATCCTAACAAAGTAGCACGATCTAACCAAGATATCACAATCTCTCCAAAGCAGTTTTAGATACACCTTCTGTTGCATTCAGAGTCAGTAGTTTCTTTTTCAAACCTATTTTGCACCATCCTCCACTCTCATCTTATCTGCACCTAGCAATCTAATACACCACATGGCCAGCCAGACCATAAATATCATCAAGAGAAAAAAGAAATCTTTCTATTTACTCTACATATCAAATGCAAAATCCTAAATTTCCAATATTGCCTCTCATTCCAAGTTTCTACCAAAAAATCCAAAATCCCAACACTTTCCTTTTTCCCAACCATTCCCATCTTCTTATCTATTTATACCACCTGCACACCCATCTCTCCAACCAACTACATCTTCATCTCCATGGAAAAATCAGAGCCGTTCTCTGCGTTCAACGCAAAGAAACCAACGTGGAAGTCCCGTTTGTTCTCGCGTACTGCCGCTCTCTACGCAATCATTTTCCTTTTGGTGGCATCTCACCTTCACTTATGTTCCGATGTTGTATACCCAAATCTGAAAGCTCAGAATCTGAGCGTTCCAAAGAAACAGAATATTATCTTCATGGTCACCGACGGCATGGGTCCAGCGTCGTTGTCGCTCGCTCGCTCGTTCAAACAACACAGAGATAACTTGTCCATCGACGATATCTTGACCATTGACAAGTATCTTATTGGTTCTTCGAGAACTCGCTCTTCCAACAGCTTGGTGACGGACTCAGCCGCTGGCGCCACCGCTTTTAGCTGCGGACTTAAGTCGTACAACGGAGCTATTGGTGTGGACCCCCACCAGAACGCCTGCGGCACCATCTTGGAGGCGTTGAAATTAGAAGGATATCTCACCGGATTGGTGGTGACTACTAGAATCACCGATGCCACGCCAGCAGCATTTTCCGCCCACGCAAATTATAGATATCAGGAGGACTTGATTGCTCAGCACCAGTTGGGCGAGTACTCGTTGGGCAGAATGGTGGACTTGATTATTGGCGGCGGTAGATGTCATTTCTTGCCTAGATCTGAAGGTGGATGTAGAGCTGATAGCAGAAACTTGGTGGAGGACGCTAAAAAGAACAACTGGACATATGCGGGTGACCGTGCGGGTTTTGATGCCTTGGAGGGCGGCAACAACGTCCAGTTGCCCCTTTTGGGGCTCGTGGCCAACACTGATATTCCATATGATATCGATAGAGATTCCGCCGAGTACCCATCCTTGGCTGAGCAAGTGAAGACCGCATTGACTGCACTCAGCAAGGCTACCGAAGACTCCGACAAGGGTTTTTTCTTGCTTATCGAGGGTTCTAGAATCGACCATGCTGGACACCACAACGATCCTGCTGCTCAGGTGCGTGAGGTTTTGGCCTACGACGATGCCTTCAAGGAGGTCATCAACTTTATTGACTCAACTGATGTTGAGACCGTAGCTATTTCAACCTCTGACCACGAAACGGGTGGGTTGGTCACCGCTAGGCAGATTACGGCCGGTTACCCCGACTACTTGTGGTACCCACAAGTTTTGTTGAACAGCAGCCATTCTGGAGAATACTTGATGAGAAAAATTGTTGAAGCGAAGAAATCAGGAAGATTTGACGCCGCTGCCTTCGGTCTGTATGTCGCTAAGGAAGTGATCGAAAAGGACATGGGAATCGCCAGCTACAACAAGGAGGAAGTAGATCAGATCTGCGCTTTGACCAGCACACCAGATCAGCTCTTGTACTTCCTCAACAACATGATCTCGGTAAGATCTCAAACTGGATGGACGACCCACGGACATTCTGCTGTGGACGTGAACATCTACACTCACACCAACTCTGAGAGGATTAATTCCAAACTCTACAACCGTGCTTCGTACACTGGACTCCTCGGAAACCACGAGAACATTGAGATCGGTTCTTTCATGGAAAAGTTGACCGGGGTGGACTTGGATAAGATCACGGCATTGGTTCAAGGCGCCAACAAGCAAGATGCTTCTGAGGAAGCCATCCAGGTAGCCAACCAAGGAGATGTTCACTTCCAGGCTGTGGAATGGAATCACGAGTAACTAAATTTTTACATTGTTAACCAAAATTGCTTGTTTTAGTTTATTACTAAGTGCTATGAGATGTCTATAAGATGCCATTAAAAGCTCATAAATGTTGCACTAATCCAATTTAACGGTGTAGTCTCCTCCGCAAAGTCTGGCACGCAAGCCTGCTCCAAATTTGTAGAAGCAAAATGGAACAAGAATCATCGCTAACGACACAAATGCCAAAAGCCAACTGGCCCATTGAAGTCCCAAACCCTCATACATTTGGGTTACAAACAAGGGGAATGCAGCACCTCCAGCACTTCTCAAGAAAACCTTAGTTGCCAATGCAGAGGCAGCATACTTGGCGTAAGTATCGATAATATAGTTGTTCAACGAGTAGTAAATCAACACCATGCCGTAACCAAATGCAAGTCCGGACAGCGCCGGGCCGACCCAAATAATGTGTTTGTAGGAAGTTGCACCCAAGATGAAAAGGGCAATGCATGGGAATGGAGAGCCAATCATGGCCCCGATAAGTCTATCTTCGGGAGTTGGAGCTCTTCTCTTCGTCATGGCCAAGTACCTTCTCTCCAAGATGGGGGTCGTAAGCACGGCAAAGAAAGCACCAATGAGAATAGGAATGTACATCATTCCGATCTTGTCGTCGCGGAAGCCGTACAAAGTGCTGAAGATATATGGATATGCAAAGAAAAAGGCGTACAACAAGGCGTAGATGAGAGCCACGAACCCACACACAAGGTCCAACGCAGGTTCCTGGAAAATGAACTTGATTGGTCTGAACAAGTTCTCGTTAAGCAACTCGGCGAATGTCATAGGAGTGGCTTCCTGCTCAGTCATAATCTTTGAGTTTCCCGTTTCCTTTCTCAACCTAATTGCTCTCCTCTTTAAAATCACGGGGGCATAGGTTTCTGGAATCAACAGCAAGAGGATACACATAACTCCGGCAAATGCCATATTCAACCACACCATAATGTCGTATCTCTCAGTGTTAACGCTGACAAATCCGTTGACGATACCTCCAAGGACGGGACCCGAATATGGACAGAAAGAAAAATAGGCAATGGCCAATCCTCGGGTATCGGTGTGGATATCCACAAGACTGGCACCAACAATAGTCAATGCAGAAGATGAGAATACTCCCAAGAGAAAGCGGCACACCAAAACACCTCCAATGTTAGGAGACAATGCCACGGGGATATTGAAGATGGTGTATAAGAAAAATGAGATGAAGTAAACTGGACGTCTGCCGATTTGCTCGGATAATGGAGCCCAAAGCAATGGACCCACAAGAAAGCCAATCACCATCAACGAAACAGTCAATGTTGACACTTCGGTGGACACATCATACTTTTTATTAATAGTGGGCAAACCACCAGCCAATGATGAAGAACCATAAGCAGCGCTGATCACTCCTAGCGATAAAACCGCCGTATACATCCACTTGATCCACATGGGCCAATTATGGGGGTTTTCTGGATCGTTGATTTGAAAGGTGACAAATTCAATCTCGGGATCTAGCTCCCCCAACTTTTCCTCGGCTTCTGTCTCGGCTAGCGACGATACAACCGTCTTGATTCTACCCAAAGAGGCCAATGTTTGCACTGGAACCAAACCAGTTTCTGTTTCAAGAGTGTATTCTTCTGGGAACACTGGGTTTTTCACTGGTGGAGCGGTGATATCGGGCATAGGAGCGGTGCTGCTCATACCCAATTCGTGAAGAGACTTTGCAGTTTCAGTTCTTGTTTTTGTAAGTTCATTGGGGTTTCTTTCTGAAGCTTCGCTGGAAATTCTGGAGCCATTTCCAGACATGATGGAGCGAGCATCTTCTGGCCTGGAGTACTCATGAGGATTGAATTCCTGCAGAGCTAAAGAAATTGACGACGAGCTGTGAGAATCCATTGCGAATGTTGGAATTCAACCAAGCTTTTTGATTTTTCACTTCATATTTATAGATCATGCAACAAATGCTCCGTGGAATCTATGCATGACTAGCCGTACGGAACGGTGGAACCCCCTGCACATAGTGCCGGATGGTGTTCCGGGGGTGGCTGATGGTCAATAATAGACAAGTGGTTCCACGGAACCGACTGTGTGCAGGTTATCATCTTATCCGGTCTCGCATAGTGGCTAAACGGTTGCGAGGTGCATGGCTGCAATTGTGGCGGATGAGCGGGTTGAAGGGGAAATTTATTGCTGTAAACTCATGGAAAGAATAATTATAGCTAGTGTGATACGTGTTGAAGATTGAATTGCCAATTATATCCGTTCCTAAGGTGTTTCGTGATTAGAGAGCTGCTGCAGAGTCGCCTAAAGGAATATTCAACCGGAGAATTCAAGATCTACAGTCGCAAGCATCATTAAGTGTACTCTAAATGTATCCTCTGAAACACTAAAAGCACAGCGAAGCAATCTTCGCACTAAAGCGCTTTTTGAAAGCACAATAAAAATAGTGTCAAGTCCGATGATGTCTTGTGAAGAGTCCGATTAACATCGTAGTGATCTGGCTAGACTCTAAAGGAATAACGTTTATGCAGCTGAGAAGCAGGCGGGATTCAATTCGTTAGTTCAATTTGGGCATGTTCTTCTTTCTGGCAAGTCAAATACTCATCCAAATAGCTACTCATGGCTCTGCATTCCATTCCAACTCATAGAGTTCCTCGAGATTCTCCAGCCGTGCAAGTCCTTTGTCTGTTCTATTGGACGCACCTAACCCCCTCCGCTGTACAAGTGTGTTGGTACAAACCATCAAATGGATTTGAGTGCGGGCAGCAATAGATGTATTCTTGTTGGGTAAAATATTTAGTCTTGAATTGTAGCAAAAAAAAATAGGCCTCTTTGTATGTTGCATGTGTGGGCCACAAATGCCTAATATTAACGTAGTTTGAATTCATACATGCTATCTTTGAGTCGTAAATCATGATTCTGAAAGATACGTCTTCAAACTTTAAGGACGCCATACTTCAGCGTAAGTGAAACTGATTTCTACAAGGATAAAGAGGTCAGCTGCAATGCAGGAGACTTGTCAGCTACTGTAATAGTTTGACTAGCAGGCTCGTGACCAAGATCCTATTATTATAAATTATGGAAACGGGTCCCTTTAAGTCGGAGGAGAAGACAGCAGTACCGACTACGGGCGGAGGAAGATACCCATTGTTGGGAATCCAATGAGGATCCATTGGGGCTATAGGGGGACCGATGGCTATTCGTGGGCCCCTGAGGATGTCCAACAATCGGACAGCATTCCAAAGATCAGGTAAGTGAAAGGAATATTAAAGAGATAAACACTGATTGGTGCACAATCTATTACAGCTACAACAGACCATCAAAATAGTGAACTAATGTGTTTGCGCTCTTGGAGGTAACCCAGTACATGTTGATGAAGTAGTGGTGTGTGTCTGGAGTATGTAGCACAACTTGGGATTCAGTAGATCTGAAGGGAGTGCCCTATACTACACAAAGTCTTGTAACATGCTTACTTTATGCAATTCCTATGTACTCCAATGCCATTCCTAGTTGGCTAATTTCTGCTTCCGAAGTACCACCTCAATGTTGTACATCTGCCTATTACATCTTCTTCCCACAAATGGATTCCGCAATGCTTCCTGCTTGCATTCCAACAACGCCTTCTTCAAGTTATCTACCGATTCAGCACTCAATTGGAAATGGAACGCAATACGTCCTCCCATCAACTTGACTCCGTACTTCTCTCCTAATGCAACCAACAACTGGTCATCCATCTTGTTCCTTTTGAGATCTACAAAGACAAAGTTCGTCTCCACAGGCAGCTCAAGTGCAATTTCATGTTGTTGGCAGAATTCTCCGACGCTGCGGGCATACTGATGTCCAATGCGGATTTTTGTAAAGTTCTCATTTAGTGCTGTGAGGGCCATTAGTGCATTGATACCATTCTGCCGTATTCCACCTCCACACTGCTTCTTGAAGTGGTTAGCTTTTTCGATGTACTGGCGATCACCCACCAAGATAGATCCGATAGGTGCACCCAAAGATTTCGACAAGCACAATGAAACCGAGTCAAAGTATTGGCAGTACTCTGCGACAGAAACACCGGTCTCCACTGATGCATTGAAAAGACGTGCACCATCCAAGTGAAGCCGTATGTCGTGTTCTCTGGCGAACTTCAGAATCCTCGCAATCTCCTCTATTGGCATAATTATACCATGCAATGTGTTCTCTAAGCTGATCACCTTGGTGGGAGCACCATGGATGTCTCCGTCAGTAGGCGTGAAGTTCTCCACGATATCCTCCAACGTCAAGTAGTTTCCGTTTTCTGGAACCACTGGATGTACCATGGCCTGCGATAATGTAGCAATACCACCGGCTTCATGCAAAAAGACATGCGCACGATAATCACACAAGATGGAGTATGGTGGCTGCACCAAATTTGCTCGGAGACCAATTTGGTTGGACATTGTTCCGGAAACACAGAAGAGCGCAGCCTCTTTGCCAGCCATTTCGGCCACTCTAGCCTCCAATTCCAAAGTCAAAGGGTCTTCTTTGTACACTGAGTCTCCGACCTGTAGCGTGCCACTAGTTAATCCGCGAACCACTGCATCCTTCATTGACTGGGTGGGAACGGTGAAAGTATCACTGCGGAATTCATTGTGTGTGGGGTAAGTAATTTCGTCGAGCGTCATTGCAAATAACGGAACAACTTCGAAATCTCAGCTTGGCCCACTTTATAAGGTTGCGATGACTAATGTCACAGAAAGTGCCAGGACGGTGCCGCTATGACTGTGTGCAGAATATGATGACATGCTAGTAAATAAATGGCAGAGGGGACAGCTTAAATGAGGCAAAGCGACTCCGCCTAGCAAACAGAAGTTGGGTAAAAATTCATGTTCGGCGGGGAATTCTGAGCTGCCCATCATGGAATTTGGCTTCACAGAATCATTCTGGATGACGCTAAAGTCTCCGCAGTGGGGATCCATGACTGTAGGATTATCCGTCGTTAACCGCGATGGCGACCTCCAAGCTGCACAACCTTCGTTCCGGGACATACTACGGCAAATATACCACGCGGAACATACAGGCAGGAAAGCTTATAGCCACCCGAGCTGAAAAAATAGCCGTGCGTGTCCTGCGAGCGGAAGGTAACACCGAGAAAGTCCTGCAGTTGCGCCAGGAACAAAATGCCACTGTTGCAGCCATTTTACAGAGAAGACTTGTGGTCGAGCAGAAAACCTGAACAAACGTTAGCAAAATGAAGAAAAGCAAGTCCACGAGAAGATGGCTTTATCAAGAATATAGGTAAAAGTTAAATGGCACCATGTTCCAGAAGCCCAAAATCGCCAGTGACTCACCGCGTACGACCAATGACTCACTTTCCTCAAAAGCTAGTATTGGCATTCTTGTCCTTCCTGTCCTTCTTGGGAGAAAAAGGCAGGAAGTCCGACATAATTCCCACACTTGCAGATTCCTCGCCTCTTGCCGGCTCAGTGCGCCAGAGCTGGCTGGTGCTGGAGACCGTCCGGTTGTGGCTCATGGACGTGCTCATGGGCCTGTCCAGCCAGATACTTGATGACGGAATCTGCTTCGAATTCGACGAAAGTAAGAGACTGTTGAACAAATTGTCATGAGTCGCCTGGGGAACCTGAATCTGAGGCTGAATTAGCTGACTCTGTGGAATCTGGACTCCACCAATACTGCTCTGGCTGTGCGAAGGATAGAGCTCCATGTTCACAGAAGAAGGCAGAAGCGAAAGTCCCAGGAACGTGCGTCGCGAATCAAAAAAGTTGTTCTGGCTCGAGCTGCTCCAAAGATTGGGTTGTACAGATTGCACTGGCTGTCTGTAGTCATCGGGTGTAGCTGACCTAACAGTGTAAATATCATCGTAAGGAAAACTCTGTCGGATGTTTTGGGCATATTGTTGCATGGAAGACTGTGGAATTGACAGGTGAAGTGTCAGGTCCAAATCATTCTGGATATAATTGACCGACAGTCCTGATTGGGCTATAGGCAGAGTTCCCATGGTGTAGGCGCCATCATTAACAGAAACGGCTGCTCCATAGTTCGTGTTATCGAGAGCTGAATTCTCGTAGGAATTTTCAGTGTAAGGGTGTTCCAGGTAAACATTTTCGTAGGAGTTGTCGAATTGCTGCTCGTATGCCGTAAGCTGCTCGTGGTACTGTTCCGGGTACTGCTCCTGGTATTGATGCTCGTAAGGTCTCTCATAGGTTTCTGGATACCGGAAGTCGTTGAAGTTGGCATCTCCATAGGTGTCAACGTACTTCTTGTCTAAAAAGTGACCTTGTGCCTGAACAAAACCATTTGCACGTGGATTACTCAGGATATTGCTGTTCGAAACATTGACAGAGTCGGTTGCATCGCCATATACCGCTCCAGTGCTTTCATTATATCGATGTTGCAATGATTGGTAAACTTCCCTGGGGAAATCTGAGATCAGAGGATTGGCTGAGGACGTAGCGGCCGCATACGAGGTAGTGTTCACGCCATTAGCTTGTGAGGGACTCAACTCCCTAACGTTCTCATAGATCTGGCTCTGGTTGCTGCTCCAGGTATCATTGACATCAGGAGGAGGTGATGGGGACGCAGAGCCTTCATAAAATACATACCCTCTCTTTCTGATTGGAGCCTTTCCGATTGCATTTCCAAATCCTCCAAACTCAACGCTGGCCTGATATTCAGACATTATTTGCGGTTCATACTGTTTGTCCTGGCGACCTCTCAACATCTCAACAGAGTTTTGGACAGATACAAAATTCCGAATAGCAGAGCGAAATGAATCCTTCCATGATAATTCCAACGCTTCCATTGCTTTCATTTCCCGTTCAATATCCACTTCCCATTCTGGCTTGAAACTGTAGATTTTACCCAACACCTCTGCTCCCCATTTAGTCAACGTACTCTCTCGAGTAAAGATCTCTCCAGAAGTAGCCATGGCCTCTGAAGGATCGGAGGCTGATGGTAAAACGGGCGGGCTAACAAACTGGTCGACCAACGAACGAAGAGACTGAACCATCTGAGACGCATCCTTTCGCTCATTCTTGAGCTCCTTGACCCGTTTCTCGAGAGATGTAATGGATTCCTTGGTGATGGTGATTTCGTCAAAGATCTCATCCAATTTCGTATCGACCTTCGATTTCTCCGCGTTCGACGAGTTCACCATATGCTGACGTTTTTCACGAAGCTTAACCACTTTGGCACGAAGCTCAGCAAGTTTGTTGACATACAAGTTACGAGACGTTTCATAGTTGCGCATCTGCTTTGAGAGCTTCAGTTTCTCGAATGTGAGCAGATCCTTCTTGTTCTCCAAATCCTTAACATTGACGTCCTTTTTAGCCCTCGCGTCCAAGCCCTCATCCAACTGCTTTCGGTAGCTGTCGAGGTGATTCTTCAAGCGTATCTCCTCTTGTCGCTGGTGGTCGAGGAGGGCGTCGATGTCTTTGGTCACACGAGAAAGCTCATTCTGGAAAACATAGAGGTACTCGGCCAAAACAGTCTTGTCCGTGACGTTGGCCACGTCTGCTGCTGTCAAGCCGAGAGAGTAGTTAGTAGCCGAGCTTTTACGGAAGGAACTAGGAAGTTGCACTTCTTCAGCCACGGCAAAAGGCAACCCTTTCACATTATTCTTAGATTCCTTTTTTGCAAGTGTTCGGACGTAGACGGCGGGGGACTGCGAGCGAAAGTTGCTGATGGCGTTGACAGCCAAAATCTGGATTCGGTAGAGCGAATCAGGTTCCAACCGGCAGAGTTTGACCGACGTTTGCGCCAAAGTGCCGGCATCTTTCCCATTGACCAACACCACATAGAAAATGTTCTCGTCCGGAAGCATTTCGATGTCCCAATGCAATATAAGGTGGGTAGAAGCCAACTGGTCCACACAAACGCTGGGAATATGGGGGATATCCACGTTTAATTGGCGAGCTAGACGTTCAGCAGGTGTGTGAAGAAGTTGGTAACAACGAAACACCATCCAACAGAGCGATGGAACCACCGTGAGAAGAAGTTCAAGCATGGTGATATCCGGATAGCAAAGGGCTTGTAATTATATTAAACAAGGTGCTGGTTCCTGTTGGCTGTGGTGGTGTGTGTTCTGAAAGGTGATGTAGATCAAGTTTTTTTTTTGCTCGCAGTTGGGTTGCGAAAACTGGGGAAGGTTTGACAGGTGCATGATATTTAGGTTGGGACGGAAGAAAAGAGGAAATGGGAAGAAAAATAGACGAACGCAAAGAAAGGTGATAATATACTTGAATATTGGAAACTTTTCCTATGTTAACTTTTTTCATTATTATTCAACGAGTCCGTGACCTGCAGTGGAATCTTTGTATGATTTGAGTGAGAGCTGTCAGTGAGACATGGTCGCAAAAGCTGAAATAGTCGGAATACAAGATACTGAAAAATAGTTCTACTTTGTTCTCGCTTCAGAAAGTCCCCCTTCTATTGTTGTATTTTCTTTTTCCATTACATAGGGGGTAGCATGGCCCTCATAGGCTGCCCTATGTCACAAGACCACTCTCAGTTTCCAGATCCCAATGTGTCCAACCTTCTCTTTTTGATCCTACTTTCTTCTCCTTGTTGCAACTCCAGCAAGGATGGCATTGAAAACACCCAATAGCAAAAATGGCCCAAATACCCATCGGTCGCTCCATCGACCTCCAACAATAGTAATCACCAAAATTCCCACCCCACCACACAAACTATACAATCCACTGATGCTACCAATCACCCGATGCTCACTTCGTTCTGCCGTTTGACCAATACTACTCACAATACTCATACTGGCGATAATAGTGCCGATCTGTGAAAGACCGATGAAGCTTACCAACACAAAGCATGTGACCGTCCGAGGATCATAGCTAACGTCTCCTCGGCCAACAAAGCACAATCCAAACGTTCCTAGCATGCCACAAGCAGAAGCAGCAACAAGTGTGGCGCGTGAACCCAATCTCTTGGAATCCACCAACATTCCCCAAAGTGGTGACGACAATAACGCTACTGTCTGGGCCACTCCCGTCAAAATGGCCAGAAACACGTATCCATCGTAGCAGTTGTTTCTCAGAGGAAGATCTTCCAACACGATGCCGCTATTTTGCGGGTTTTCTGCTCCACATTGTCCACTATTGTAGAAGAACTTGTACACCATCAATGGAATGAAGACAGCAGTAGCCACTGTGGTGGAACGCGAGACAAAAGCTGCCACGTACGCGAGTTGAATCCTCGAATTATTCTTAGATGCTGCCAATCCCTCCTTGAGCATCTCAATGTAAGTAGTCTCTGGCAGTTCAAGTTCTGGGCTGTGGCCACTGGCTCTTCGCTGTCTCACGCAATCGTAGGCAAATGTAAACACCACGAGTCCACAGCCCACGGCAAAGCATCCCAAAATCGAATACGACAACTTCAAGCTCTCTCTGCTTGTCAAATCAGGATACCAGCTTGTCAATCGCACGGGTAAGGTGAGAAAGCACAGCACCGAGAAAACCGCACCCAATCCAGTTGAAATCCCGAGCAAAGCCGCCAACGACCCTTGTTTTTTATTAGTGTGCTGACTACTGCCGTTTACGAGTCTGGATTCATCACCGAAATCGCCACTTATCTCAGGATTTTCGCCGTTGTGCTCCTCATCGCTTCTCAAGAGTCGCTCACTGCGCTCATCTCCAACTTTCCAGAATGCTATATTGCCCCACCGGAAATCGGAATTGTTGACCTCATGTAGCATCACGGTGACGATACTCATACATCCAGAAACTCCCACGGCAAAAACAGCTCGCCAAAACCAGACATCCGGAAACAATTTCGTTGCTCCGTGTCCATAGCCTAACATTGACACCGCCAACACCGAAAACGACACCAACTGTAGTATTCTGGAGCCCGACGCAAACCCCTTACCCTTCCATGCCCATCCGTTGATCCGGTCGTTAAATGTGCCCAAAAGTGGTGCCACGATAATAGCCACAAGCTCATCTACAGCTCCCAAAGTTGCGATGGCTGAGCCCACGTTCTCTGGAGCAATACCTATTACATCAGAGAGATAGAACGGCTGTGTTGCCAGAAGAAAGACCACAAGAGCGATACACGAGAACCCTGCAGTGTTCAACACGAGCAAGTTACGTACCTTGTAGGTTGGGTTAAGAAAGGTCATTAGTGTAGATTTGAGATAGTTGGAAAGCCGATATGTGGAGAACCTGCATGTGGAAGGTACTCATTTAAAGTTGATGTAATCGATAAAGCCGATATGGTCCGGCCCAGCTACTGGTTTGTAAGTGTGGATGCAAATCAGCAATACAAATAAAAAAGAAAAGTCTAACTTATTATTTGAAGGGCTAGTTCTCACCATTCATCTCAAACCATAGCCATTTCCGCCAAAGCTCGCCTGCCTCACAGATGATTCTGTCCATGTAATCGTAGGTAAACACGTATTCCGTGGTCACCGACCCCTTTTCCTTGTCCTTCTGCTCCTGGTACTGCTTGTACTTGTCACTACGATTGTAGGACTTTGCAGGAAGTCTGGAGAGGAACGTCCGGATCTCGTGCTGATCCAACTCCACCAAAGTGTTCTCTTTGGCTTTCAAAAGCGCAAGCGACACAAATAAAAGCTCGATGTGGGGGTCGATACACGAAAACGGAATCACTCTCGTAGGTAGGTCATCACAAGACGGCAGAGTAGCCTCTGAAGATGTCAAAGTCATCAGATTTTCGACAGAAGAAGACGAAGGCGAGTTGTTGATATGCAAGTCGTTAATCAAATCTTTGAATGAGTCGTCCTTGACAAGCATAGATGCATGATCTTCTTCGTAGTCCAACGACCAGAAGGCATCGGGCCCCAATTTCTCAAGAAGCTCGACTTCAAGGTTGATCTTCTCCGAGTAGTAGCTGGCATTGCCGTCAGCCTTTCGTTTCTGCAAACGCCAACCAATCAAGAGATCCCATACGCGGCCTCTATCCACTCGAGACCATACCTTGGAGCCGCAGTACTTGAGCCACCAGATCAACCACTCGTCGTCATGCAGTCCAAACTTGTTGAGGATCAGTTCCTCTTGGAAATACAGCGAGAGCTCGGGCAACAATCTCTGGAACACGTAGATGAAGAAAGACACGCGCTCCTCGATGGTTCCTCCATTGGTGGGCAACGTGGACTTGTTGATTTTGACGGTCTTTTCACGCTTATTGGCCACTTCCGGCGAATGCAAGAGCACCAATGCGAGTCGCTCAAACACCTCGTGGAACTTCATTGTTGAGATATGGTCATCTTCCACCATTTCGTTCAAGAAATCCCACAAATCAGGCACAGAATCAATGTAGGATTCGTAGTCATCAAAGACAGAACCGATGCACGTGTGGGAACTGGAGGACACCTCGCGTCCTAGAAGTACCCACAGGGTGTTTGGAATGGGCGGGAACCACTCGGCAAGCCCCAACGCTATCCAGGTAAGAGCCTGGTCGTACTTGATGATTTTGCCCCATTTTGTAACGAATTTGAGCACGGCGTTCTCCAAAATATCAAACACACGCAGTTCGGTCTGGGAAAACGGCTCCTCGGCAGAAGAGTAGGCGATTCTATGCATGTATCTTCTCAAATCTTTGCGGATTCGCCGCAGAAGATGCACATCCTGGTCGTCCGATTCGGATTCGGACGAGCCCTTTTCCTTGTCGAAGGAGTCGGGCTGAATGAACGGATTCACCACAAAGGGATGGTTTTTGAGCAAAATGGGCCATACTTTGAACCGAAGAAACGGTGGAACGCCCTTTTGCCGGGCCAAGAGTGCCAATCCGTGGGCGTTTTTCTCCACGATGTAGCGGTGGAACTGGACAAACACGTCGTTGTCGTAGTTGAATGCGGCGACGGGGCGGACTGAGCTGGCCGACCCGGATGACGATTTCCTGCTGGATTGAGACGACTCACGATGGGACATTGTAGATGTTTAATACATGACGGCGCAAGAGAAATGGGGAAAAGAAAGAAGAAGAAGAAGGAAAACGGAGAGTTTTGGGTGGTTTTGGAACCTTCAAACTTGGCTGACTCCAGAAGCCGAGAGACTATGAGAAGAAGAGAGGTCTAGAAGTTGAAACTGCGGAGGTTTTTTTTTTTTGGTTGTGTACCGGTCTTCTGAGCAGTTTACTGATTGAGAAATCGAGCATACGAGCCGGCGCAATTGGTGGAGAAGCCGCGGAGGGAAATGAGACATTTGGGTTGGATGGCTAAGGAGAGATCGTGGAGGCGGTGGGGATGTATAGTAATTCAAATTTTGATTTGCATATTTGTTTTTCGTATTTGCTATTCATTTTTCGTTTTCCCCCTTTATGGTTTGATATTTTTGTATTGCTCTTCATCCTCAGTATTCTTCTGGGCCCGGGTTTTAAGGTCTTCGCACTTTTTTCAGGTCTTCGCACGTTTCTCGCTTTTCTCGCTTTTCGCGCTATCCGCACTTTTCTCCCTCTTCTCAACTTCTCGCTTCTCTCAGTAATCTTATTTTCCCATTCCTCATTTTAGTCTTATTTCTCCATTCTTTCACTGTTGGCTCGTTTCTCATTCACACCCATTCAATTCCCTAACAATTTCTCTTTTTCCATTACTCCTGTGCTTCTCCTGTTCTTTATCCTCACGTCCTTGCCTCTCGGAGTTAACCCGTTTGGTATGCCGATTTCCACCACACAACCTTCTCTGCATCATCACACTTACACTCTCACACTTGACCCTCACATATTCATCAACGGTCTAAGCCTACTTTCATCCATCTTGTCCCATGTTGCACCGCCGTTCTCCCCAGATTCTCAATCCAAGAAAATTCCCTCGGCCATTGTCGGCAACTTAAGCAACCGACTTCTTGTTGCTATTGTATTCGGATTCGCCTGCAGGCGCCGGGTGTGAACCGGTATAACCGTAGGTTATTCACAAAAATTACTAAGTATATATAATAGCCAGGATCGCAGGAAATAGCATTGGGAATCTGGTGCTGCAAGCAATATATCTGGCCCTTTGCCCTTTGCGATTTGCCATTTCGCATATTATCGAACATCTGCTCTCAACACTCTTCTTATCTGAAACATCTACGAAAGGGTGACTACTCAGCAGGATAGCCAGCTAGTAATAGGAATTAGCCAAATCAGTGAAATAAAGCAAATACAACGCTCCGCCAAGTTGCTGCATCATCAACACAACTTCACAATACATAAGCAAAATTGCTCACGATGGTGAATCTTTTCCACTTCAGCAACTCAGCTGATGCCAAAATCAGAAGCGGTACGTATATCCACCTTCTATCCATCATCGACCTTCTACATTTTGATTTCTCCATACTAACATCAGCCATCAATAACGAGCCTCTAGGCCCCTACAACAAGGAGCTCTTGGATCTTTCTAATTTCACCTACAACCCAAAGTCGCTGACCGTTGTGGAGGATGTTCTCCGCAAGAAATTGGCCCGCATCATTGCGTCGGCGGAAAAACCAAGACAACTGACCTCATCTTCAAAGTTGGCGATGGGTCGGTCACAGTCGGTTGGAGGAAATCAATCTTTTCCTGGTCGAAGTCACAACATGAGAAGGGCCACTTCCGTGCACACTACTAGCAGCTCCGATACAAAGTGTGATTTGGTGGTGTTGAAGTGTTTGACGGTGATTGTCTATCTCTGTCAGTATGGGTCGGGGCTGTTTATCAACTGGCTCCGGTCGGAATACCTCAACATAATTGTTCCGCTCGGAAGATTGGCGTTCCATCCACAGTATCTGAATGCCATTTATCTGAAGGTGTCGCTAATTGTGAAGTACTGCGAAGACGACGACCAGTTGGCGTCGAGTCGGGATTCGTTGGATGAGATGCGGAGAGAGATTCGGCCCGGAATCGTTCACCATAGTGTGAGGGTGGAAAGAGGGCACAGTCCGGGGCCCCACTTGGCCAATTTCACCATGGGGATGAGGAAGAAGCCATTGGTGCTTTAAGGGGGAGCCCGCGGGACCAGTGGTGAAGGAAGTGATGGGGTGTTTATAAGCTGCTATGGTGGATATTCATGTGAGGAAACCAGCAGACACGACGTCATGACATTCTCAGTAATTTGATTAATAAGTAATTTGACTAATAGTAATGAAGGAAATGAGGAAGAGAAGAGAAGAAGAGAAGAAGAGAAGAAGAAGTAGTGTCATGTGGCTGAAAAGAATTTTAACCTGGGGCCAACTCTAGAGAGTTCCAAACTTGAGAAGAATAGTTAGAAATCCTGACACGCACTACTAATCCATCAGACCATCATGCCATGGGCCCACCATAGAAATGACTCCTATATGACTCGGAAATCATGGGAAAAACAACTATCTCCTATCAATCGCCCAATTCACGCCTCGCACGTTCCACAATAGGCGGTGTTGATAATTCATCCTTATTGGTCGTCGCAAAAACCTTACTCAATTTTCCCATCTTAGCCGTTATTGTCCCCCAACTCCCCCCAACTCGCCACTACGGCATGGAACATTCCATGGAAATATAGCTGCATCAGGGTGAAGGAAGCCATTTCTGGCCAGAAACTAGCCCACCGCAAACTGAAATGTACGGAACTATGGAAAATGCCTCTATTGTCCACATTCTCAACATTTCATCATTGACCATTTCATTTTTGTCTTGCTTTAATTAGCTGGTTGGAATTGCTTTTTTGCAAACGGTGTAAACGTGCGGCGCGCAGCTTCCTCAATTAGACCCTACTGCATTGCTTTTTCAATTTGGCGTGACGTACAATTAATCGGCACGTGATCCAGCCGCGCCGTCATCAACCCCTATTTGAGAGTATATAAAGGGGGCAAATTGCCGCCCATTTCACTTTTTCATCATTTACTAACCACAATACATAATGCAAATCTTCGTTAAAACTTTGACTGGCAAGACTATCACATTGGAAGTTGAATCTTCCGACACTATTGACAACGTCAAGTCTAAAATTCAGGACAAGGAGGGTATTCCACCAGACCAACAGAGACTTATCTTTGCTGGTAAGCAATTGGAGGACGGCAGAACTCTTTCCGACTACAACATTCAAAAGGAATCCACTCTTCACTTGGTTCTTAGATTGAGAGGTGGTATGCAAATCTTCGTCAAGACTTTGACCGGCAAGACCATCACATTGGAAGTTGAATCTTCCGACACTATTGACAACGTCAAGTCTAAAATTCAGGACAAGGAGGGTATTCCACCAGACCAACAGAGACTTATCTTTGCTGGTAAGCAATTGGAGGACGGCAGAACTCTTTCCGACTACAACATTCAAAAGGAATCCACTCTTCACTTGGTTCTTAGATTGAGAGGTGGTATGCAAATCTTCGTCAAGACTTTGACCGGCAAGACCATCACATTGGAAGTTGAATCTTCCGACACTATTGACAACGTCAAGTCTAAAATTCAGGACAAGGAGGGTATTCCACCAGACCAACAGAGACTTATCTTCGCTGGTAAGCAATTGGAGGACGGCAGAACTCTTTCCGACTACAACATCCAGAAGGAGTCCACCCTTCACTTGGTTCTTAGATTGAGAGGTGGTTACTAATTTTTTTTCGAACTCAAGTTCTATATAGGATAATAATACAAACTTGACAGGGAAACGTTCCAATTGTGGAACTATTTGTAGTATTTAAGAGGTCACTTGATCGAGCTCGTTAAGGACAACGCTAGATGTCTCGGAATTTTTGAGTGATGCAATCTTTTCTAGCACGACATTACCCAATGATGATTGACCGTTAGCTTTGAGGATATCAAGAACCAACTTTGAATTTCTGGCAAGAATGATCACATTCTTCTGCAATCTATAAGACTCACCAAATTCAAGAACAACCTTGAAGCCTTCTGCGAGAGCCTTCAATAGGTCAAAGTTAATGTCGACCTCCAGTACAGCTAAGGGGTCCAAAACCTTCTTGATGAACTCATTATATGAGAAACATGTTCTCCACGACAA
This sequence comes from Sungouiella middelhoveniana, assembly GCA_030557965.1. NCBI lineage: Eukaryota > Fungi > Ascomycota > Pichiomycetes > Serinales > Metschnikowiaceae > Sungouiella > Sungouiella middelhoveniana. The sequence goes on along the minus strand of JANIJQ010000023.1, from coordinate 126,724 downwards.
TTCGTGGCCGCTGTCTTTAAACTTTCTCATTGATTCAAACGCGAAATTCAACAAGTTCAAATTGATACTAGATGCATCTATGGCATCAAAAGTATTACCAATGTACGATAAATATAGCTCTTCCACGGCAATATCAATCTGGCTCTTGTGCACCTTAGAGTTGGATTGTCCCATATCGATGTCAACATCTTCGAAATAGTCATCTGTCTCCACATCTGACATGATGTCAATGTATAGGTCGATAAGTTCTTCTTCGGTAGAGAATACCTTAATAAAGTTTCCAACATCTAAAATAACCTTCATCTGATAGTGTTTGTTACGACGCTTGACTTCGGTGGTGACAGTACGCTTGACTTGCTCGAAAATGTCCTTGTGAGATTTCAAGAAGTCGACCTTCTTCAATGCGAAAGTAACCAATGCTTTGAAGACGACTTCTTTTCCTGACCAAGATTTGCCTTGGGATGACTCCAAAATTATCGTAATCAATCTTGTAGCATTTTTTTCAGAATCCACATCAATTGCCGTACACATTTCAGCAATGGATCCAGCAACGATCTTTCTTATTTCGTAATTATTGGACTTACCGAATTGCTCACAGAGTTGGCAAATTTCTTCGAAATAGTGCTTGATGGCACTGTTCCCACTCGAGCTCTCAATCCATTCCTTCTCAAACACCTCCTTGGATGATTCAACGATGTCGTGACGGCCAATGAATGCCAAAGGTAAGAAAGCAGAAGCTACTGCCCCGAACCTATCAGATCCACAGTATCTGCTCACGGCTTCAGAAGCAACTGCAGCAAGGAGTCTAGAGTTTTCGTCTGCAGATTCAAAGTAAAGACCTTTGATTTTGTTACTGTAAGCAAGCACAGAATCAATTGATGCAATCTTGCAACAATAACCAGCTGCAGCAGCATAGGAAGACGAGATGGTTGAGTTACGGTCACCTAGCTGTCCGATGCAAATGTCGAGCAATGTGTTCCCGTAAGGTACGGTAATGGCATAATGTTTCGTAATGAGACTCACTATGACTCTGCTTCCACATACTTTAGATGGTAATCCCACCGACTTCTTTATGTACTTGCGAAGCAGCTGAACTGTTTCAGCCATTAACAGCTCATCTAGTAAGCCCAAGAGTTGCTCAATAGCATCCATCATTGGAGAATGACCCAAGCTTTGAAGTCTTCTGGCATCCACTTCGCTGCTCTTGAGATTGTATTTGTCTGCATTCAACACCAAATAATTGACAATCTCTGGCTCGAGTGTAGACATTAGCTCAACGAAGATTCCAAGCAACTGAGGAACATGGGGCTTAACTGCCTTTCCACCAGTCTTGCATAGTTTCAAAATCGTTTCCAAAGCGAAATTACGAATTTCTTCAGCATCGTTCAAGAGACCCTTGTTACCCAAGAAAAATGGAATCAAGTTATTGAGAACTTCTGTGGCTTTCGACTCAGTCACATTACCTGTCGTTACATCCGCTGTCCTAATCACAATTCTTGCTAAGGTCTTTGCCAATTGGGTTCCTTCCTTTCTCACGCTGACCTTAATATCGTCCATGGCACGGAAACTCATGTTCCAAACTTCTTCTAATCTCGACTCGTATTGTTCCAATGATTGTGTTTGAAGGAGCTCATTCAACGCAGCAGCACTAGCTTGGCGAACTCTCCACTCTTTGCTACCCATTCCTTTCAAAACCTCATCCAAAATGATATTGAAATTCTCACGGACGGTTTTCAGCGAATCCTTGACAAGAGCAATCCAAATATCATTCATAGACTTCGAAACCTGGGAGTTCGGATCAAATCTGTACCGATACAACTTTGGTATCAATCTGGCATTCAACTTCTCATTCTTAGCCAACATATCGTCCAAACTTGACTTCGACAAGATAGAACCCAATCCAAATGCCATACCTCTTCTTGTAGACCATAAAGCATTAGATTTTGCCAAGGACATGAACTTATACACTAATGATGGATCACCAACATCAGCAGCCAAATTCAAAACATCTTTGTAGGTAGAGACAGAGCCATCATTCGTCTTCAACACATCTTCCTCGAAAAGTTGTGTCTCGAGGTCAACAGTTCCAGCACCCAAAGATGAGGAAGCCTTGGAATCAGTGAATGATTTGAAGAGACCTTTAACCAACGTTTCCTTCAATTCGTTGTCGCCGAGTTCGTATATGATACTCAAACCACGCGAAGCCGACTCCTGAACTAATTCCGTTCTGTCTGCTAAAAATCTCATGAATGCCACATGAATATCACCAGCATATGTCTTGATAAGGGGCAAGTGTCCCAAATACTGAACTATTGAGAGCAACCAAATGCAAGCAGCAGTTCGAAGAGAGGGCTTTGTCTTTGAACATGCCTCAAGCACCTTCTCAAGAATCACTTGGAGACGGCCTGTTTCGCTGGGCACATATGCAACTGCTTCTCCTTCAATATCAATCATTTGCTGTATCTTTTTGGATTGCCACCCACCAGCGAGGGTCAGAAGTGCTTCACCGCTAGCAAAAATGTACTCCATCTGCTTCGAAACGTGAGTATCATATACTAGCTTCTCGATGGAATTTAACTCTTCTGGAGTAGAGGACTCGTAGGTCTCTGGCAAAGCAAGAGCAAGTTTGGATAATGTCAAAACAGACAATTCATGGCACGATTTTGCACGAGGGTCAATAGCTTTACGAATGTCACCAATAAATGACGACACGTTGTCCGCCAAGTTCAAATTTGGTCCTAAAGCTCCAAATACTGCCAACTGAGAAATGGCTTCCAAGCAGGCATCATACAAGCGGGTATCGGACAAACGCTGCGACAAGTCTGCGAAGTATTGTCTCACAAGTACTCTATCGATTTCCTCAGCCCGAGATCTAAGCACCATTCTAGAAATAATGAATGCGGAAGCCATCATGCGAGCTTCAACAGTATAGGAAGGAGCCCCATCAATCGCCAAAGAGGCCAACATTCCGTTGACAGTGCTCAGGGTTACTGAAGGATGGGTTCCTATGACACCCACAGTTTCACAAAGCTCCTCGAGAGCCTTTCTGGCAAGTGACTTTTCATTCACCAAGGTCAACAATTTAGGGAGGGCAGGAATTAGTTTCTCTACCAAAGATGAAGGAGACATGGAGACTAGCAAGGCGAAAACATATCCATAAGAGATATCCGTGGCAATGGTAGTCTTGCCAGCAAATTGATCAAAGAATGCCTCAAATGTCATCTCAAGAAACGAATGAAAGACATTTGACGTGGTCTTGTCTGAGATGTCCATGGAAGTATCAACTCGTGCCAATACGCCGATTTCTGAAACTACAAGCAGCCGCACAGTCCCATCCACCTCCAAAGCCTTGTCAATTCTTGAGGTCCAATCATCATCTGAAACAATGACCGTGGACTTACCATCAATTGCTTGCATAACCAAGACCCTCAACGTAAACCGAATTGCTTCACCAAAGCATTGGAAAATTGGAGAAGAGCTGTCTGCAGCTTTCAATTCATTTTTGATAGTGACCGTCATATCTGCAAACGAAGGAAAGCGAACCTCAGATTTCTTACCCAAAAAGTGCAAGGATGATTCAAAATCAAGAGAATTGGACGACTGGAGAAGATTAAAATAATATGGATGCAAACCCTTATTTGCTTCCTCCACTGTCTCTGAGTTATTAATTTTGTTCGTTCCCAAGATGCAAAGTAGTCTCGCTTCAGAATCATCAAAAGGAAAAGTGCAGTTGACGTACTTCATGGCAAGATACCGACAAGAAGCGATACTGGGTCCATGAGATGAAGACACCAAGATATCTCTCAATATTTGCTTCAACTGCTGCTTACTATCCCTGGAAAGTCCAGGTAAGTGAACTGTGAGTCGAGAGAGAACTTCTTGGAGCACTGGTCTCATATCTGAACTCTCGCCTTTCAAAGAATCAAACAAGAACACCAAGTACAGCAAGTCGTTCACCCACAATTCAGGAGAATTGCGCAAAACATCACCAAGAGCCTCATACTGAAGTTGCCTCAGTCCAATCGCCGTCCTATAGTTTGTAACTTGAGATGTATCTATTTCAGGCCACCCATCCGCCGTAATGGCTTCCTTCAATTTAGCAGCAATACTGACCTCGAAACCGCTGCTAGATTTTGCAGTGGTATTGGACAGAGTAACTTTCCTGATAAATGTAACCGCAGTTTGTCTCAACTTCAAATAGTCAGACAGAAGCCCCAAGTTGGATATAGTCTCGATTTCAGCAGGCGACATGGCGACATTACTCTTGCAAAGGAACAGCAATACCTTCTCTTGCAATGTTGACTTCACAGGAGGAAATTTCCCTTCCACACCTGTAAATAACGACACCAATGTGGAAATAAGCTTCTCATCCTCAGTGTCCACCGCCAATCTCTTGTACCACATATCTGCACGATCAGCAATAACTGAGGAAGAGTCGGTGGTAGCAATAAGCAAGGGAACCGTCAAGGCTTCATCGGAGAAACCCAAACGCATAAGCTCAAATAGTTTCACCTTAGTGGCGTTGATCTCATGCTGGGTCTTGTAGGTGGTTCCGGCCTCAATTGTAAAGAACGCACAGTCGTCAACACTCATACCTCCAGTTTGAATAGGCACTCCACCAGAATTCGGCTGGAGCAAGAAGAATTTCAGAAACTTTTCGGACAAAAAGAGCTCGTCCAGCGGATTCTTATCGAAACCATACGCCTCTCTGGCCAACTTTACGGCATCTACATCTGCTACTGGAGCTTTCCAGCCACCCAACACTTTGACGAGAATACTGAACAATCTAGCGGCAACACTAGTGCTGTAAGTGCTGATCCCCTTCACAAGGTCGGGGATAAGAGCCCCTTGCGCCTCTAAACTTAATCTCTCCACTCCTTTGGAGAGAAATAAGAGAGTGTATAGTCTCACCTGAGACACATTGTGGCCAACAGGCACTTTTGGGTCTTTTACCTGAGAAAGAAGCAGCAAAACAGGCAATTGAAGGTTCCTGGCAGCTGTTATTCTCGGGAAAATGTTCTGGACGGACTTGAACACCGCCAGCCTGACTTGTGCATCGGGACTAGCGAGCTTAAGTAGTAATGGGGCCAAATACAGATTCAAAGCATTCTCCAACTGCGAGTCGGTTTCGGCTAGAGCAATGCGGAGGTCGACTTTGTTGACCAACTCCAACTCCCTGGAAGCCATTTTGCCAAAAGGAATTGTAGTTGAAAGAGAATTGATGGCAAAATGTCGGCTACTAGTGGCAATCTATGGCTTGAGGTTACCTGCCGGAAGACGAATCTGGGGTTGAGCCAATGGATGAATAGTCGAAGGAAAGAAGAAAACTAGCAAAGAAAGAAAAAACAATTCTAGAATCGTATAGTGCATTATGGCTATGTGCTCTTGTACTCTCGCAAAATCACAGGAACAGACGATGGAGGCAATGAACCCAACTCGGTAACGACCTTGTTGATGTATGTAGGAGGAGTCAAGTCATACATAATGTTCAAGATATTAAGCGACGGGATTCTTCTCCACTCTTTCAAAGGCTCTGTAGGCTCGCTGGACTCCTCCTTCTTGTCGTTGCCCTGAGGTTTTCCCGGCGCAGCTTGTTTCTTTTCATCTTCCTTCAGCTTGATGAACTCTTCGAGTGCCAATGATCTCCTCACATGCTTCGTTTTACCCTCACCATAAGCCACCAAGTCATCGGGATCAGCCAATTCATTAGTAGTGACAGAGTCTAATTGAACACGATCTGAAAATTTGATGGACTCACAGCATGTCAAAACAGGAATGCTCCGTCTATGGCACATCATGGCAATCATGGCGGTTCCCACACGAGAATACAAGTGGCCGTTGGAGAGCATGGCATGTGCCCCCAAAAATGCAATATCCACATCCTCGAGGATCGTCGATGACAACAGGTTGATCAATACATAGTTCACCTTGATCATGTTCTTGGTGATGGGTGGGGCGGGTGCGGTTCTTCTAATCAGAGAAACCACCGATTCGGAGTCGGAGTGGGTCTGCTCGGCAACTGAGGTGTCCACCAAGCTCTTCAACAACTTTTTACCCTCGAAAAGTGGACGCGAGTCCACAATCACAAGGTTGAAGGTCTTATCTTGCGCCAATACACAGTGCTGGAAGAGCTTCAACAAAACCTCCGAGTGTCCAAACGTCAATACGGTGCATCCGTTGGTGATATGCTGCGAGGCACTCTCTATTATAAGTTGGTCCGACAAGTCAATTTTTTCTCGAATAAACTCGGTGATTTGGTTGCACAACATCTCCTTGGCCTCTTGCTCGGGAGTATCGATGGAAATATGGGAAATCTCCTGCTTCAACCATCGGATAGCATTTCCCATGGAGGTCGACAACGGCCTAGAACTCTTCAAATACTCAATCTGGTGGGACAAGTGGCCCGTCAAGTGTCGCGTTAATGTAGTGTTTTCCGGGGTCTGATAGTCCCCAATAACGACCTTGAATACGTTCAACATCTCTCTCAATCTGGCAGTGGATCCCACGATCTTGTGGTTGCTGAAGTGCAAACTCAATGTAAGAATTGCTGGGTGCACAATATGGGAAACGGTGGGAGAAGAGGCATATCTTTGTTCCCTGGTTTCCAAATGGCTGAAAAGCGCAGGAATCTTCTTGGAGTCGTCCTTGACCACCGCCTGACTCAACTGTTTCTTCAAGTTGGTGTTTGTGGCCAGCAGCTTCTTCTTTTCCATTTTCTGCTGGGCAATTTGTTGCTGCTGTTCGGGTGTAATGCCTGCTGCTTCCTTCTGGGCTGCTCTTTTGGCTGCTTTCTCCTTCTTTTTCAACTCTTTCAATTCCTTGTTGGAGAGCTGCTTGGGCTCTGCCTGGGCAGGAGGTTCTGCTGATTTTGAAGCTTTTTCTTCACTCATCTTCTATGTTAGTATCCTACCTAAGACAAATAGCTCCGATCAGTATAGTGATTCACTTTTTTCTGGCTTCACCTATGTACACACCGATGGATCCATATACTATTAATCCTACAACTAATTACCATCTTCGACATCACGACTTTAACTCTCGGATAGCTCTCCGTATGTTCCTCTCTTCTTTGTCGTGTCATACAACCTCACAATCTTCTCCAAGTTCGGATCGTCCACTTGCGAGAATGCGAATCCTCTTTGTTTCTTGATTCTCTGCACCTGTCTCACCTTACGGATAGCCTTCTCAAACTGCTCCATGCGAGGACGGTAGTCTTGAATATTGTACTTCTGGATTTCTTGCACGTAATGGTAACTTTCAGGGCTGTAACTTCTCTTGAAGAACTTCCAGGCAAAGTCACGCATCAAGCACAAGATGGCCACCCCGAACACAGCAGCCCAGAATGTCAAGCTGGGATAGGTATGTGCCAAAACTCCGTAGTACTCACGAGAGGTATGTGCCATAGGCGCAATGGTGGCGTATCCAGGGAACCAAATCAACCAAAAGATAAATGAACCTGGAATAGCCAAAAGGGTGAACTTCGTCCACAACGTGACAACCAATGCAGCCTTGCCCAATGCTGTCAACGTACAAGTCGTGTACACCATGGTACCCCATGCCCATTGGTTAGCTACCTGTCCATGTGGCAAGTAGTTGGAGTACTTATTGATAGCCATGAGACAAACAAAGATGAGGGCGGAGTGGTAAAATCCGTTGATGATCCATCCCCAGAAGATCTTCACATTGAAGAACTTTCTCTTTTGGCCCAACTGGTACAACTGAGGGTATCTGTCCAACAAACGAGCGCTCACAAATTGGTCAAACACTCCCATGACAAATGGCGGGAATACCGTAAACAAAACGTTATATAAGGTCAAAGTCCATGACTCGATAAGAGACTGTCCTGAGAATGCATTGGTAAACACGAACCAGAACTGGGTCATGTACAATGCAACATTCTTGTAAAAGGAATACAAGATCGCATTCGAGATACGCTGGTATGACCAAGCACCGTGCACTAAAAGCAATTTCTTCAAGTACTTGAACTGTCCAATGGAGATATCGGCACTTCTGGCTGCTTGCATACCTTCCATACCATTGATTCCAACGCCAACGTGCGCTGCTTGAATCATAGACACATCATTGGCACCGTCTCCGATGGCCAACAAAAGCGACCTCTTCTTCTTTCTCTTCACCATTTTCACAACCAATGCCTTCTGTAATGGCGATACACGGCAGCAAATTACTGCTCTACATCGAGTGGCCAATCCCAAGAAAGCATCTTCCAACTCAGGATCAAGAGCAAAACCAAGCGAATGGCCGTCAATGATCAACGCCAATGAAGAGTCGAGGACTGACTCGTCCATGTCGTGTTGATGCTCGTGAATCGCATCCAACTTTTCCTGAAGATTACGCTTGGTATCTGCCTTTGTTTCCTCGTTGATAATCAAAAGGTTCATGTCCTCACTCAAAAGCTTACAGGACATGCCGATATTAATGGCAGTCTCTTGTCTATCTCCAGTAAGGACCCAGACTTTGATACCCGCATTCTGCAACGTGTGAATAGTTTCTGGTACTCCATCTTGCAACTTATCCTCAATTGCAGTGGCACCCAAAAGGAAAAGATCTTTCTCAATATTCTCGGCCACTTCATCTAATTTCTCAGTTCTATTTTCCAACGAAGTCGAAGCTTCGTAGTATTTTCCAGCCCAATCTTGGTATTCCTCCTCGGGAACGATTCTGGATGCAATACACAAGGTTCTTAATCCTTCAGAAGCAAAATCTTCCAAATGTCTAATGGTGGCATCCACAAAAGGTTGAGGTTCCATTTCTGAAAGACGTTCCAAGATAACAGTATCTGCGCCTTTACAGAACAAACGGATAACACCATCAGGGCATCTGAAAATTGCAGACATTCTCTTTCTAGTGGAATTGAACTCGCAAACATTCAAAAGCTCATATTCGGAATCGCTGTCAGTTATTGCTGAGTGAATTGTAACTCCCTTGGGCCTCCGTATCGTAAATTCATAGCCCAAATCAGCAGCACCTTGCACCAACGCACCTTCATCTGGCGAGGCAGCCTGGTATTTAATAGCACCGGTTTCCTCGTTGATTTCAGGAATAACAGTATGACACGTGCTGAGTAAAACGAAAAACTCGTTGATGATGGCTGATTGTTGCAGAGAAGTGTCCCTCAAGTGGGCTTGCATATCGGCAAAGCTGTAAAATCCAATCTCGATACCATCAATCAACTGAGCCTGGCCCTCCTCTGGGATTTCCTCAGTATAGCACTTTCCTCCAATTGTGCAAGATTTGAACTCCATGACATTTCTCGTCAAAGTGCCAGTTTTGTCGGAAAAAATGTAGTCGATTTGACCGAGCTCTTCCACCAAAGAGGAAGTACGAACACCAGTAGGTGTATCTGACTCGGCATAATACATGTCCAAATCGCTTCCAATCATGTAGGCCTGGTAGTATTTGATAATTTCAACGGTGACGAACAAAGAAATTGGAACCAAATTCGAGTACAAAATCCAAAACGTCAAAATATCCTTAAAGAAAAGCTTGACCATAGAAGTTCCTTCTAAGTACAAGTAGCCCAACAGACTCTTGTTGATCTGAATCTGTGCCACGTTTCCAATTGAAGAGACCAACGCCAAGGTAATTAAAATGGAGAATAATGCAATGATTTGCAAGTTAATGATTCTTTCAACATCAGTACGCTTAATAGGCGCAGCTGTAGCGTTACGCATCAACTTAGTTTCGTGACCAGTGAAGATGACAACACCGTGTATCCACGGTGTATTACGCAAGGTAGCTCCTCTAAGCAACAATTGCTCTGGTGCAAGAGGAATTTTTTCAACAGAGCCAAAATTTTTGAGGGTACCTTCGTAGGTGTACAAGGAAGAATTTGGTTGTTCTGACAACACTTCACATCTGGCAAGATCGTTGACTAACGAATGCGGGCTCACCATATGAGCCGTCTCCGGCTTAGACTGCTTGATTTTTAGATTAGTCTCTCCATCCAAGTTTGCAGTTTCAATGTAGCACAAGCCTTCTGGCTCGGATGAACTCAAGAGAAGTAAATCGGCCGGGAATGGCTCTTCGTTGTTGACACGAACAACATCTCCAACATGCACCTGGATCCATTTTCTTAATTGAAACTCACCCGTGGCCAGATCTAGAACTAGCACCTTTGTGTTATTGAGCTCCTTGTCTGCGTTTGCACGTTTGATATCCTCCATGATCTCCTTGATTGCCGAGACTAGAAGCACAATGGTCAACGTACCAATTGTAGTGTACCTGTTAGTCGGAGAGACGTTTGGAACCTGCTGAATGATAGAGGTGAAGAGGAAAAACAAGTTTGCATACTTGCTGAACTGCTCAAAGAGAAACTTGGGCAAGAAAGTTGCAAAGTTATATTTGGTAGTGGAGATGTGGTTGCCGAAATAGCCAAATGCAGCGTTCTTGGACAGATCCATGACAAATATTTCTCGAGGTCCCACGTTTATAGTGGCACTGGCCGTCTTCTTTCGGGTGAAAACACCCTTGACCTTGCCAAACATCTTGCGGATGTCAAAGTCGCTCAGTCCGTTCTGTAAATTGTTATCCTGGAGCCGATCCGTATAGTCGTCCATGCCCATATAGGAAGCATCGCCCTGCCCATTCATGTTAGTCCGCAAATTAGAGAAAAATCCCTTCTTCTGCTGTAGCAGAGGCTCGTTGGATGTGCCTAAAAGTGGCACCTGACGATGGGTGGTGTTTTCAGGGTATCTCGTTGGATCGTGGTAGTAGGTGTCGTCGTCTTCATCCAGAAGCATCAAAGTATCCGAAAATGGATTCTGGGGACCGCCTGGCCGTCCTTGCTGAGACGTCGATGTCTGATACTGATATGGACTATCATAGTCTGGGTATTGGTCGACGTCGAAGTCAACATTGTCTCTAGTAGATGGGTAGTGGTCTAGATCTAAGTCGATCAAATTGCTTCTGTCTGCGAATGGATCTTCGCTTTCCTTTGCCATTGGGACAGGTAGCGGTGAAGAAAGTACAGTGATCCAGGCTATGTTGAACTAGTGACCGCGGTGTGTATATAGAGTATGGCCATGGAGAATTACTTGGGGTGTTGATGAATAGGGGAGTGGTGAATTAGCATGATGGGGAGTTTATAAGCTGTGTATTGGTATTTTCACTTTCTAATGCTTCAGATTATGAAGCATGGAATCCTTTGGGTAAAATTGGTTGGCCATCAGTTTGGTGCGGATGAGTTCGCTAAGTGTTGAATTGGTTGTGAGGTAGGGGAATCAAGTAGTAGAAATGGTAAGAGGTGGTGGAAACGGAAGGAGATGGCATGTTTAGTGAATATAATGTTGCAAATTTTATTTTTGTCTTTTTGTGGTGCTCTTAAGTTGTTGACGTGTCCAGAGATGGTGCTTTTCGCAGCCATTGACGTTCTTGGAGAACAATACAAACATGGGATCAATTCAGCCTTGAAGAATACTTGCTAAATAAGGAGAATTCGATGGGAAATTTTATTTCAAATCTTAAAGAGGCTTAAAGTTGGGAACCGCCCGAAATAGGAATGATTGCTGGCCGAGGAGAAACATCATGAATCCGAAGCCATGAAACTGTACAACAGAGAGAACAGAACTGAGATAACAATCGTGGCTAAATACTTTGCGCCATTAGAAATAGACCATTTGTGGCACGGGGTATACTTGAACAACAAATTAGAAACGCTAACGCTACTTGGGCCATAATTCACAGCAAATCCCCAAACTAGCTGTAGTTAACTATTATCGCTATTTTTTCCCATTCTACATAGAAAATCACCCAATTCAGCATACTTAGCCTCCCAGTCCGCAAGTACACTACTCTGTCTCCGCCTACCCATACCCATAATCACTATTGGTATTTTCTACTACTCCAGTTCTTGGGCCGCTCAATAGACCAACACTGGAACTTCACTCTCTAATTCTGTAATTCTCATCACCATCAAAAAATTAACTGAGTAAATGACCAGCCTTCCCCATCGACCTGGACCAAAGGAAGTTGGAATGTGCAGAATTTCCCTGCGGGCTGGCCCACTGATGGCCCAGCCATCGCTAATATTGGAGCCCAATCCACGGCCAATTTCCACATGTGCTAAAAAGATGAATGGATTCATTAAAAAAAGTCTCGAATTCCTTCACCGTCTCACAATCTTCTTCTTCGTTCTCTTCGTTTTACTTATCTAGTTACTTCGCGTCATCTAGATTCGCGACTCGGCCTTCGCTCTCACCTGTCAGTTTCAGCCAAGTCCTCATCGAATACCAGGAAAATAGTAGAACATCCAAAAAAACTCAAATAATCCACAAAATCAAATACCCCACCGCTCCCTTACCCACTTCCTATACGTACCTTCCACCCCATCTAATGCTAACCTCTACCTTTCTTCTTTGTTCCGTTTCTCTGGCACGTCAGCCTTTCCTTTATGCCGCGCCAGTTTTTCTCCGGGACAACATTTCAATATTCACCTATTTTTACCAACTACAACGTCCCGGGTTTTCTTTCACATCTTGCAAGTGTTTGTGGGTCTATTACTTCGCCACATCTCACTGTAACTCCTCACACTTTATACCTTCATTTTGAAATCACGATAACTCCATCTATATTCCAAGGTTACAAAACCGAGTTCGAACTTCCCCACATCGCCATACTTTCCACAGAATGTCAACACAACTAGCGGAAAGAAGCCGGTTCTCCCAACTTGGCCATGTGTTGAAGAAATATATGAAGTTCATAGGCCCCGGCCTCATGGTATCTGTCGCGTATATGGACCCAGGAAACTATTCCACTGCCGTTGCTGCGGGCTCAGCCTATCAGTACAAATTGCTCTTTTCCATATTTCTTCTGAACTGTCTAGCCATTTTCTTACAGATATTGTCGGCCAAGTTGGGTGCCGTCACCGGACTTGATCTCGCTGCCAACTGCCGCGAGAACTTGCCTCCAAATCTCAATCTCTTCATCTATATCTTGGCTGAGATCGCCATCATTGCCACAGATTTGGCCGAGGTGGTCGGAACCGCTATTGCATTGAATATTCTCTTCAAACTCCCGTTGTTTTTGGGGGTTATTGTCACCGTCGTGGATGTGTTGGTGGTTCTCATGGCATATAGACCAAACGGGCCTCTCACGTTCATCAGACTATTCGAGGGGTTTGTTTCCGTTTTGGTTGCGGCCACAGTAGTCTGTTTTGCCATAGAGCTTTTCCAAGTGAGCAAGGAGCCCGACTTCTCATTCATTGAGGTGTTGAAAGGGTTTCTACCCAATGAGAAGGTGGTGGACATGAGCGAGAGAAAGGGCGGAAACGGACTCTTTTTGAGTTTGGCCATTCTCGGCGCTACCGTCATGCCTCATTCCTTGTACCTTGGATCTGGTCTCGTTCAGGCTAGACTCAAAGATTACGATATCAAGCATGGGTTCCATAAGCCAGGAAAGCAAGCTCAGATTGCTGAGAATCAACAAATCGACTCGAACGAGACCTCAATCGACTTCTCCTCCGACGACTACGCTCGTGCTGTTGGTTTCGCTGAGCCAGAAGAAAGCTACAAGCCTTCCCTCCACGCCATTAATGACACCATGACATACACCATCGTGGAGTTGGTGATTTCGCTCTTCACCGTGGCGCTTTTTGTCAACGCAACTATTCTTATAGTGGCGGGTGCTACCATCGGAAGCAAGTCCAAGAGAGATGATGATGACGATTCCGATGATGACTCAGACGACGACGGAAACGGCTCCGAGGGTGGAGACTTGTTCACCATCTACAATTTATTGTCCACCCACTTGTCACCTACTGCAGGGTTTGTTTTTGCCTTGGCTCTTCTTTCCCTGGGCCAGAGTGCTGGAGTAGTGTGTACATTGGCGGGCCAGATGGTACTGGAAGGGTTCTTGCTGTGGAGTTTTCCTCCTGTTGTCAGACGTCTTGTTACCAGAGGATTGGCCATCGCTCCATGCTTGGTTGTGGTTTCTGTTTCTGGCCGTGAAGGTTTGGCTAGAACATTGAATGCGCTGCAAGTTGTGCTTTCATTATTACTTCCTGTGGTCACGGCTCCCTTGATCTGGTTTACATGTTCCAAGGAGATCATGAAGGTGCCTATTTTAGTACGTGAGGGTGACGATGATGAAACCATCTACGATACTGATGAATCAGACCACCACGACTCGTTCACCCAGTCGACAATTTACAGTCCAAGAAAGCCAACTCGATACAATGTCACCGAGCCAGCCATTCGTCTCCAAAACCTTAAGAATGCCCATCCTTGTGCTGGTTGGGAAGACAGTGACGATGAAAGTCACGAGCATCAATTGCTTGTTCTGCTGAATGTGGCTGGCTCACGTTCACATTCCGTCATAGACACGATTCCCACCAATGGAGCACGTGAACCATTGAACGATGACACTTTCCATGGTTTGGACGAGGAATCAGGCGTTGCAGACGAGAACTCCCTCTTTACGGTGCGTGGATATACCGACATGAGCAATGGGCCAGTGATGACGGTACTTGCAGTAGTTGTATGGGGGTTTGTTACATTTCTCAACATATTCTTGTTGGGAAGCATGGTACTTGGATACGATGTGCCTTTGTAATTTCAATAATAGATAGCATGGAACGTTGCGAGAGTAGAGTAGCTATGAAATACTAGATTGTTCAATGGATTTAACACACAGGCTCGTGACTACTAGATAATTCATCATACTAAATTCCTCCAAAACAGGGAAATATCACGGAATAATTAATAATTGAAAAATGAAGTCAATATGAATGTATTCTTCAAAATCACAAAGACTTCCCGCCTTCAAAGATGATTATCGCACGACCTTCTCACCTCTTTCTACCTCGAGAGTGGAAGGTCTATGGAAATTCTCTGCAGCATGGATACATTCATAAAGTCAACGTCAGACCTCCTTGAGGCTTTCCCCGCAGCCACGGTGCTGATCACATATTCCAACGTTGCAAAAAAACTGAAAACTGACGACGCAAGAAAAGCATCTAATGTGGTGAAGTTCAAGGTGTACGATTCCCAACTGGGCAATTGCATCAAATATTCGACGTACAAGACGAAAGAATTATCGAAGTTATTGACGTTTTTAGGGCCCCATGGTGTTAGCATGAAGAGAAAAATCGACGACGACGAGACAAGTGATAAGAAACAGAAGTTGAGTGTGGGGGCAGCAGGAGTCATGAGCAATGCAAAACTTGAAGAAACCCAACTACCAGAGGCGGTGGAATCGAATGTGGGAACGCCAGCACCAGAAGAAGTCGCAGCAACCACTAGTTCGAAGAAAAAGAAGAAGAAGGGCAAGAAGAAGTGATGAGTGATGACAAGAAACAGCAATGCGTTTAATACAAGAGCAGAAGTATATAGCACCTGGATATTATTAATGGCGAGCTTGACGAAATATCAACCTTGGGTAGGCAAGGCAATTACATGCTCCAGTAGTACAGGTCGAACCAAAGGCAGCTCGGCAGTAGAGGGAGAAATACTCAAGAACGGAACATGCCCTTCAAGCGGGTGATCAAGCCATCGCGGCGGCTAGTGCGCTTCTCAATAGTCTTGACAGGCAGCGGGAACGACCCAGGAACCTTCAAAGCATCCACAGTCTCACCGTCTGGCTGCTGAGGGCGGCCAGTAAAAGAGCTATTGCGAGAGTTAGGGCCAAGAGTGGTAACTTCCGAGTCTTGGGTGGCTCCGGTGCTTCCCGAGCTTCCTTGCTTGGCAGCGGCTCCTCCGGCGTTGGAGGTTGTTGGGGTGATGTCTTCGGGGGCGGTACGATTCCTCGCCAAGCGGTTGCTCGCATCAAAGTTGTCTTCGTCCGCACGGGAGATGTTCTCGTATCCCGAGCCTTCGGAATCAGGAACAGACACCGCCGCGTACGACGATCCAGACGTCAGCACGTTGGTGAGTCTCTCCTCCTCGTCGCGGGTGTCTGGCTCAGCCTTGGCGGGCACAGTCACGGTAGGTTCTTCCGCCACGGGCTCGGCCTCAACCTCAACCGGGGTGGCCTCCTTGGTGAACTCTTGCACTTCGACCAACTCGGCGGCATCCACGTAATTGTTTGGGTTTCCGTGCTCGTCGTACTCGATCTTGTAGGATTCGTCGGTGACCCAGTCGGAGCCGTTAATGACAAACTTGAACACCAACTTCTGGCGCTCGGGCACACGCAAGATGGCCTCGAACGCGTCGGAGCCGGCGTCCTTGGCCAAGATTCCCTGGGTCTGGCCCCAGGCGTCGAAATTGCCCGTCACCACTACCGAGTGCGTATCAGGATTCGCAGGCCTGCGAGGTTAGTAGGGATAGCGGCGTGAAACTTGGGGCGAGCCCCTCAAACTGCAAATGGGAGGATCTAATCACGAGCGTCACGGCGGGGCAGGCAGCCATGACAAACGTCTCCCAGATTGTTACGAGGGATGACGATTTTGACTCAAGGTTCTGATTCGGAGAATTAAGGAAAAAGGATCGGAGCCCCATTCAGGGTCCCTGGGGAAGCCGGGGGGCAGTTAGCAAAGCAATCAGTCAACATACCACGTGAACTTATAAGTGAAATAAGACATGGAAGAATCAACCACGGAGATAGTCCTGGAGAAAAGAAAGGGAGATAAAAGGATCCGTCAAGGAGTAGATCAATTAAATATGGCGAAAAAGCAACCCGTGAGTGGAAGCAGGCCGACTGCACTACCGCGCACTTCTCTGCGCCGCAGGAGATAAACTAGTGGGGGGCCGTGGAGATACTGGGGGAGTGGCGAGGGGAGAAGAAGGGTTTTTTTTGGAGGCACACGACATTCCACCAGTTGTAACAGTTGGGGGAAGCCAACAGACCCCAACTGGCTATTTATCGCCAGCAAACTCCCGGTTTTTAGTGGGATTATGTGTGGATGGTGCAATATTCCCTAGGGAACTGTCCTGCACACCGCGATAGCACGGGGCGTCCAGTGCCGGGTCTTGTGAGCAGGAAGTAGTCATATTGGCAATGTTTGTTTATTATTAGAGACTAATTTGTGGATGGGGCGGGCTGAGCAGTGAGGACAATTGGAAAAGATCGATCAAACTCAAGAAGATTGGTTAATGGACGCATTTAAAATGAGAAATTACATGGAGTGGTGACCCGGAAGATAGCCACGGCGATGGGTGGTGGATGCTCCTATTCTTATATTCCGCCTCTGGTGGCCGGAAAATCCTTACCGCGTTCTGTAGGTTGTCGGAATTTTTTATTGAGACAGGCTCCACCGCCACAATGGGGAAAAGATTTCCCGAAGTACGAAATTTACGACCTTGTGGCAACGGGGTGAATGCGTCAGGGTGTATGTACAGAGATTTTCCTTTGTGGGAGCGCAACGCCTGAAGCCCTGTGGAGCGCAAGGAGGACTTGAGCATGTTGTTAACTAGGGGTTATTCGTGAAGGGAGGTGGCTCATAATCGAGAGGTGATTTGAGAATGTGGTTGGTCTTGTGAGGGTTGAACAAGACTCGTGAAGATCGGGGGTTAGAGAATTGGTAGATATAGAACAGTAGATATAGAGATACTGAAGAGTAGAGGAGGGTATAAGTAAGCCGCGCACACACACTTTTGCTTCAGTAAAAGCCAATATTTCCACGACAGTGCAGGCATTCTCTTCAAATTTCTGGATCCTCATGTCTCTGTTTCATCCGTTTCACTACTGCAGCCATCTGAGGCTGAACTCTCTGAAAAGTGATCTGCAGAGCTTACTATTTATAAGTTGGGATATTTCTCCTTTGATTTGCTTGCTACTCCATTCTCTTCTTGTCCCAGAATCTGTGCGATGAGTTTTCTTTATTTTTTTTTTTTTTTTTTTTTTCTGAGATTTCGCAGCCATCGTGTGCTTCTTGACCCTTATTATTACTCAACAAAATCTAACGCCCGATATGTCCGTTCTGTATGAAACCTTCACAATGAAGACCCTGGACGATGTAAATTTACAACACCCCCAGGGTAGTTATTGAGGTTGAACTTTGTGGATTCTGAGAATTCATGCCATCTTGTGGTACTTAAGTACATGATTTCAAAAAGCTATGATGCAGAATGGACGGTGGCCGTTTCGGATTTGACTTGCTACCGCTGTAAAAATGACAAGTAGAGAAAGAATTCAATTTTACAGGATCGGTCGTCTAACGTGGATTCTGTTGCCTCCCCCATCGCCACCAGAGTTTTCGTTTTAAGATATCATGTCCTTAATCCATTGACCAGATAGTGTTCAGCTTAGCTGTTCTCCTTGCTGAAATAACTAGTCTAATAGCCGTCAACAATTCCCTCCTCATCCTCCTCTCGGAAGCACTTGGATTGCTCCATAGGGTCGGAGGATAGGAGTCGTTTTAAAGAAGCTCGATGAAAGCACCTTCGATTACCTGACTAGACTTCCTCTTCCGTCGCAACTTCCGAGTGACGGGAGACAACTTTGGTACCGTGAGACTATTCGTCACTTAGGAGAAACAACAACTTAGTCACCATACATATATAGTAACTGGTTTAAACATTATGTCTGAGAAGCTGAATTAATGCAACTTCTCCATGGACAAACATGTTGCAACTCTACAGATAATCAACTTCATTCACATCCCAGCACCATTACTGCCATTAACTGGTATTTAGAGTTTTCCTCCTGAAATTTCAACATTCTGATTACTTTGGCGTATGATTCACGTTTACCTCTCCTTGAAAGACACACTCGCACTCTCAGATGAATGTTGTATGTCGACGACTGTCTCATTATTTGTAGTCGTAAATTTACATTGTTTGGCCATCCTGGCTCGATTCCATCTTACGACGCTAGCATTGATGCCGAAAGAAAGACATCTATGAATTGAGAATGTGAGGATAATCGATAAATTTGTGCTAGCGGAGAAGACGTGCAAAAGGACAAGTTGCAAAACGTTGCAAAACGTTGCAAAACGTTGCAAAAAGTGGAAATCGTCAAGTACGGTGCAATTTGGAATGTTGGAGTGAATGACTTAGCTGCCAAGACGACCATGCACTGTTTTAACGGATAATCAGGGGCAAGTGATCCCTTTTCTTGAGTTTCGGTTTTCTTGTCCACGCCCATGATCCCAGTCTTCACAGCCTCTGCCAATTGCCCTCATCTACGCCGTAACAGTTATTGGCCCCATATTCTAACTATCATTCAATTCCTGATACCGAAACACTTCCTTACATGTCAATTCTTCACTTGTGTTTAGTCACCAAAAGAATGATATATTTCTGCCCATCCTGATAGGCACCCATTAAGTGAGTTCTGCCCACCAAGGCCTGCAGCTACAATATTCTCCACTCGTAATCTTCCCCATCACAAGGCAATATTTTTTCACATAACCATGGCCATTTGGTCAAAATAACATAACCCATGGTCGAGACCGGGCCAATCATGAAATAAGCCCGTCAGCCCCACTCGGCGAAATCTCCAACTGGCAATTTCCTGGGGTCGGATGCGGAACTCTTCTGGAAGCCGCTGATAACCCGCTCCCCAATGCAGGCGATTGCTACTGCTATAATAGGATCCTCATACAGGATCGGGGAGAGTAGATTGGGAACCAGTAATATGTCTCAGTTAGGGAAAGCCTTATTAGTAACAAACAAGAAATTAAACTTGCTAATATTCTTCTGATGGATGGTATTGTTGTTTTAAGAAGACTGGCAGAAAACTCTAGTTATATACTATTTCTAGTACTCTACTGATAGGCTAGTGAAGACAACGTAACTGAAAATAAACAGTCTAACCCCACTTATCCTTCTATCCAATGGATCAATCTTGGTGAACCAGAAGATATGTCACCTAACACCGGGATTCAAAAGTGACCCATTACTAAAAAAACTTACTAATGATAGTGCATCACTCAGGGTCTGCACATCAACTTTACCATTTGTGTGCATGCTCAAAAGCAACACATACGGCCTGATGAATAACCTATAGCGGGCCACGGCCCAACTATATAAAGTCTGCTCCGAGTCCCTCTGCCCGCCACTTTATACAGCAAGTATTTCCATCAATTTCCATTGACTGAAGTATTACTATTTCAAGCCAACGATTATTACTATGACATATTTGACACTCTCGGACGGAACCGAATTATACTACAAGGACTGGGGAACCGGCACCCCAGTGGTATTCAGCCATGGCTGGCCATTGAGTGGCGACGCCTTCGAAGATCAAATGCTTTTCTTGGCTCTGAAAGGGTACAGAGTCATTGCTCACGACAGAAGAGGACATGGCAGATCTTCGCAGCCATGGGACGGTAACAATATGGATCAGTACGCCGACGACTTGGCGGAATTGGTGAACCATTTGGACTTGAAAGATGCCATACATGTGGGCCATTCGACCGGAGGCGGTGAAGTGGCTAGGTACATTGGACGCCACGGCACTCTGAGAGTGCTGAAGGCCGTTTTGATTGGTGCAGTGCCTCCACTTATGCTCAAGACCGAGGCCAATCCCAACGGATTGCCAATTGATGTTTTTGATGGAATCAGAAGCAACCTTTTGAAGGACCGGTCACAATTCTTCAAGGAGTTGGCCCCAGTTTTCTATGGCTACAACCACAACCAAGATGATACCTCTCAGGGCATGATTGACATCTTTTGGATGCTAGGAATGCAGGCATCCATCAAGGCACTTTACGATTGCACATATGCGTTTTCCGAAACTGATCAGACTGAGGACTTGAAGAAGATGGATGTTCCAACATTGGTGATTTATGGCGACGACGACCAAATTGTGCCTCCAATTGCGTCGAGTGAGGCAGCTATCAAGTTGTTGCCAATTGGTTCTTCCAAGGTCTACAAGGGAGCATCGCACGGGTTGTGTACTACCCACAAGGACGCTATTAGCAAGGATATTCTTGAGTTTATTGAGAAGTGATAGGCATCAACGTTTTGTCAAAGAGCAGTAGTAGCAGCAGTGTAGCCTGAGCACCATCAGCACAATTAGTTCCATCATTTTTCAACCGTGCTCTCCAAAATATTAGCTAGTGTTCCCATTTGTGGGCCTCCATTCCCTCGGGAGGACTCGTCTCAAACTTCTTAGACTTGGCCTCCTCCCAGTTGGTGGTCAACACGGTTCCATTTGACTCAACATACGACTTCATCATGGCTCTTTTGGTGTCGTCGTCCACATCGTGATACAACTTTGAAAAGAAGTCATCACCTCCCTTGTCTTCTTCCTCCTGGACCTGGAAGTTTGACCAGTTAATTGCCTTCTTCGATGACGAAGGGTATGCAAGTGCACCAGAACTCAGCTGTTCAACTGGAGCAGAGCTGGTGGTTCCGTCTCCTTCCAACTTGGCCCACTTTCCCGGAAGTTCCTTGATCAAGGTGATCTCAAGCTTTGTAGAGTACACTTTGTAGCTCGATTTGTCAGTGTTAATGCTTGCAAACAACGGATCCATATCGTAGCTGTACTCCGAGTTATCCACACTAGGAAACGATACCGACACCGATCTTGGCGCAAATTCAACGCTCAACGTGTCCTGAGCAATGTTCTTGGCGTATATGGTGATGGTGACCGTCTCATTGTTCTGGTACCAGTCGTCTCTGATCTTGACCTTCAATGGAGCATTCTTATTAATTGTCTCCACCAGAGTTGATTTTGGTTCTAGCTGCGACATTGGTTTTGGCGTAGATGTCTCTCCAACCACTACCCCTTGTTTTTTCAACTCTCTCTCGGCCTTGGCCAACCAAATGCCCAATCCTGGTTCTGGCGACTGATACTCTTGGGCCTTTTTGAAGTTCACCACGGCTCCGTCATAATCCTTCTCGGCATAATTGACAAGCCCGAGTCTATAATGACAGGTGGCTTTATCAGTTCGTTTTCCACGTTTCTCAGCAATAACAAACGCTTTTGTAATGTCACTCTTGGCCTCAGCAAAGCTGGAAAGTTTAGTGTACACTGCTGCTCTCTTGATGAGGGCAAGATATGCCTCGGGACTTTCATTCAAGGCTGCAGTGTAGTGGGAAATCGCCGACAAAAGGTCTTTTTTCTCTGCGGCTTCATCGCCGTGCTTAATGTGAATTTCGACTGCCATGTGGAGAAGATTTTGGGGTGAGTGAGAATGTGCGCCACAGGCATATGGCCGCTATGGGCTTAGGTGAGCAAGTGGTACTATTGTTTCCTAGCAACAATTAACTAGGATAAATAGAGGAAAACTCTCCGAAAAGCGACAAGCGAATATGGGAAGATATATTTGACCTATCAACGAATTGCAACGAGGAGCCTCTCATTTTATATTGTTTCCGCTACACATTTACCCTCTCTCGATAATTTCTTTCGGGCATAACGAATAAACAAAAATTCACAGAGCAAAAAGCTACAAAAAATATCGGACAAATCAGAAAACTTAGAAAAATTACCTAGGCACTTAGAAGACAAATGAAATGGCTTCTCTACTTCATATCCAGTAATGTTGGTGAGCTTAGATTGATTTGGTGAGCATGAGCAAACTCAAGTGATTTCAAGAACGGAAAGTTGAACAAATATTCAGTACGTAAAGCAATCTTCGAAGAGTAATTGATTTAATAATCTTTCCCAATGTGGCCCAGATTGACAGAATTGAAAGAGCAACGATGTTTCTCCTTGCACCAAAGTACTGTGGAGTGGATTGGCTACCTCAACCAACTAAACGTCCATTCAGCAATTAAGTACTATTATTACTGTTTCAAGTTAAGCATCGGAATCGGGCCTGAAACTTCTCTGATAGCAAGAAAGGAAAGCGTAGCAAAAAAAGGAAAGCGAAGTGGAAACAGAAGGCAAGAATTTGCAATGCTGGCTTAATTGTTTCCGAAATCTATATGATGGCATTATGCTATGCTTTGATAACTGGAAACTATTGATTTATCAGTGCCTGAATGTATACCAGCACTTGCATGGATCAATTCTGCTTGATCGATGTATATTCATAGCCAAACAAGCACTACATTGTTGGTCATCGCTCAAGGGGATGAATTGTGAGGTTTCTCTATCAAACTGTCGATGACCGTAATGGTTGAGAGGAGTGATGAGAAGGTGCCTTCACTCCATCCAAGTCCTACATGTATACTAAGTCTTATCCAAGGAAAGCAAACGTAGGCTCATGGAGCCAGTTCTGGAGTCAAAAAAAAAATATACAACACCTGATAATGTCACAACAAGCTTGAGTTGGTGATAGCTCCAGGGCTAAAATTACACTTGATTTCCCAATCGCCAGCAAATTGGACAAAGTCCCGATACGCACTAATGGAGTTGATCACTTGAACCGAAATTAAAGTCTAGGCAAGAATAGAAACGTAAGTGAATTATAGCGAAATCAGTATGTTCAATCAGTAATAGTTTGACTGAAAGAACCATCAAGTGATTTCTTTGTCTGAAGCTAAGATGGCTGCGAAAACTTGATAAATGGCCAATCACGCTAATTGAAACTACACATGTCATCGCAAGCTATCCCATATCAGGATATCCAACTACCTTTCTCATAGAAGTTGTACCGGAAATCTCCAAATGAGATGCTCTATTAATATACACAGATTCCTCCAAGGAATGCAGGGGCAATGGTCGTCATCTTGTCATGATATGCTCAGTTCTGGCCTGCAGCTTTCACCAAATCCAAGAACTTGGCCTTGGAAATCTCGTTCACTAGCTCTTCCTTCATCGACAGCCCCACCTTCTCCTGGCCAATCTCCTGATTGGTCTTGACTTGTGTGGCCAATACGGCATTGAACAACTTCACCACACCCTTTTGTGCCGTTTTCTTCAATCTTCTCTCCTTGTCGATAGCCTCTCTGACCTTTGCAGGTTCGTCAGCACTAGGAAGAAGGTTCTTGATTCTCTGTCTGTCGAGACCTTCCTTTTTCTCGGCACGCATCATTCTTTTGGCCTTGGCCTCCAACTTGTCCGATTCCAATTTTTTCAACGTCCTCTTGTTTCTGGCCAAGATGGGATCCTTTCTGTCGTAGGCTTTCAACTTGGACCCAACAATGGCATTGAATGCGCTGGCAAACGACTCGCTGCCGGTGTCTGTGACCTTCTTCTTTTTCCTCATGGGGAAACTTTCATCGTTGCTGTCATCTTCGCTGTCCGAGGCAGCATCACTTCCACTGCTTGGTTCTTCGTCTGAAGAGACGTTTTTGACGTCGAATTCGTCATCGATGCCCGAATCGCTGTCGTCAGAGCGAGAGATTTCGTCACCACTTGGACCATCTGAGACATCAGATCCCGAGTTGGGAACAGGCTCTTGCACTGCCTTTTGCTTGTGTTTTAAGCCCATTCTGATGGTTAAATTGGGTTCATTCGCATCTCATCTTAGATTTTTAGGTGGTAAGAGTGCATACAGGCCGATGAGGATGAGTTCCTAATACAATAGCATACGAGCACATAGAAGTGTTGGGAAGATTAATGGGTATAGTAAATTGATTATAAATAATTTAGACTGTGAATTTTGATTTCTCTCTGAGTTTGTATAAATTTGATGACGTTCTGAGCTGACATGATACTTTTATTGACTATCGATTGGATGTCTACAACTAATAAAACTGTAACGACCAGAAACAATATAAGAAAAGCATATTGTTGATCATATTTGTTGCCAGCATCAAAATCGCTTTATCGTTTTCGAATTCTGTTCCCCACTCAGGCAATTGTCTACCTTAGTCCCACCTGTTAACCACATCCGCACCCGTGCACCAGTTGTTTGTTTACATGAATCGAACATCAAACACTCCAAACACAGGTATGACAACCAAAAATGATATAAATAGAGTCCGCAAATTGCATGATGAGGCAACAAATCTCTCGCCAACAAAGAAATTGAAAATCGTAGAACGATATTCCATGTACCTGTCGTCCAATGCTGATCCGAAAATGTCTTTCAACAGACGCATAAATTACCTAGAAGCAGAGATCAGAAAGAGAAAAGAGGAGTTGGAGGATATTCGCGTCAACTCGTTGGACTGCCGAGCCAGCAACGATAAACTAGAGTTTAATAACTATGAATTGGGAGACGAGATCAACGAAGTCAGCCGAGAGCTCCAGCTTTCCAACGAGAGCATTGAGAATCTCAAAGAGATGGAGCAGGAATCGTTGCAATCCATCAAGAACATGTTTGAGGTGAAGAAAAAGGAGATGCTTGTTCAGCATGAGGAAAGGCTCATGAAAATGAAGGAAGCCACAAGTGATGAAATCAAAGCAGCATTCGAGGCTGCTCATAAGAAACTAGTAAATAAGAATGCCCAATTAAGTGACGAATTGGCACAGATTACCGCAAGCATTCAGATGCACACGACTGAAATGAACAGAAAACTAATAAAGCTCAAGGAGGACCACCACAAAAAGTTGCTCCTGCTCACTTCCAACTTGAATGATATGCTGACAGAACTAGAGCACGACGCGCATCTATTACAGAAGGAAATCGACAACAAAGAGCAGGAAATCCATAAATTGAAGGGCGTCATTGCGAGTGAGCTTGAGCAGAAGACATCCGCTCTAAATGAGAATTTATCTTCCTTGCAAGCGAAGTATTCCTCGAAAGAAGTCGAGCTTGCTGGCCTTAGCTCGAAGATTTCGTCCGCTCGCCAGAGGATCGAACTTCTCCAAGCAACATTTCACTCCAAGATGGAGGAAATCAGGTCTTATCAAACCAATGCTGTTGAAATGACCAGTAATTTTCCAGCATTGGAACTGCAGCGCCGAACTTTGCACAATTGTTTACAGGAGTTGAAGGGAAACATTCGTGTCTTCTGTAGAATTAGACCACGTTTGGAGTTTGAAGAACTTGACCAAATCGACATGCTGCTAAACACTACGTTGAATGAAAATGGAAAGCAGCATCTTCTGATCACAACTGACGGCGACTCTACTCAAGAGTTTTATAGAGGATCCAAGGGCAAACTGAACAATCATGAGTTCCAATTTGATCAGGTATTTGACCAGAGCACAAGCAACATGGAGATTTTTTCTGAAATCTCTCAGCTTATCCAATCAGGTTTGGATGGCTATAACGTTTGTGTATTTGCATACGGCCAAACAGGTTCAGGAAAGACATTCACAATGGCTAACGAAGGTGACGGTATGATTCCGTTATCCATAAAGAAAATATATGAGGATATCACCAACTTGGAGATGCAAGGATGGAATTACGAAGTTAAGGGTCAATTTGTGGAAATCTACAACGAGCAGATTATCGATTTGCTCTCCACCACAAGTGAAGGCCAAAAGCACGAAATCAAACACGACGATGAAACGGGAATCACCACAGTTACCAATGTCGTCAATGTCAAGATGTCGAATGTTAAGGTGGCTGTTGATATGTTGGGCAGAGCTACTAGGAACAGATCAACCGCGTCAACCAAGGCTAATGAAAGATCGTCCCGATCTCATTCTGTCTTCATTATCAGCATCAAGGGGGTCCATCAAGAACTGGGAAAGGAGAGTAGGGGTACTCTCAACTTGATTGATCTTGCAGGGTCGGAGAGACTCAATCATTCACAAGCAAAAGGAGACCGTCTCAAGGAAACTCAGGCAATCAATAAGTCACTTTCAAGCTTGGGTGATGTTATTCATAATTTGACAAAGCAGCAGGCTCTGGGAGCGCAATCTGCGCACATACCATACCGAAATTCCAAATTGACATACTTACTAAAGCACAGCTTGGGAGGAGACTCAAAAACTCTTATGTTTGTCAACATTTCGCCTCTAATGAAGAACTATAACGAAACGGTCAATTCCCTCAGGTTTGCTACCAAAGTCAACAACACCAAGTTAGCATAGTGGCTATTATACATATATACAGATTATTCGTGGCCGCCATCTATGAGCAAGTTTGTATCAGGCATGTAGTTGGTTGCTGTTGTCAACATTCCAGACAGTTTAACCGACTCCCATTCTTCTTTATGATTTTCAACGGCCCATTTCTCAATCTCAATTTGCTTTTCCAGGTCCAAGCAATAGTTGTGCATGGCCAAGAGCAAATCTGGAGAGAAGCTAATATTATAGTCGTCAATCTCATCAACTAGAGCGAAAGCATCATCCACCAACCCATGGTAGACGTGAGCAATCAAATATTGCTTGAAAATGTTGTAATCAGGGAAGATACCGAACTGAGAAAGATTATTCCAGAACTTTTTCACATACAACATGTCGCTGTATGTATAAGTCTTGATCATGATCTGAATAGTCTCCTCGTTAATTCCTCCGTACTGCTTAGCGTTTGATGAAATAGTCAAGAATAGGTCCCGGGCCTTTCCAACATTCTGCAAGTTCGAATAAGCATTGAGAATGCAATTTTGAATTCCAATGTCCTGATCTTGGATGTGGACATCCATATTCAAGTACTCGTGAATTTCCACCACACCTTCTTCATATAATTTATCACCGAATGACTTGAGAAGGAACATGTACATTTCTCTCAGAGGAGCCAAATACTGGTTGGTTCCATGAAGTTCACTGAGTTTCTTGATTTGACGGAAAATCACCAATGCAGCATTCAACCTATCAACCTTGCAGAAGAACTCAAGCGCAGGCATATACGAGTTGTATGGAACTTGAAAGTACTTGTGTAAGTCTCCGTACAATACCCAGTTAGTCTCATGTGTTTCTTCATTGGCGTAGGTGATGACAAAGTTATGCAAAGTGTCAAAGAGATCTCTGTATGCGTAAGCCCAAGGAGAATCCACCTGAAGTCTCAAGACAGAGTCCTTAGGAATAGTAGGTAATTCCCTTTTGAGAAGCTCTATGGTGTCTCCAACACACTCCTCTTCCAACATTCTCTTTGCCAAAGCATTGATGGCTTCTGCACTTGCTTGTGTCGACATGTGCTGTTTGACTTTCCTAAATTGAGGAAAAATGCTGGTTATTCTATCTCCTTTCTCACAAAGAACTCTGATCAAGTTGTTCAAGGTCTGAATGGTGGATGGATCATTGCTGAGGTTCCAGTGGACAGAACCCAGCTTCAAACTTTCTTCAAACACTTGGTATGATTGTATGTGATCGTTGTCTTCGAGAGCTCTCTCAATTCTGTATTGGAACGACGAAAGTGTGGGCTCAAAAGTATAGTCTTGCTCAAAGACCTCTTTCAAACCCTGGACAATCTTGCCGTTCGACTGAGCCCGACCAGATAACGTGACGACTTGCACAATATCTGAATAGCACTCTTGCAAGTTACTAGTCAGCTCCATAAACGGAGAGAATATCGACTTAAGTATTGGGAACAAGTTTTCTTCAGAATCATGATGTGACTCTAGGGCCCGCAATGTGGCAGCCTTCAATCGAAGAGACAGAGAGAATTTAACATCATCGGATACAATAAACTCACACAAGGTTGTTCTTAGCTGTGAGAAAAGTGACCCCTGCTTAGCTAACTCTAGAAGAATAGTGTCTGCCAAGGATTCATCAAACAAGTCATGCTGGAAGATGGCTAACTTGATCGCTTCAAAGTTCGTCACCTTGCCTTTCTCGTTGAGATGCGTAAACATTTTCTGTATCTGGAGCACATCAAGGTCAGATGCTGCCACTGAATTCAAGTCTGCTTTGAACTTCAATAATTTCAAGTAACAGGTTGTGTTCAACAGGTCAAATGTCTGTTCGATGATGTTATTAGTAACATATTGGATTCTGTAGATGTTCTTGTCCAACTCCTGGTACTCGTGGACTCTTGGGTTTCTTTCTTCAAACAAGGACTCGATGTACTCCATGTACGAAATACAGAATCCATCAGTAAGCAATAACTCAGACAACTCAGACAACTCAGGCAGAGAAACAGCAAGAAACGCCTCGTAGCTTGCTAAATTCAATTCTTTTCGGTCCTTCAAGTAGTCAAGAACAGCCTTTGAAAAGGTTGGTGAAAGAAGGGACCTTTTGTTCTTCACGATATATGCCAAAACAAGCGAAAACTCTCCGAACTTCAACGACGAGCCTAGTGTCATTATCTGCAACAACGTCTCATCGGGAATTATCTCTTTATTCGACAAGAAACCTTGGGTTAATCTCACCATAAACTCTGGTAGTTCAAACAGTCCAGACGGCGGAAGTGACGAAGCAATCTTCAGGAAAAGCAAGTAAATTTCATCCCGAGACAAAATGCCATCCATAGACCCGTTGTGCGTCCGATGTAGATGCATGAAGACTGCGTTAATTGTGGGAATCATCTCTTTGTTAGATGTATAGTCGTCGACGTTATGGACTACCTCAGCCAACTTCGACTTCAAAAGACTTATTCGGAGTTTCTGAGGGATTTCTGTAGTTTTCAAATAGTACTTGAAGTCACTGATTCTATTTGACAATTCAGACTCTTCTCCAGCTACTTCGATGATTACAGCCAGCGCTGGTTTCTTCTTATAACGAGATCTTGAATTCACCCAGTTTGTTCTTCGCAGAAGTCTTGGGATAGTTCTAGACCCTGTTGATGGCCAGAGAGTAGAATTTAGGCATCGTATGCCATTTCTGGATATCCCAGCTAGTCGAGTCCACGAAGACATGGAAACTTGGTATATTGTATGTAGTTTCTTTGCGTAACACCATCGCACTATGTAGAGAGGTCAAGATAATGGGAATAATTTTGCGACATGGGAGATGACAATTAAAGTATTTACACGTTTGTCGTCGATGGCGCCCTATTATATCATATATACAACAACAGGTCGACGCCCATGAATAGTAGGCCATCCACTCAAATTTTTTCCCCACCTCGTACTTATCACTCATTTCATATCACCAAAATTACTGGCCTACTCTCCCTCTTCATACTCAGGCAAGTGCTTTTGGAGTCTTTTGATAGCCCAGTTAAGTCCAATAAATTTCACAGTGGGGTCACTCAACCCTTCTGTTTTGGTGTATTCTGTCCAGAACGCTGGATCACGGAACTTAGGGTTCTCAGGCTTAAAATAGCCCAACGCCTCTCTGATATCCAACACTTTCTCTCTGAGCTCGGCAGCAAGTTGGGATCGAAGAGTCTGCACCTGCTTGCCATCTCTCAATTCTTGTGACAAGTCTGTAGGGTTCAGTTTGTCAGTATACTTGGCACACAAGTCTCTCCATTGGGATCTGTAGTACTCGATTCTCTCATCAGAAATTGGGTCACCGAAAGCTACATGGATCTCGGCTCCCAAATTCTGAGGAAGCCATCTGTTGATCCCCTCCTCGGCAGAGTCCTCTGGAGCGATTTTCTCAAAGCCAAAAGAGAAGATCGGGAGAACCACCGGAGCTCGAGTGCACTCCAAAATCAAACGAGAAACACCCCACTTGAAGTACCTCATGGAGTTGTTGTCGGGCTCTCGGAGCTGTAGCACGAATCCTTCAGGAAAGACATGGAACCACGATGTCTTTGTTCTGATGAATGGAGACTTAGACATGAGAATGTTGGTAGACTCTGGGGAAGGCTTCACCTTCTTCACTACCTCGCTCACTTTCTCGGGCACGACTCCCAAGCTGTTGATTTCCTGAATAAGCGTGGGTTTCTCTTCGTCTCTGGCCCACGGACTAAACTCCAAATCCAAAGTGTCATCGGGACTGAGGATTCGGATGGCAGCGTCGATAGAGCCCTGGAAGGGGCCCTCGCCAAATCTTTTAGTGCCCAATACCTTCCCCAAATTGAAAAACCACGACAAGGTAGGCGTCGAGAAGCAGATATTGTGGGCCCCAAATGCCCACCGAATAGTATCCACGTCGAATTGGTATCTCCAAGGAAGAAGGGCATAGAAGGACGGATCGTCCACCACTGACATGTGGTTCATTACCGTCAAAAGTGATCTGTTCTCTGCACGAGCCTTTTCCAACGCTGCATCAAGCTTTTCGATGTGATGGAGGTGGGGCTTGTACAAAAGGTTGATGAGAAACTTGGACAGAAGGGTCATGGTGAGACAGGTGGCGTGGGAGGCAAGATTCCACCAGGGAGCCGTTCTTGGGTACTCCGAGAGGAAGTCATCCCCTCGTTTCAACACGTCTTGGTATGACATTCTTTACTTTGAAGAAGTGTGAGGATTAATTTTTGTATTTCGCACCCAGAAAACGTGGAGTAGTGATGACTATATGCGAGCACTAACCCAGGCTAAAAGAATCATAATGGAAGTCAAATAGGGGTGGAATTCACTGGCTGACAATAGTTACTTTACTGGATCGAAAGTTGTTCGCTTGGTATTCCCACCTCTCTTCTTACTTCATTCTTGAAGATATCTGTAAAGGCAAGCCGTGTGTCATGATGGTCAAGGTCTGCAATATAACTTGTAAACTTTTCGATGTCGCTGTTATTGAGTGGACGGAAGAAGGAGTTATCATCAAGCCCATCTCTTTCTCGACCCTTGAATAACATTTCTCGAGTAAGAAGTCTCAGAGTCAACTCGGGGAAATCGATTGGCTGAATCATATGGTGAAGACGATTGCCAGAATTGATAGCCTCTGAAAGATAATAATCATAGGAAACATTAAAACTCATTAATTTAGTCGCCATGGCCATCTTCTTATTAATTGTGTCTGTTGCCACTACCATCTCCTTCTCAATTCGCTCTGGTGGCAGCTCTAGCGCATTGCGGTGAGAGAAAGTATCTGGACACAAGATACGGGAGCGGAAATTTGTCGCCAAATCAGAGCTGATCTCTTCACAACTGGCAACATTATGCTTGTAAGAATCGCTGGTGGGAAATCTTCCTCGCATTGGTATAAATGGGGGAATCGCGCGAGATTTTGCAACCACAAATATGGCTACAACACCTGACCAAGACCAAGAAGACATCTGGGATCCATACTTGCGAAAAGCAGAAGCTGCTGCTCGTCGTAAGAAGGAGCTTCTCAATAAATTCCACCATTGTGTCCTCAACACCGCTGGGGATGTCAGAGACACCTCCATGGTGTACTTGATACTTGAATGTGACCTCGTACTTGCCGACGGCCAGTACATGGCAATTCTTGGACTCGATCCACATACATCTAGTCATCTAGCGTTGTATAAACTGCTAGTTAAAGAGATCCGTTATGTTGCTAGCTACTTGAAACGGAGAGTAATGGCCCATTCTATGCTACAAATGCCCTTGACAGATATTCGCTCGTTGTGCTACCGAATCGCTGAGAATTTCGACTCGCTCTTCTACGTTCCTGTGAAGCCCGGAGATGAAGACGGAAAGGAGAGCAATTTTGCCATTTCTTTTCGGTGGCTCGACCGCTACAATTGCATGTGGCCCATTGTAAGTATGCTCAATCGTGAGTATCAAAAGGCTGCGATTTCATGAAACTGGAGATCAGTTGTATTTTCTGTATATGTTTGAATAATCGAGAAAGAATTGAGGAACTTCCCTTATCGCGCCGTTTTCTGTTGGAGTTGCCCTCCTTATATCTGGAAGTAGGTGTTTCTTAATGTAGTGGTGGAATGCATCCACTTCTCCGTTTTTGGGATGATAATAGCGGAAGATCCGACCAGAATCATCATCGTTTTGGTCAGCGTAATAGTTCCGATCAAGAGAATAATCAATCAAATTGTCCAGTGGAAACTCATAGAAATCTCCTGGTGAAATGTCGACTTTCACTCCGGCTATGGCTCGTCCTGTCATGATGTGATTGTGGTAGGCATTGTACCAATGGCCCCTTCTGTATTCGTCATGAGAAACACCGAGATGGCGCAATTTATGGCAAAGAAGGATTTTAGAGTTCATACTAGCAATGTCAGCATTATTAATAGTTTTAGGTGCCTCCCTCCGGACACGCCTTATCTCCATAGCAAGTTGATTTCGCAACAATAGAAGTAAGTCGCACTAAAATCTAGTAGGTCGCACTTAAGTTAGGAGGAAAGCAAAGAAGAGAATGAAGGAAGAAGAAATATTATGGAAGTGAACTATTCAATCGAATGTGGGAAAAATGATATATCTGCCTATATTCATAGAAAATTAAAATTCTATCACGCCAGTATATCCCCATGTCCATGGATCTCATCATCATCATACACTCCTGCTCATCTCTTCGCAGCGAAAATTAGAATTTTCAACTACTCATCTCCAACCAAAATGGCCAGAATTAAAAGGAAGGGGAAGTCCGGAGCAGCCAAGAACTTCGTGACCAGAAGCCAGGCTATCTCAAAGTTGCAGGTCACATTGGCCGACTTTCGCCGTCTCTGTATCTTCAAAGGTATCTACCCTAGAGAACCCAAAAACAAGAAGAAGGCTAACAAAGGCTCTACAGCCCCCACTACCTTCTACTACTCCAAGGACATTCAATATTTGCTACATGAGCCTGTGTTGAATAAGTTCAGAGAGCAGAAGACCTTCGCCAAAAAGTTGCAGAGAGCTTTGGGCAGAAAAGAACTTGGCGATGCCGATAGACTAGAGAAAAACCGCCCCAAGTACACTTTGGACCACCTTGTCAGAGAGAGATACCCATCATTCTTGGATGCGTTGAGAGATCTTGACGACCCATTGAACATGTTGTTCTTGTTTGCAAACATGCCTGCCACCGACAATGTCAGTCATCGTGTTACAAAAGAGGCAGCCAAATTGACCAACCAGTGGCTTGCGTTCGTGGCCAAGGAGAGATTGATCAAGAAGGTTTTCGTCTCGATCAAGGGTGTGTATTACGAGGCCAATGTTAGGGGCCAGGAGGTCAGATGGTTGGTGCCATTCAAGTTCCCCACCAACATTCCCTCTGACATTGATTTCAGAATCATGTTGACATTCTTGGAGTTCTATTCCACGTTGTTGCACTTTGTTTTGTTTAAATTGTACAACGACGCCGACTTGGTCTACCCACCTCCTATCGATACATACAAGTTGAAGGGTGTTGGAGGTTTGTCTGCCTACGTGATGAAGACCACAGATGAGGGCGTGAACTCGTTGCTTCCAGCTGACCGTGCTACTACTGAAGTTACCACCACTGCTGATGTCGAGACTAAGTTGTCTGCAGAGGACATCGACAAGGCAAAGGCTGCTGATGCTCAAGAAGATGAAGATGACGGTGCTGAAGAAAACGTCGAGGAGGTTGAGTTGGATGAGTTCTCGCTGACCACTAAGACCCCAGGAGATGTGTTGTCGCAGCCTACACAGTTCTCATCCCCTACTTCCTCTCTTTTCTCCAAGTTTGTCTTCTTCGTTGGTCGTGAGGTGCCCTTGGACATCTTGGAGCTTTGCATTTTGTCTGCTGGTGGAGTGATTGTTTCAGAAATCGCCGTGGATGACTTGAAGGTCAACAACCCTGCAGCCTACAAAAAGTTGGACTTGTCGACCATCACACATCAGATAGTAGACAGACCCAAGGTTGCCAGCAAAGTGGCAGGTCGTACCTACATTCAGCCACAGTGGGTTTTTGACTCGATCAACAATGGTGAATTGGTTCCCGTCGGTAGCTACGCACCAGGCGAGACATTGCCTCCACATCTCTCACCATGGGGAGATTCTGGCAACTATAATCCTAATGAGGCAGTTGCCGAAGAGGAAGAGAGCGAGAGCGAAGGCGAGATTGAAGGCGAGGAACTTCCAGATGAAGATGAGGAAGATGAAGATGAGGACTTGAAGGAACAGAAGGAGTTGGAAATGGAGGCTGCTGGAGTTCAATTCTCAGAGGCTACCAGTGAGCCTAAGAAGAAGAAGGCTAAGAAGGCCAAGGCCAAGAACAGCGCCGAAGAGGAAGAGAAGGAATTAAAGACCATCATGATGACCAACAAGCAGAAGAAGTTGTACAATAAGATGCAATACGGCATTGACAAGAAGGAGACCCGGGTGGAGCAGTTGACCAAGAAGAAGAAGCAGCTTGAGAAGGCTAAGAAGCAGTTGGGCAAGGTGCAGAAATAGGCATGTACATTTAGTTTAGGACTAGTTGGGTGAGATCAGCTGATCACGACCACAATAGATAACTGTATGAATAGAAGTAGAAGAGGTTGAACTGGAGACATTGCGTGGATCTTTAGAGTATGGAGGTAGCAAGCTTGCAACTCAACAGGTAATGATATACCCACGCTTCTTTGCACAACACATACATGTGGTACACAAATCAGTTGCAAAATGAACAGAAAAATATTCTACCAAGACTACTTCAGCTGTTTTTGGTGAAGATTGAGTAAAATGACTGACTCTCTCATCAGTCCATCCAGACGGAAGAATTATGGGGTCATGTTATTGAAAGGATAAAGTACTACTTACATGGATGGTTTCGCCTTCTGTTTGTTGAGCATTTCTCGTCCAGTGTATTGCTCTCTCCAATATCGGATATCCTCCCAAATAATTAGTGGGACTGGAAATTAACCGGATGAGTTCAAAAATTCTTGCATTTTTTCTTTTGCCTATATGTCATCATTCTAGATCTTTGTTACATCCTTCCACTACCTCCTCTACTCACGATATCAACGGCCTGCACTCACAATTATCCAATACTAACCTTCAATATGCCCCAAATCACCCCAATCAGAGGCTTCACAAATACACCAGTAACAAAATCAATATGTATAGTGTCCACGGTGGCTGCACTAGTCATTCTGATTTTGTCCCTCAAACCATATGTGGTACTTGCCATAGATCCATTCATAGTGGAATTCAATCAATACTGGCGAGTCATCACCTTCCAGTTGCTGGTGGTCAATGAGTCCGACTACATGCTAATAACCATTCTCTGGTTCAATTTCAAGACACTAGAGCGGTTTTTTGGCTCCCGCAAGTACTTTTCCGTCATTGCTCTCTTTGCATTGTACAATGCTGTGATCACCTTCCTAGTCCTAGCTCTCGGTCAGCTACTTATTGTGGGAACCGCTGCTCTATTTCGCCTAGTGGTACTCAGACAACCTTTTACAGTGTTATATACCGATACAATCTTCAACACGGTTGCCCTGGGTCCATTGGGACTTATTTCTCTGTTGTATATGTGCCATGGAGCGTATATCCCGGTGTCGTACCACTTCAAGATTCTATTGAAGAAGCCAATAAGCGACGAATCAGAGCACTCTGAGCCTCCCAATTCCGGCTCCACTCTCACGCTTACAAACCATTTCCAGATCCATGTTCTATTTACCATTCTCATGTTGAACAAAGGTTTTGCTTCGCTTACCCCCTGTCTTGTCGGGCTCTTGATCGGCCGCTTGTATACCCAGGACCTCTTGGCCGGCTCCAAAAACTGGGTTATTCCTCTGTTCGTGTTTCGCATGTTTGTAAGTCCCAGAAAGCTCCAACGGTCAACGGCTCGGACTCTCCAAAATAGATTCCACGAGTATCAACCAGTTTCTGAAGAACTTCCAACAGAGCAGTCTCCAACGGTGGGCGAAGAGGAAACTCCAGAGAGACACGATGAAGAAGACACTGAAGTTGCCCTTGATGATATCCGCAGCAATGAAGATACCCAGGAAGATAGATCGGCTACTCCAGTGCGTCCATTGGGTCGCCAGTTCCTAGATACATTCCGTGCATAGTTAGAGAGGGTTCCATGCATAATACAGGGTGGTAAGAAATGTGGTTTAGAACTATTTCTATTTTGTAGAACTATTTGGTCGTATGTCATTAGTCTATATCAATTCTTGGTGGTCTCTTCGGCCCGCAAGCTTTTCCTTCTCTCAACGTCCCAGTTATACAATCTGGCGGTGTTGACTTCCATGGTGGTGATGTTCTCTCTCAAAAACTCTAAGTCTTCCTTGACAGTAGCCAACTGCTCCTTGTTATTCTTCAATCTCACATTCAAGAGTTCTACTGCTTCATCAAGTGGGTACTCCAACATCACTTCTGCTCCCAACCACAAGTATACGGAGTCTAGTTTTTCGGCATCAATGACGGCTTTCGTATACAAAGTACTATCCAACTCATAGTTTGTTTCGATGGTGTTGGCTTCTCCATCTTCCTTGGTCTGTTCGATATGTGCAATCACCTCGAGATTCTTCTCGATATCCGGGATCTTGGTGTTCAAGTCAGCTAGCTGTTGCTTTTTGGAGAGCTCCATATACTTATACTGCTGCAATCTCTCCTGGAATGCTTGCAAGACTCCTTCAAACTCGGAGTCTGGGTTCTTGATGATGGCATCCACCTTCTCGATAAAGGGAGCCTCGGGAATTCCACGCGGGTTGGAGTTCTTGGGTCTGAGGGTTAGTCAACGGACTGAGAGTGCAAAATTGCTTATACATACTTGAGAAAGTCTGCCATGGTGGAGTAACTGAAGATAAAGATTGTCGAGGTGAAGAATCTTGGGTATGTGCACACCGTAGCAGTAGGTGGTACAGCTTGCTTTAAGCTGGAGTGATTAATTTTGATTGGATATTTGGAAACGAGAGAGAAAATGCAGTTTGATATTGGAGTTGTTTTGACTTTTTAAAACCTGTTAGAGGAATGTCAGGCTGTAATGTTGAAAGCATTAAAGCTTCGTATATGGTAAGGGAGTGAATGTCTCGACTAGTGCAGTAGTAGAATATTTGCATACAATTGATCTTAGTATCAATGATCTGACACTACTCCTTGATTTCAACAGATTCTTCTCATTTCCAACGCAGATCTTACATCCAATTTCTAGTATTTCTTTCTATTCTCTGAACACAATTCTCCACGAATACCATAATATACAATTCTAAACTCCAACACGCAAGATGTTCTGCCTCTGGTGACGGAACCGAATCACCTCGTGTCTCTCCATGATGTGCAACGCCTTGTCTAGAGCTTCCGGCGTAGCCTTTCCAGACTCTACAATCTCACGGCGAAGCGTCTTGTATGCGGTCGACCAGCCAATAGGCAATCTGCGTCTCAACTCATGTTCAACAGCCCTGATTTGTTCTGCAAACTTACCTGTGGCCATCAATGCACCACTCTGAATACCCTGGTCAACAGCGTTCATGGTGGAAGCAGAGAACAACCGAATAGCCTCATCCACGTGGTCGATGGTTGCAATTGGCAGTAGTGTGAGCTTGGCCAATGACTCAGTGATACGGATAATGGCTTCGAGCTGACGAACAGTGATTGGAATCAGAGATCTCTCATTCATGTCGGCCTCGTTGACTTGCAAACGACGTCTGATGGCAACAAAATGGGAAGACAACTTCTCAGCAGCCTCGGGACTCAACCTTGGTGCACATTTGGACTTGGCGTATTGGATGTAGCGTTTCATAGTATCAATCGGAATCTCACCTTCTTGATCTTCGTTATTGTTGTTGTTGGAGTTGCCAGTATGGACGTTCATGACGTGCTGAGCGATCAGTCTATCTCTAGCTTCATTGTGGTCATCTTTGACGATGAAAATCATATCAAAACGAGAAAGAATGGTAGTTTGGAAATCGATGTTTTCTCCCGGACTCTTCAAGTCATCGTATCTACCGAAAATCGGATTGGCAGCAGCGAGAACGGATGTTCTAGAGTTAAGAACGGTAGTGATACCGGCCTTGGCAATAGAAATCGTCTGCTGCTCCATAGCCTCATGGATGGCAACTCTGTCTTCGTCTCTCATCTTGTCGAACTCATCAATACAAACCACCCCTCCATCTGCCAAAACCATGGCACCTCCTTCCAAGTAAAAATCTCTCGTTTGAGAGTCACGCTGCACAGAGGCAGTCAAACCGGCAGCAGATGAACCTTTACCGGAGGTGTAGACAGCAATGGGGGAGATTTTCTCCACAAACTTCAACAACTGCGACTTCGCAGTACCAGGGTCTCCCAACAACAAAACGTTGATGTCTCCACGCAATCTCATTCCATCTGGCAAGATTTTCTTGGATCCTCCCATCAACAAGCATGTGATGGCTCTTTTGATGTCATCATTTCCGTAAATGGAGGGAGCAATCGACTTGGAGAACACATCATACAAATTGGGAATTCTAGACAATCTGATGAACTCTTCCTCTTCCTCCTCGGTGAAAGTGAGTCCTTGAGCAGCGGTATCCACGTCGGTCTGGATTCCTAGCACCTTAAGGTATGGGTTTCTAATGGCCACCGTATTGGTGGCAGCGCTACTTCTCTGTTTTGCCTGGTAGATCAGATAGGTCCCCACCAACGTCACTCTTGTTCCCGGCACAACCTGATT
Organism: Sungouiella middelhoveniana; assembly: GCA_030557965.1. NCBI lineage: Eukaryota > Fungi > Ascomycota > Pichiomycetes > Serinales > Metschnikowiaceae > Sungouiella > Sungouiella middelhoveniana. The sequence continues at coordinate 87,826 of JANIJQ010000023.1, read as the reverse complement.
GGTCAAGTAACGGTCTACTTGCACCAAGATGTGACGGGGCATTTCTCCCACGGGAACAGCATCAGGAGATTCCTGCAACTTCAACACTTGCTGGTCAATGAAGGTGGATTTGTCGTGGACAACTACGTATGGGTCCGGAGGACATTTCTGCTGCGAGTGCACCTCATCGTGGTTGTGGGTGGCCAAACATTTTCCAGGCAAATTAAGCAGGCCAAATCCAGACGCAACCTTCATCTTCATGGTATGTCTACAGTTCCGGCAAACTATCTGGACCTGGGTAGCTTTGGACGAGAGCACCGACGCCGAAATGATGATTCCACTGACTCTGACGATCTTGGAGATATGCTCGGAGTCAAGGTTTCTAATCGAGATCTTGCTCGAATTAGAATACAAGATCAACTGGCACAAGGGGAAATCTTTTGGTACGTCTTCAGTCGAGAGATAGGCGATTCTTTTGGCGATGTCGGTGATGGCATTTTCAAAGAGCGGCACCATTTCACCGGGCTCATCAGCCAATTTTTTATTGAGTTCCTCATTGAAGCCAATCAAGTGTTCTGAACTTACCTTGAGGAAATAATTCTTGATCAACAAGTTTTCTCTTAATTGGTCTCTGTAGATGAACTGGTTGTTCAATCTGAATTCCAAAATGAATGAGCGGAACGCCTTGGTGATTTCATTGAACGAGCTGTCCAGAGGATCTTCACCAGGCAAAACATGTGCTGCGTAAACCTCAGGTCTCTCGTAGGACATTTTGGGAAGAATGAGGTAGATGATTCGAAGGTAATTAGAGTGCTGTATTGGGAGAAATAATTGGACGCGTCGGCTTATGTGCCGGTGAGAAGATGGCTGATTTCATTGTGGATGTGGATGTACGGATCTCTTACCGGTATATCTAGTTAGACATTCTCTATGAATGCTTTCTAAGAGTTGCTAGAATTTTCTCTCCTTTCTGACCTATAATTCATTTGAAATATTTCTGGGTGTCGTGTGTCTTGTATTGTCCATAACTCGGCTCAAACCTTTTCTTTCGCAGCCTGAAACAGAGAATTGCTATCATTTCCTTGGCCACTATGTTGATACTTAAATAGAACCTCCAACCCTCCGAATTATCTTGGCTTTTGTCTGTATCGTTTTAAATTGGGTCCACTTTTCTTCTAGTTGGACTTCCCCCTAACAAGTTGCAAACTTGCTTTTACGCAGGTCCAACGGGTTTAACCCGATTGAGAACGCAACCTCAAGTTCCAATCCAAATGCGAAATTAAAGTCCTTGGTCCGGAACCACCATTAGAATAATTCATTCGAAAGGGAAGGGATACAGTCATGCAAATAGGAGCAATGCTCACCGATACCTCTCGTAATATCTTTCAAGATTTACAAAATGATAATGACACTCTTCTGTCCTCAGAAAATCAAATAGAAAACAATCAGCCAGTTTCGCACTACTTAGGCAAACTATCTCTTCTGGAGAGATCCTATTGTAACTATTGAGCCTGACCGAGCAGCTTCAGCTCCATATCTATTCACCCGCGGGGAAAATGCATCATTATAATAATGGTGAGGAGATTTTCCTTCGGAGTACCATCCCAACTTTCACTAGTAATAATTACTTTCTAGAGATGGCTGCAAAACGAACAAAAAGAAGTGTTGATCCTCTTCCCGTGGAATAGACGGAGGCTATCTCCGCTATAGGATTATTAAAATGCCCGCTCTCCGATGGATTCCGGAGATACTCGGGTACATCCTCCAAACGGCATCACTGGTCATGTTTTGAAGTTCAGTTTAAAGTATCCCAGCAAAGTATAGGACCGTTTTCGACGGTGTGCATTCAAACGAGCCATATTCGTCTGAAATCGATCGGACTCAATGACCAAATATGGTAAAATCCGCGACAATTCCGGAAAACCTGAAATAGGTAATTTCCGCACATAGTCCCATCGTCTTATGTCCGCAACCTGGAATTAGACTGCTCCGAAAAGAGGTAATGTCCGTCACTCCACTTTTCACTTGCATACACTTGCACATATCCGAGCTCAATGTAGATGAAGCAAATCAGCATTCACTGGGGTATAAAAGACTGGCCAATTCTCCAATTCTTCTCCATCACTTTTCATCATCTTCTTACAACAAACAAAACATTATGAGCCTCACTACCGAACAACGAGCTTCCGTGGATGGAACCATCCAGTTCGTTCTCAACTCCATCAGAACTCCAATCTTGAGACGTCCTGATGAGTATGGAATGGACTACGAAGATGTATTTTTCCCAGCTTTGGATGGAGTCTCCTTGGAAGGTTGGTATATCCCCTCCAAGACCAACTCCAACAAGTTGGTCATTGCCAACCATTTCATGCCTGGAAACAGATATGGGTTTGCTGGACACTTGCCAGAGTACAAGGACGCCTTTGGAGGATTTGAGGTCAATTTCTTACCCCACTACAAAGCACTCCATGATGCTGGATACAACATTTTGTGTTACGACTTGAGAAACCACGGTCTCTCTCCAGACACCAATGGACGCACCATTACCTTCGGAGTCAACGAGCTGAGAGATGTGGTTGGCTCCATCAACTATATCAACAGCCGTTCGGACACCAAGGGAATGGAGAAGTACTTACTTTCCATCTGTTTGGGTGGAAACTCGACTCTTTTCGCCATGAAGAAATACCCTCAGTATTTCATGGACATCACGGCCATGGTTCTTCTTCAGCCAATTACCATGAAATGCTTCGTGGATACTTTTATCAAGAGAGAGGGCCTTGACTACGATAGTATTTACAAGTACATTGATGACAAGATCTTCCAGGGTTCGAGTTTCAAGCTCTCTGACTTTGGAGTGGCAGAGGTGGCCTCTGCCTGCAAGATTCCCACCAAAGTTCTCCAAGTGAAGGCAGACTTTTTGACCGATGTGCAGAATGTGCAAGATATTTATGACAACTTGGACACCAAGGAGAAGGAAATGTACTGGATCGAAGGCACTGACATGAGATTCCAGGGTTACAATTTCTTAGGAAGGGAGCCTAAGCAGATGCTCGAGTGGTTCGCCAAATTCTGAGAGTTCTTTTTTAGGTGAGATGATTTATTCAATATTACTTTGATTTTTTAACTTCTAGTTTTGTATAGTTCTGTTTTTGCGGAATTGTCAATACTGGTTGGGGCAGTGAAGGTGGGAGTGTGTGTAATAGTTTGACTAGTAGGCTCGTGACCAAAGATCGTAGTTATTATTATAAAAGTATGGAAACGGGGCCCTTTAAATAGACGGAGGGAAGGACAGTAGTACCGGCTACGGGCGGAGTAAAGATAACAGTTGTTGGGATCCGATGAGGATCCATTGGGGGACCGATGGCCCTGAGTGGGGGCCTGAGGATACCCAACAACTGAAGAAGTACTCCTAAGTTCAGATAAGTGAAAGGAACATTAAAGAACAAAAACACTGATTGGTGTACGATCTATTACACCCCTCTCATAATGAGACTTTAGCTTTTAACTCGGGATATAGTTGCACGTAGTTGGCGAGCAAGCGAGGTGCGGTCCTTTTAAGGTCAGTAGTCCGGAACCATTGATAATTGTCTGGTGTGTCGGGACCCTTGAATTTAACCTTGAATCGGTAACCTTTGGCCTTTTTCTCGTGCTCTAAGATCTTCTCAAGTTCAACTTCAGTGGATCCATCGGCGTACTTCTTGTAGACGGTTTGGGCGTCGGACGTAGGAGAAAAGTAATTTGGCGGTAACGAAGCTTTCTTTCGAATCTGGGACACATGAACGAGGTCGCTTGCTTCCAGCGAGGGAGGCAATTCAATCCGAAAGTTCACTGGGGACTCCTGCTTGTAGACAGTGTAAGGTCCAGAGAAATTGTTTCGAATGGAACGTGCGATTGAGTCATCACGAAAATTGGGCCTGGACGTTAAGTTAACAAAAACTTCATCGCCTACCTTGATGTCGGCAGTACGATGCTTAGCGTTGTAAGCCGTCTTATGTTTCTCGTGAGTGGCTCGGATGGCTTCGATGGCTGCGAGAGAGTATCTTTCGATAGTTTCAGCGATATCTTCGGCTGAGAGAGTAAACACCGTAGTATAATCCACAACAACTTCTGCGTGATAAATTAGTAGTAAAATCAGCATTATTCATTATTGCTGTACTAACTGGTGACACAGTGTAAATACTATTGATGGTTGAACGCGTAATCCTTTCCATTCTGGCCCAACCCCATTGAATTAAAGTGTCTACAGAATTAGTAGTAAGTATAACGCTGTCCTCAAGATCAGGCTCATAGTCAATGTTACCACTCATAGCAAAACTTGCATTATGACTCTGGTTAATATAACAATCAGTTAAATGACTATCAATGCCATCATGATCAAGTTCACGTATCTCATATGGTTGTAATAATAACTGTCCTATGTCAGATAAAGTATAATTGTAAGATTGTGTGCCTGAGTTAATGCAGTCAATGAAATCAATTATTTCAGATCTCGTCAAGTGTTCTCTAGCAGTAACAACAGTCGTGTAAACCAACAAGGTTAAATTTAAAACTTTCATGATAAAATAGATAACTAGCTGCGAGATTGCCAGTAGCGTCGTTTGGGGCGGTGAGGCCGAGAGCGGTGCTAATAGCGTTGCAGACTGCGATAACGGTGGAACTAGCGCCTTCGGTAGTGGCTAACGATGACATAACCTGAAGGAAAATCATTGAGAAGATTGCACCGTAAGGGTTAAAGCCCCGCACGCGTTCACGAGCGCGGTTTCGATTCACTCGATGTTCGTTTGGTAGGACCTCCATGTAATAGTTTGACTAGTAGGCTCGTGACCAAAGATCGTAGTTATTATTATAAAAGTATGGAAACGGGGCCCTTTAAATAGACGGAGGGAAGGACAGTAGTACCGGCTACGGGCGGAGTAAAGATAACAGTTGTTGGGATCCGATGAGGATCCATTGGGGGACCGATGGGGGACCGATGGGGGCCATGGCCCTGAGTGGGGGCCTGAGGATACCCAACAACTGAAGAAGTACTCCTAAGGTCAGATAAGTGAAAGGAACATTAAAGAACAAAAAGACTGATTGGTGTACAATCTATTACAGTGTGCACCTAATAGCGACTGCAAGTATTGAATTAAGAATTGCAAAATGCTACGTTTTCCTGTTCAAAAGCTTCAGCCGTTATTCACTCAGAATGGAAGTGCAAATACATTTCTTCGATGTTTTTCCACGTCTAGCATCTTGCTGGCGATACCCAAGAAAAATAAGATGCCTCCTCGGCCGCTATGGCTAGTTAAAGAAGATGAGATTACTGAAGAGTTCTTAAAAGGAGGAAGAGGACCAGGAGGTCAGAAAATCAACAAAAGCAACAGCAAAGTCCAGCTAACTCATAAACCCACAGGAATTGTGGTGACTTGTCAATATTCCAGATCTCAAGAGCTGAATAGAAAGCGAGCTCGAGAGATTTTAGCACTAAAGTTGGAGGAGCTTGAAAATCCGGAGAATTGCCGAACGGCAGTGATTAACCAGCGGAAAATGATGGTGAAGAAAAATAAGGCGAAAAAGTCGAAAAAGAAGTATACTCATGCGTACGAAGAGAGAGAAGCTCAACGTGCAAAGGAAGAAGCAGAGCTTTCGCAGATGATTGACCTAGACGCAGAGCTAGATATGTTAATTGCCAAAAAAGATATCAAATGAGTTGCTGTGTGCTATTTGAGATGCCTATACTTCTTCCAGTCCTCTAATGCCTTGATGGCCTCCTGCCACTTCTTCAGTAGCGAGGTGTTTTCTTCTTTCAAAGCATCGATTGTCTTCTTCCAGTCCAGAGTATCCGGAACCAGGTCCGCTTCGAGATTTGACACTGCCACATCCACGAGCCCCGAAACATAGTGGTAGTTCTTGTATATGTTGGATAATAGCGGTCGAGAAATGAACTCAAATGGTTCTACATCAGTGGCAGTCTCCTTCATAATCCTGTTGAGATCGATTTCATTGGACGGATTCACTAGACTGGAAGTGCTGAGTTTGCGGTAGTTCAGCACTGACATCTGAGAGTTGAATTTGTTGAAGTATCCATTGAGTTCGATGACGAAATTGGCGAACTTGCTGTTCTCCTTTATTAGATTGTCAATCAACTGCGAGAGCTGTCCAGCGATGCCCTCATACTCCTGCTCTCTCATTGGCTCCAAAGAAGGTTGTTCTACTGGCATGGAATTGTCAATAATTGGCTTGTTGTTGTAGATGACGTTGGTGTTGACTTCTGGAGATTCTGCCCGGTCACCAGGACTTGATCTTGGTGTCAATTGGAACGGCCGTCCGACACTTAGGGTATTGGATAAGCTGCGAGAGTCCAACAATTTGTCTTTTAGCTGGGAGATCTCCAACGACTTCTTTCTCATGTCCACGGCGTATTTGGTGTTCAATTCAGCATTGTGACTCTTGAGTCTCGAAACCTCGAGCGCCTGGACCTTATTCTTCCGCGAGAGCTCATTCACACGTTCAGTGAGCGATATTTTATCAATGTGAACTGTCTTGTCCAATCTGTCTTCGTAGTTTTGCACCTGATGTTCAAGTTGGTGAACTTTGGCTAGTAGCTCTTCGATGGTGGTATTCTTCTGGGATATCGTGCGATTGAATGACCTTTGCTGTGCCTGGTGGCGTTCAATAGACTGGGTGAGCGAATAGATGATGTTGATGACGTTTTTGTCGTTATTGTAGATGGTTGGGAGGATTTCTAGCGTGTCTAGATCGTCTTTCTTTGGCTGGTCTTGGATCAACTTATGCCAGTCGATCACAGGGAACAACAACTCCTCGGAGATGAAACCTTTGGAGAGCAACGACGTGTTGACCAACTCCGAGGCATTCCTAATAGCTTCTACGCTGAGATTGCTGGACATCTGGGAAGTAGATGGTGTATGTTATGATGGTTGATTCTGTATGTAGGCAGAACTAAACACTAAGAAAAGGAGATGGAAACATAAGCAATATATCGTAGAGACATAGAAGCGGAAATGGTAGAAATAAAAGGAGAAGATTAGAAAGTACTCGCAATCGTTCAATTTACTTCGATCCTGGAATATTCTTATTTAGAAACGTAGTGTGTCTATTCGTGACGTGACATGACTTAGTGGTGCTCCTCCTCGTCCTCGAACACAAACCAGTCCTCCTCTACAGGAGCAGCACCGGCGGCAGGAGCAGACTCAGTGTCAACTGGTGCAGCGTCGTAAGCAGCAACGGCATCAGCAGCAATGTCGTCCGATGGAAGGACAGGCTTGGCAGGCAACAGGAATGCCTTGATGTCGGCCAGAGAAGCAGAAAGCGGGGTTGGCTTGAACTGCTTAATCTGCAGAATGTACAAGTCAGAAATCAAGTTGTTTCTCTTTGGAGTCACAGAGAACAATCTTCTGGAAGACAACGCACGCTGGATGTTAGTAACGAAGGATGGTGGCGGCACCAGTATTGGAAGCAATGAGGGAATAGGGGTAGGAAATGAATATGGAGTCTTTCTTGATTAAGTTCAACCCTGTGGGAAGGTGTGGGGGCCGAAGTTTCTGTTGTTAACGCCTTAATTGGAGATATAAGTAGAACAAAAACACGGCGGTGCAGCAAATTATTTCACTGCAATACGCAAATAAAATCTCAAATATTGGGATAACTCGAATAACGAACGTGTGTTTGTCACTTTCAATCGGATTCGGAGGTGTTTCGGCAGTTGGAGAGTTGGAGATAATCGATGGAAAGGGCGCTAAACTTGCGGTTGGACATGAAAATAAAACATATGGGCCAGTGGCTGGGAAATGTGTCATTAGGTACATACAATCGATTGCTTGAACATGATTCCGGTAGAAGTAATGGATGGAGAGTTTTCTTGTGAGAAAGTAGTCGCTAAATCTTCACCGAGTCTCGGGTGCGTGTGCGGCCCAGAACGAGTGTAGCACCAACTGCATTCTATTGGACAATTGGAGGTGGTGCACAGAGGTGTAGTTGGAGGGAAGAAGAAATGGGGCAGGAGGAGCAGAAGAGGAGAATTTAAGGAAGAGGGAGGTCGAGGAGAATGGGGCACTCTTTATTTGTTTCCTTTGTTTTTGCTCTCAGATTTGCATTGAATTGTGGTGTTTTCCTGGGAATATGAGCTATGCGCATTAATCGGAGTGATGAGAGAAGTGGTGATTACACAAATGATACCATATTTAAATTCACTTAAGAAAGACCGTGGCACTTCTCTTCGTTCTAAAGATCCTCGAATCCACCTTTTTGACTAAAGAGATTCACTTGATAGAAAGTGTTAAATCCACCATAGTCCTACGTGATTTTAACTGCACAGAACTCATCTCACAACTGTTCCACGATTCCACTACTGAAACTACTGATACCACCACATCATGCCAAAGTACTACTGCGATTATTGCAAGTCGTACCTAACCCACGACAAGATGAGTGTCAGAAAGTCCCATCTCTCAGGTAAGAACCACATCAAACTATACTGTGCTTATTACGAAGAGAAAGCCAAACAGCTCGGAATTTGGGACAACAGCGAAGCCCAATATGAGATCGGATTGGACTACTTGACATCGTTCACGCCTTCTCCCGAAAAATATGCCGAACAGGTTATTCGAGAAAAGGAGAAATCCACCGTGAAACGTCACGATGAAACAGATCAGGAATTCTGTCTACCTCCACCACCCACATTAGCTAGTATTCCGCCACCGCCTTCTGTTCTTCACAACACTGAGGAGTATACGAATGCCATAAATTTCCATATTGCACGGAATGCGCCGAAGTTCTGAGGATGATAGACTAATGAATATACGATTAATGGATAGACCACCACTTTGAACCGCCTCTCGATCCATGAACTTGGGATTATCTCAGTGTTGAGCTCACAAATGAGTGATTTGCTCTCTTCTAACACCAATTATCTACTTCTGTAGCTTCTATATTTTGTGTCTAATCTCTTCTATGTGGTTAACTTCAGTTAGGAATCAGATCTTCATCACACAAAACCTCCTCCGCTCTGAAGTCGAGACCTTCCTCGCCCATATAATCAATGTAATTGTTCACCTCACTTCTCCACTTTTATCACCTCTCCTGATCTCCTACTCTCTTCTAAACATTGATGTTTATTATTATATAACCGCAAGCCAGGCACCGAGATCGCTCGCCTTGCATCCATAGACTACAAAGCCTTCAGGCACTGCAACATCTATTCTACAAGTCGGCGTCGTCCTCATCAGGCAATGGCACCTCAGCAGCCTCGGACATCTCCTGCTGGTATTTTTGCATCAAGTCAGCATCAACTTGCACCTCAGGTGGAGCCAATGCTGGGGAAGCAACAAACTCCAACTGTGGGTTACCAACCAACTTTCTGGCCAACCAGAGGAATGGCTTCTCGAAGTTGTAGTTGGACTTGGCAGAGATGTCGTAGTACTGCAAGTTCTTCTTTCTGTGGAAAGTGATGGTTCTGGCCTTCACCTTACGCTCCTTGACATCAACCTTGTTACCACACAACACAATAGGAATGTTCTCGCACACTCTCACCAAGTCTCTGTGCCAGTTTGGAACGTTCTTGTAGGTGATTCTGGAGGTGACATCAAACATAATGATACCACACTGGCCGTTGATGTAGTAGCCGTCTCTCAAACCACCAAACTTCTCCTGGCCGGCAGTGTCCCACACGTCGAACTTCAACTCACCGTAGTTGGTGTGGAATCCCAATGGGTGCACTTCAACACCCAAGGTAGCAATGTACTTTTTCTCAAACTCTCCAGTCAAGTGTCTCTTGACGAAGGTGGTCTTACCGGTACCACCGTCACCGACGAGGACCAACTTGAAGGTAGGGACTTCCTGAGTAGCCATGATGATTGATTGATTGATGGGATCAAAGGATGAGGAAGAGGAATACAAAAAAACAACGCAATAGGGACGAAAAAACTACTGGGAGCGATGACCTGCAGATACGCCGTGTGTTGACCGTAGCAGGTGAAGGGGGTAGTAATTGGGGAAAGGGAGACAGGTGAGAATATGGAGACAATTGGGGGAGTTAAACACTTCAATTTGACAGAATGTTGAGTGGAATTGATCAAGTCGTTGTGGAGTTGACGAAGGTGAATCAATGGGTCACGTGACTAGGCACGGGCGGATCCGACTGATTGTTCTTGCGAAGAATGGACACGGTGCAGGTGATTTGTGATCGGGCCTACCTGTGTGATGATTACTAGATGACGAGACGGAATGTGGAGCTTGTTTTTTTTACTAAGGCGTAAGAAATTGTTTGGAGCAGTTCTTTTGCCCCCTCCCCGTAGACTATTACTTCAATTATTGACCCAAGTGTGAGAATTAGACCATCGAAGCTCTCAGACCCTCGCTCTTCAATCTTCTCTATACTGGCTTCTCTCTTACAGGTGGTTTCAAATTCATCTCCTGGTCCCTACGTTCTTGAACCGCGAGTTTTGCTTCCTAACGTCTAGGTTGGTACCCTTTGTTTCCTATATTCAATTGCTTTGTTGTTTTGTGTATGTAGGTGCTCTCTAGTAGATGCTCGCTGCTGTGCTTATTTCCACGCATTCTAGCCAACCGATTGTATTCTGGTCAAATATCTCTGTCTGAGCCAGAACTAAGTGCAACTACGTAGTAATTCCATGGATCAAAACACTAACAATTCTATCTTGTGCATCAGTACAAGGTACATAAAAACTTAGTAACTAGAGCAAGAATTTTGAGGTCGTTTTGTTCCTTGTGTTATCTAAGTTAAGACCTTCATTCTTTTTTTTTTGGCCTGGTAACAAAAAATGAGGATAGTATTGTTGTAGACATGATGGATATCCTTGATTCGATAAATACATGAGTCTTCCTAAATCCCGAAATGTTCAAAGGAGCTTCAAATGCAGATAATTCTGCTCAATTCAGGTGGAATACTTTCCTGTAGCCCCACATATTTTCTCTCAGAGAGTGTTTGTATCCTTGGTAGTTACATCCGAAACCTCTGAGCCTTTGGTGCAGTTAGCGTTGGGTTTCAGGATGATCCACCTTTTTTCTTGGTGATCATTTCTTTCCCCTGTTTAGCTTCCTCTCTACATGCAATCACATTCATGATCTGCTTATTATTTCCCCTATTCTTAGAAAGAGCACATAAAAAGATCTCATTGGCGTCATGCCGAATTAAACGAAGGAGACAGTTTTTTGATAAAGAAATCTAGAGAGGTAGTATTCCCATAACAGTGAGTTTCAACGTCGCAATGAATTTCGCTGTCTACCACGGAATTAATTCTATTCTGCTTCTAGAATAGGAGTATTAAAAGAACTTACCATGAATTGTCACTTTCTATTCTTACTGTGCTCGTGTTAAGTTCTTCTCTGCTCTTACACTCCCACGAGGACTGATAAATGTGGCATTCGCAACACGTGTGAACCTCATTCTTCTTCATTGGTTGTAGGTCAAATTATATATTTTCAGAATTTGATATGAATCTTCGACTAAGTTTCGGCTTGTTTCTTTGCCGGGGCCATAATGTCCCCTTTTTGAGTAGTTGAACGACTCCACAAGACAAAAGAATTTCGGAGGATTCCATCAAATCACCAACTAAGACGATGGATTCTACACAAATCCAGCCGTGCTTCTATAAAAAAAAGTAATGAAGCCCAATACATGAGAATGTGAGTGCATTATCGGGCAACAGGGTTTTTCATTACGAATTACGCCTACTATAATTCCGGAGGGTGTTTCTGGTTGTTGACATCCGGAGGCGCGTGGCTGCATCATGGGAAATTCTAATCCTGCACCGATGATTATTTTTTGCAGCGAATGTTCGTCATCTCGTCAATTCGAAAGAAATGCCAAGGGGACATTCGCATTTTGCTACAATAGGCAAGAATTCCCGATTTCTGCTAGTAGCCCGAAAGTGACGATCAGCAGAAGAAGAAAAAGAAAAATGTCGAATCTGAAACATCTCCCATATGCTGACGCCACGATCCTTAAACAAAAATAAATATCACTGGCCGCTGCCTAGAGTACCCTATCGAGACGGTTCCGTGAGTGAACCAGGGGCACATTCTGTTCTTGGCACTTCGGCATCTAAGCATTGTATGATTTCATCTAACCATTGTATGATTCATCTAATCATTGTATGATTTCATCGTTGCACTGAGCACTTAACGTCGGCAATTGAGCATTTTAGTACATTTGCAGAACCATTGTCAAACCCATGAAGCCATCTGGCCACATGAGCCCACGATATTCACTAGCGTACCCAGCTAGAAAGGTCCCCCTAACAACATACCGTACTTGACAGCAATTCGTGCAACATTCCGAAGGGTCCCGCCATTGTGATAATAAAGTTTGGAACACCTGTTTCCGCGGGAACGCAACTTAGAAGATAAGATCGATCTGTAGTACGCATGGAACGTTATCAAAAGTTGCCCTGACGACATCCATTGTCGGCCAACGTGGTATTGGTACTAGCACTGTCTGTTAGCAGTTTGTGCGTCCAATTTGCTCGCTCGCGGGCTATTGGCACTTCCCGCACCAACCACTCTCCACCAGGTTCCACATAATAATCCCGTAGGAAGGAAGTTGTCAACTGCCACATTCCAGAAAACGCTAAATATTTCCAACCGTGACCCTGGCACGTTGTCACCCACCGCGGTAACCAAACACCGCCGCCTATTTTTAGCGTTTCCCTACATTCGGAATGCTTCTTGTTCTCTGCACTCTGGCAATCGTCAGAAACGCGAGCGTCGATTACCCCCAGTGCAAGCAACCTGATCACCAAGACCCTCTGGGGTAGTTTTTCGGCTCCACTGGAAAATCTCGCTCAGAAACCCATCCGCGTCCATTAGCCCCAACCATTTCCTTGCCGAAATGCGGCCACGGCCCCGGTTTCTAGCGTTGCTCCACGTCCCCCACCCAATCGCCCTTTCCTGCGTCCCGGCACACACCACCACCGCTGCCTGCCAGACTTCCATATTCGCCCTGTTATTCTTGTTGAAATTCCCGGTTCCTCACCGAGTGCGCTACCATCGCTTCATCACGCTTTTTTCCTTCGTCTAGCTCGCCACGTCTGGAGGTTTCCCTTTTTTTCGCCCATCGCTTCCGATTCCACACTCTCCGTTGGCTCCACACCGTCGTTGCTGCCCGTTTGTTCGTGGCCCCTCAGTCGCTGTTTCCGCATCTTCATTCTGGCCCAGTGGTGTCAAGTGTCTAATTCCACCCTCACCAGATCTTTTTCGTCCCATATTTTTCGCCGAAACAGCTTCCGTCCCACTACCTACTCGCCATTCATCGCTGTGCAATTATCGTGCCCACGTCACATTGGTATTTTTGGTGTGTCAGACTTCTTCCAACTAGTGTATCCACCATCCGCTAACTGAATCGCTCGCTGCCTTTCGCCAATGTATCTGGGCTACTTCCACCCTTCAGACTCCCATGCGGTCCACCCATACCCGCTGCTGCTGCCGCAAATCCAGTATGGCTATTCTGGCCAGGTGCCCATGACTCCAATGGATCTCGCCTACTCCCAGTCGATGCTACCGGCCAACTTGCTTTCCGGGGTTCCGTCGCCCTACGGGACACGCCCGTCGTTTTTCCTGCTGCAGCCTTCGCTGCCGCTATATCATCCCAGAATGCATTCAGGTTACAGTTCGCAGTCATACCATAAGGCAACTGCGCTGCCTGGACTTCCGTACTTGACGCAATCCACGTCCAACTCCAGCTTGGACCAGCTCAACTTATCGAGAACCGTCATCATGAAAAACTTGAACTCCGACCTCTCCCTACATGACCTCTTGTCGGAGATTGAATATGGTCCCATTGAATATTGCAAGATGTTCGAGACTGCGGCTCCCCACCACTTTCCCGATGTCGAAACGGTGAAAAATTGCTACATCTCCTTTGTCAACACCCATGCCCTGGTGGGGTTTCATAGCAAGTATGGCAGGAACTCCTACAACTTGCGCGATCTCAAAGATCGGTTAAAGAACTCAAAGTACCTCAAAATCTCCTTGAACGAGCCCAACAACCCATCCGGGATGGCGTCGAATAATTTGAGCAAACAGGACTTTATCAAATTGAAGACTCTCAACTACATCAATGAATTTAATGCCACCCGTGCAGTCAAGGTGCTGTTCACTGTTGCTGATTCCGCATCGACAGATTCCTTGAAAAACGATTTCCACTCTCGCTGCTCCAAATATGGCGAGATCGAGGACTTTCAGTTTACTACTGATGGTGAAAGGCAAATAAGTTTCGTCTTGCACTTCACTTCCATTGATTCCGCCATTAAGATCTATGAGTACCACTTGAAGCGCATTCAGATCGACTACGTGAACCTGATGGAACTTGAAGCGCCTGACGTGCTCCCGTTAATGTGCACTGGTGTCAACTTCCATAAGGACCGATGTGATCGAACCGAATTGAAAAAGACGCGACGTGTTGTTCAACACACCAATTCCTCGCGGCTTGTGTCGTCTTCTTCATCGTCATCCGTACCTTCATCGCCCACATCCAGCCGAAGGCCTGCCACGCGTCAATACCAGTCGGGTGATAACATCAACCTTATCAGTGATGGCGCTCTGTCTCAGGAAAATTCTTCAAGCCTCCATTCCGCATCTATCCGAGAAGAGGAAGGAAATGACGAAATCCCACCTCCCAGAGGGGTTGAGCATAGTACTGAATCTGAGCAGACTGAGTCGTTCGCTCCATGCTCTCCGCCTGTGTTATCTCCCTTGGAAGCGAAACCTTCGCTTGACGCGAATTCGGGTAGAGCTTTTAACTCATTGTCGTCGGCAGTCAGTGAAAGTTCTGATTTGCCACGCTCCAGAAACAGGGGATCACATGGCAGAGTTTCCGACTCGCATTACTTTGGTTCCCCATCCGTTCAGCCCCAGCGCAGTCTTTCGAACGTGAGCGCATCCATGGGTTTGCCAAATTCCTACCACTACAATCCAGACCCTTTCAATGTTGGAAATCGGACTTTGTACTTGGGCAACTTGCATCCAAACACAACTGTGGAGGAAATTGCAAACAATGTCAGGGCTGGTGGCTTGGTGGAGTCTATCAAGCACCATAGGGCCAAAAAGGTGTGCTTCGTGACGTTCGTTGATGCAGCGGTTGCTCTCCAATTCTTCCTCAACCACCAGGTCTTACATCAGCTTATCATTCACGGTAATGAAGTGAATGTCTCTTGGGGAAAAAACCATTCAGGACAATTATCTCGTGACATAGCCTTGGCTGTGACAGCTGGTGCATCAAGGAATGTTTATATTGGAGTTATTCCCGGAAATGGCTTTGAAGATAAAAAAGTTGTCCTTCCCAACGAGCAGACTTTGAGAGAAGACTTTGGCAGATTCGGAGACATGGAACAGATCAATTTCTACAATAATAATGACTGTGGTTTCATTAACTTCATGAACATTACAGCTGCCATTAAAGTTGTTGAATTGTTTGAAATGAAGGATCCCAAGGCCGCCGCTGCTGCGGCCAATGACAATGGCGAGTTCTATGAGAAGTACAGAAATTTCAAGATCAGCTTCGGAAAGGATAGATGTGGAAACCCACCAAAGTTCAGTTACAAGAAAAGGAACACCAGTTATGAGTATTTGAGAGACAGGGATCTTGTTGATATGCCAGCTGTGCGTGAAGTCATCACTCCATCCGAAAAGGAGGTTAGGCCTATCAATAATGAAGCTGCCATGGTTTTCGGCATCAGTACTGAGCCAGCTGATAGCGGAGATGAAGCGCCAACTCCACCTACAGGATATTTGGCAGAGAGTACAGTCCTTGAAGGAGCAAATGCAGAAAAGAAGGAGGATCTACCATCAACCGATGACAGTTCGAGTGATGTTCCACTGAAGTTGTCTATTGAAGATGTTGCCAAAGCATTGGACGTGCAACTCCATACCAAGTTTGGAGAGATTGTAAAGAAAGAAACTGCAAAACCAGAATCTGAAAATGAAGTGGAAGATGAAGAGGATGTCGACAATGATGATGACGAAGATGATGACATATCAATAATCATTGGATCCGATGTCACAAATGACTCCGCTCGCAAGAAGTCTCACAAGAAGTACCAGAGACTTTACCATCACCCTTCTTATCTGAACGATGGAGGAAACTCAAATTGGGGTTTCTCGAGAAACTCTTCGGCGTTGTCGCTCAATTCGTCATATGCAAAGCACTATAATTATCATCCTGCAAGCTTCAGTCTGGCACCAGCTATTCCACAGCCAGTGATGTACCAGCAGTCTCCTCAGTTCATGCCTCAAATGAGACCCGTGAACTACTACGGTGCTCCACATATGGCACCAATGCCGCAGCCACCGCTTTACCATCATAGTCTGTTTCCCATCCCAAACATGGGCTCACAGAAGGGATCTTACACCATGTCAGGTTCACAAGTGATGGCGCAGTATTTGGCCAAGTCACAACACGACAATTATCTTTATGCGTCCAGCATCTTGAATAATGATGTCACGGCAGAGGAGATTCGTGAGTACAAGAAAACTTCAGGACGTACATCGAGGAGACACGAGGCATCAACAAAATAACTTGTATATCACTCATGGGACTAAAAACTAAGAAAACAAAAATCGTCAGGGAAGTATGAATTAAATTAATGTATGTAATACAGCTATTTACACATCAAATGCAACAGAGGCGTAGGCTCCAGCAACTGCACCAGCAACACCCATAGCAATACCAAACATAGTGATCCATCTCAGTAATGGAGTTAAGTCGTCTGCATTCAATTTCAAATGGAACATGCAAGGGAAGGTAATACAAATAGTAAAGCAGATGGCACTTCCCAAAAAGGCAATGACCTTGCCGAAGGAAGTGAAAATGAACGACATAATGAGAAGCAATGAGACGAGGGCTATTCTGGAAACAAATTTCGTGGCTGTCATGGGAACAATCTTTCTTCCGTTCTTGTACGTGACGACCGTATGCTCATTCATACCGAAATGACTCTCATAGACTGAGATGATTGGGCGAGTGATCAAAGCCAACTTGGATATTGGTAGAATACCCAAGAACGTGCAAAAGAGTGGGTTGACCCACAGTGGGTATGATTTGCTCATCATAATGTTCTTCGTCAAACTGTCCTTACAGTCTATTCCAAACATCAAGAAGCCCAAGATTGCAATGATGTAGTCGGCCTTGAAAGTGAACAAAAAGGAAACATTGCAGCAATGGTTGTAATTCTTTGGATGTTTCATATCTCTGTAGAGTTCTGGAAACACAGGATGGCCACCCCAAGGGGCCATAAAGACACCCAAACTCAAAATCACTTCGGGGAATGAGGAGGGCCACAAGTAAGTCGATGATGGGTTCAATAGCGACCCTGGAGATTCATTAGATAAGAATCCGCACACGGTGATGAGCACCAAAATGGCCACGGTACTGATAATTCCCGTTAGACTCACAAGCGAAATCATAGCCAATGGCAAGAATGACAAGATAAATGTCACGGTAACAACAAAAATCTTGAACGTTGCTGGGCTCACATCGGGAAACAATAGCGAGAAAGAATCGCTGAAGAGAAGAACTAAAAGGACGGCAGCACCAAGGAGATCAACCATAAAAATACTGGTGGCCATGGCCTGGAACTTAGGTCCACCATACTTGAGGGCGATATCGCCATAAGTGTGTAGGTCCTTGTTCTTTTTCAAAATGAGGCCAAGAATCTTCGCCGTCTTGGAGGTTGCCCACGCACATGCCACAAAGATAATAGTGCCAACCACCCAGCCACTCAAGCGCAAACCAAAAGAAAGAGAGAGCATGGCGACTCCCATGAGGGTATTCACTGCATTGAAGATGGTCTGTGGAGAGGTTGAGTTATTCTGGAAACCTATGGTAGACCCCACACTGGACCTGCTGTTTTTGCGAACAAGCGGAGTGGTTTCATCCTGAGGAAAGTGGAAAGTGTGGATATCGGTATTGAACCCTGAGATGCCAGTTTCAACAGCGTCATCGATGGCACCTTCACCAGCCTCTACGTCCTGAGCATGCAGAGTGCAAGGAGAAATGCTGTCAGCCAACACGTTGTCGGCAATACTAGCCCCCACAAACGACTGGGCGCGGGTGTAAGAGGAGGCAAAGTTGTTGAAGGAATTGGCTCCTCCTTTGTCCAAGATAGACATCCGTCTGGTGTTGGGCAGCTTCGAATAGGAGCTCATTGTTGAACAGTGGGTGAATTAATTGATTGACGACAGCTATTATGGCGGCTGGGTAATAGTCTGGTAGGGAATCGTCTCGTAGCTTTAGAAAGTGCAGTAGAGGTGCTTTAGGTTGATAAATTTTTCTATACTCGCTGCTCCAAGGGTGGACATCGATCTGCATGGAAGATAATCCATATGCAAACGAAGTGTTTCTAGTGCAGTGCGCGTTGTGCTATCTGCCTCGGCGTTAAAGGGTTACAATCTTTGAAGAATGAAGCTGGAAGCAACAATATAGTGTGTTGGGAGTGCCGTCGGAAACTTTACATCATATTTTTCACATGGCAAAGTTGCTTCTTACTCTTGGATTATTGTCCGTTTCCTTCTCTTGGTTGATGTGTGGACTTCTAGCTGGATGGGTACCGAGTCACACTAACAATAAGTTTTTGCTTGATAGGAGAAACACCAATCTGGAGGACTCTGAATGGGAAGAATTATCTTGTCCTTTGCAATAGTAGCCCCGGGATTGCAATCTTATTGCATGAAATATTCGGTACTTGTCTAAATGAAGTATTTCGGGGGAGCCTCTGTTTCTTCTTTCTGTACTCGGGAATAGCGGTGCAGGCGAAATGCATCTCTCGGCTCCATGTGCACAACTAGGGAACAGGTCCAGGTCCTACAAGGTTGCAATAAAGTGCAACTACAGCATTATCTCTCAATCTGTCAACTGATTGGATTTTTAGTAAGTTTCCTAATCCGTGCGGAGTTGAACCCTGCCAACACGTTGCGGCGCATCGGGTTGCATGAACTTACATGGGGGTCGGTCAACAGTGCAAGTCGTGGACGCCAAATCTAGACTATGGTGTCAACCAGTTCATAAGACACTACTTTACACTTTTATTCACAAAGTGGGGGATATCTTTTGTCCAAGCAAACTATAACTATTTCGCCCACCCTCCACCATTTTTCGCAGCATTACCATGGCGTCATTCTTCGATACCGCTTTCGCTCTGCAGCAGATGGAAATCCAACAAAAACACAACATGCTTCATTCCTCCCACATTACTCGCCCCAAAAACACTGAAACTCTCTACATCTCTTCTCCTCATGAGTACGCTGGAGCTCACGAAAATCTCAAGATCGAAGATGAGACTACTCAAGTCAACCTTGAGGTAAATCTGCCTACTCTTTGGCCCACCCTCCACCAAAATATCACCAACAGAGATTACTCGCACGACGGTTTCCCAATGGGAACAATTTCTGAGAATGCTTTGACCACGGACGTTCTGCTGTTCCAAAACGGCTACAGTATTGGCCGCAAATCACAGCATTCAGTGGAGACAAGCTCCGTATCACCTCCATCGCCGTCTGCAAAATCTACCTTTCCAAAGATTATCAAACCTCGAATTGCTACCCTTTACTGGGAGGAAGAGCACACTACCTGTTATCAGGTACGTGCTCACGATGTGGTTGTGTCCAGAAGAGAAAACGACAACTACATCAATGGCACAAAACTTCTCAATGTTACAGGAATGACTCGAGGGAGACGAGATGGTATGTTGAAGATAGAAAAGGGTCGTTTAGTTGTACGCAATGGGACTATGGACCTCAAAGGGGTATGGATACCCTTCAGTAGAGCAGTGGAGATCGCACGCAATGAAGGTGTTGATCAGATATTATACCCGCTACTTGTGGAAAATATTCGTGACTTTTTCCTCAACGAGGGCCTGAAACTTCGACAAGAAGCTATCCTGGAGGGCGAAGAGGGTAGTGAAAAGTCGGCCGATCAAGGACATAGATTGGGTCTGGGTTCTCTAGGCTCCCAGAGTTCGCAAGGTTATGGAACACGTATGTACTGATTGAATCTGGCAGTTGCTTTTGTATCTCTTGGCTGAGATCTTCTCTGGAGTTTCCGTTTTAGTGTTGTATTTGAATTTTAGGTTTTGAGCAGTTACAATGTCTCCCCGTAGCAAGTTGGTGCATGTCTCCCATGTATCAGAGCAATGGTAACTGGAGTTTTCCTTTACATGTACGGAGGGGTGCTAAATGTCGGCAGATGGTAGATTTTCTAGCCCTTTGAAAACTGCCATATGGAGATATGACCCTTGCGATCCCCCATTACTGCTACTCTTATTCTTAATCGGATAACGATTTTTGAAGAGTAGAATCTCGTCAAATGTTGCACTATGGTGGAGAAGATCCCAAAACAAATTTTAATCAACAAAACTGGTTTCTTAGGAAGGAATGCTACCAATATTGCCAATTTCTCAAATTCTAGATGGGTAGTTGAATATCCGAGGCGACTTGAGAATCAACACATTATTGGTGGCTAGGGGTGCAGCATGCGTCAACACTAACTTGCTAAATATTCCTGATTTGAAAACATGTCACCATGTAGTATCGCTCAAAAATTCCAGAATCCCTTCTTTGGAAACCCAGAACCTAGTTAAGTTTCTTGCTTGATACCTCGTAGATGTATGTCATTCGAAGCGTATCCTTGTTTAAGTACTATTTCATGCAAAAGGATAAGGACTCAAACAAAAGGCGAATTCCGGATACGAAGGCGTAACGAATCTGGGGGCTCTATCAAATATATTCTCCGGCTTCTTCTACTAATTATAGAAGGACACTAAACATCCTAAAAGTTTATTCTAGCCATAAATAGAGAAAAGGTACCTTGAGGCAATGTAAATGACTGAAATACTGGCAGTTCAGCGAACTCGCATGTACTAAATCAGGCTTCTATCACTGTTGGCAGATTCCAGTTGAACAGTATTGTCTCCACTAAACTTCTCTCCCTTTTCTTCGATATCTGAGGCTTCGTCCTTGTTTTGCTTGATTGTTGCCAACTTGAGCACGTTTTCTTTTCCGAAAACAATAACGGGGTGGAAAGGAATAAATATGAGGCCAGCGATTGCAATCATCAGAGCGTCAAGAGTCATGAGGAATACCTCGTGCGTAATAAGGTATCCCGAGAAGCCCTGCTTCAATTCCACCACTCTGTAGATACAACGGATGTAGATAACGAGCACAGAAACACTGATAGCAAGAGGGTAGTAGGGCACAAATCGACGGGCCCTAATGCTGGCGTACTTTGGGTTATAGAACTGTTCTAGCTCATTTTGTCTGTATGAGTGCACAGACTTAACGTTAAGCAACAATAAGAACCAATTCTTTATGGACTTTTTCTTATACTTGATATCGGTGGTGATCTTCTCTGCATCCTTGAAGTGAATACGAGTGATGAACTCTAACCAAAAGATGATGAAAATTGACATCGCAACCACCTGGAACACGACACCTCCAAACATAGTCCAAGTACCTGGATGAGGGTCTTGGTTATTTTTTGAAGCTACAGAGGCCATTCCACCACCAATGCCTTGAATAATCAAGGAGAATACGTCGCAAAAAACGAAGAAGTACGAGTACCACATTGGCTTCAAAATAGAGTAACTTCTGCCATGGACAACAACATTCTGAGCAAACAAAAAGTAGATTCCACCCATGATGAAAGCCGGTGACAACATCGAGCTCACGTACTGTAGCAAATAATAGTTGATGTTGGTGTCATCGGTGAAGGAGAGAATTCTTCCCAAGAAACACAACACCTGGAGTACGAATCCACACACAAAGGTGATGTTGTACCAGTGGTAGCGAGAGTAACGAAGCATGCCCACGTTGAAGAGCAAGACTGCTAAGAAGAATACAAAAAAGAAAATGTTACCACCTCTATTCAAGTAGTGGCCATACAAGTTCTCGTCATTGGCAAGCTCCTTCAAGTTGTAGCTGGCCTCGAAGATTGCCTCGGTAGCAGCAGCAACTACTGCTTCATCAGTGGCCGTGGCCAACACTTGCTGAGCGTAAATGACCGTCAAAGAGGCCTCACATCCACGAATAACTCGCGACAACAGTTGCAACTCCCCAGCATACGTAGCAGTTGCTATGCTCACCAACGCATCAGAAATCAGCGCACTTAAGCCCGATGTATGAGTTGGATTAATTGACGAAAATGAGGCTGGTGTGGAGGTGGGATACCCACTAGTGGGGCTCCACGTGAACTCGGACATTATCGACAGAATATCCATTGTTTGCTGCAGCCAAAAAAAAAGTGGCGTAGTTGATCTCAGCCCATCTATTTAAGCAACTTCTCGAATTCAGATGCATCGGCACTTCGGAGCCGTATATAAAGTCCGTGGCTACCGCAGCCGCACCCCTGGCATAAACTTTTTCTTACTTCCGCTGCGACGGGTACACAACCAGGAATGCCGATGGTTATTGGTAGAGTTGACTGCGGCTATGCTGCTTAATAAGCGCACTTCTAGAGCTAAGATTAGATTCAGATCGACATGCAGAGAAGGGTGAGTAGATAAGAAGATAACAGATGTTTTGGAGTCTAAGCACGAGAACCTGTAGTTAGCTTGCCTCGAGGGGGGTTGATAGCTCGTCGGGCGATTGTCCCACCTAGCTAGCTCGTTAATTGAATGCTATTTTAAGTTTTAAAAATAGATTGGCGGAATCGAGGTGGGACTGTGTGAACCTGGTTGAAGATTGGGAAAACAATGGTGCTTGGGTTTGGGTTTGCAAAACGATGGGACACCAATCGATGCGAAAGTAATTAGAGTTTGGCAGTGAAGAGTGTAGAATTAAGGTTACGAATGTAGTCGATCTGATGCATAACATCGAATGTCGAGATCATTCAGTTGCGTGCTCAGCCATCAACTGCGGGCATGTATTGTAACCAAGCCTTGAAGATCACACATTTACACATTCCAATTCTCTGGCCCTTCCTTTCCCCTTCGTCTTTCTGACATACATTAAGATTGTCTCTCTACAGCGTCTTAGCAGCGAAGCTTAATTAATCCTATGAACATGACCGTCGACATCTCACGTGGCGATGTTGGTTTGAATGGTATCCTCGTATTCAATCTCAACATGAGGTCTCTTCCTTCTTGCATTCTTGCCTGGTGCCTTCTTGGTCTTGTCGTTCTCATCCTCATCCTCATCATCATCTTCTTGGTCTTCTTCCTCACTCTCATCTCCAAGCCACTTCTGCAAATCCTCCATGTCGAGCAACTCATCTTCTCCATCATCTTCCACGTACTCAATTTCTCCAACGTCGCTATCATCTTCGTCACCACTTTCCAAAACAACGTCGTCGTCCTCATCAAACTCTTCCTCCTCCTCGACTTGGTCCACCTTACCCAACACCTTCTGCCAGATCTTCTCATCCACATTCAAAGGCTTGTCTCCGTATGCTCCACTCTTTAATCTGTCCAACAACTCCTTCTCGATAGCCTTCTCAATCTTGGCGGCCGCTAATGCCTTTCTCTCTCTGTTTTCTTCTCTTCTCTTGACCTTTGGTTTTACTCCCACGTAGTGACGTTCTTCTTCTCTTAATGCAAGTCTCTTTTCAGTAATGGCCACCTGGGTCAATCTCGTCAATCTCTGCTTGCACTTGTGGATGAGAAATTTCTGCCAGTACTGTAAGTGATCGTCCACCTGTTCCAAGGCTTTATTGTAGTTTTTCAGCAATCGAACTCTTTCCCATAGCTTCGAAGGCATATGTGCTCTTTCGGCGGTCTTCATGTAGAGGTAAAGCTTTCCTTCCACGTTCTTGACGGTGGCGTATCTGGCGTTGGCCAATGGACACGAGAGTCGGTCACATACACCGCTGACGTTATATTCGTTTCTGCAAAAATCCTGGCCCTTGCCAGTTTTGATCTTGAACGAGCAGAAGGAGTAGTTGATCACCTCCCAAATGACTTCGTCGGACGACATGCTAATGCTGGGTTATTAATGCAAATATGGACTAGTTAATCGGTAGTCCGTTGGATAAATGGTGTGTCAGTAGACAAAATGTGTAGTAGGCCAGTAGATGGATAGTGAGTACTACGCAGAAAAAAAAATCATGAGGAGCAGAGATGAGATGGGCATGCACCCGTACACCAGAAGATGGATGTGATAAGTGTGAAATAGACATAGATGAAAGGTCTATGTTTTATTTTAGTATGATTCCAATGAGGTGAAGGGGATCGTTTTATTCTTTGGACAACTTAAATTTGTCGTTGGAGGTGTATCGTTCTAATGACATTGGAGTGGCTAACGATATTGCCCTGTATGAACTCCAGTTCCCAAAACTATTGCAAGGATTTGAATTTCAAACGAACGCAAAAAAAAAAAGCTAATAAGAGGATAAGTTAACGGTATGAAATGTTTGTGAAGAGTTCCGTCGTCCTTTTAATTTTCAAAATGTAGTGGAGCAACAGACTGCAAGAGACCCCATTAAGCCAAATTCGCCATAGTTAAGCACATCCTCTAGAATGGTGACAGAACAGTCACCTAGGTAACAAAACGCTAAACTCTTTGAATCTAAAACTCTGTAGTTCTATGACATTGTGGCATTAATTTTTGTCCTTTTGTAATTTCATTCTTCTCACATCTTATCCACTGGCACTGGCACCATTAGAATCACTGGAGTCAAAGATCTCAAGATTCCTCCTCTACTACGTCCTCTCATTCCCCTAGCTTCTCAAACCAATGGGCTTCCTCGGCACCGGAGGCTTC
Source organism: Sungouiella middelhoveniana (assembly GCA_030557965.1). Taxonomy (NCBI): domain Eukaryota; kingdom Fungi; phylum Ascomycota; class Pichiomycetes; order Serinales; family Metschnikowiaceae; genus Sungouiella; species Sungouiella middelhoveniana. Next base: position 63,142 of record JANIJQ010000023.1, on the reverse strand, counting down.
ACCTTCACCACCTTCGGCCCAATTACCTCTGTGAAAACTGCCCCATTCGTCTCCTTTGCCCTACGGGAAAACGACATTAGCGTCACAATCACCTGATATGGGTCCTTGCGATCAAACAAATCAACTGTCTGGAAGATTTCGTCATGGGCAACACCCACCATCTCGCATGCCTTCAAGAAGAACAGAATATTCTCCATTTGCACAAATGGCATCTTGGAGCTTTTATACTTCTTTGTCGGGCTGTTAGGAAGATTCAACAAATCGCCCAACTGACACAAGATGTATCCGTCCTTCAAGATTTCGATCAAATCGTAGCGTTGGTACTGGAGTCTCTCGTTGTGGGGAGTGTGAAGGACGTTGAAGATCCACTCCACCACCTCCTTCTCTGATTTTTTATACTTTGCATCTCGAGACAAGTGGAGGTCCTGGTCTAGATTGGTGGATGCATTTTGGTCTGATGACGTTGGTGTTTTTCTGGTGTAGTAGCTCATGATAATCAGATCTTTTATGGCAGTGCAGGTAACCGCAGATAATGCTCGCACTACAGTGAACCTCCTCTATAGTTAATTACTATGACCCTAAAATACAAACTTTTTGTGGGCTATGCACTTAGTTGTGCAACTTCTTCTCGTAAGAGTGCAAGCCGTGCACACCACCCTCCAACTGAGCAGAAGCAGTTCTAAACTCGAATCTAACTTCTCCCTTGTAAACCTGCTCTCTCAATTCATCAACAGACTGGACACCAATGTCCTGCAACGAGTGCTGCAAACCATTGAACAAGTAAGGAATGAACTTGGAAATCGATCCCTTGTCAACGACAGATCCAGAAACACCCTGGGCAACCAAAACCTTATCGGCCTCAGAGAAGTAACGAGAGGTGGAAGCGTTGGCATTGGTGGAAGTCTGCTGCATGGCATCGATCGAGCCCATACCACGGTAAACCTTCAATCTCTTACCGTCACTGTAGAAGTAGTCACCTGGAGTCTCGGAGGTTCCAGCCAACAAACCTCCCATCATGACACAGGAAGCACCCAAAGCCAAAGCCTTGGTGATGTGGCCAATGTTTCCGATACCACCGTCAGCAATACATGGAACACCAAACTGCAGGGCAAACTCACAGACGTTGTACACAGCAGTACCCTGAGGTCTACCGCAAGCCATCACTTCCTGGGTGATACAGATGGATCCAGAACCCATACCAATTCTCAAAGCATCGGCACCGGCCTCAATCAACAAAGCAGCCTGTTCTCTGGTGACAACGTTACCAGCAATAACCTCCAACTGTGGGTACTTACCCTTGATCCACTTGATCATGTCCAACTGGAAAACCGAAGATCCGTTGGATGAGTCCAACACGACAACATCCAAGCCAGCCTCAACCAACTTGTCCAATCTCTCCCTGTCAGCTGGAAGGGTACCAATGGCAGCACCACACAACAACTGCTTGGAGTCGAACGACTTGGAAGCGTCTGGGTAGGACTGGTTCTTCTGCAAGTCAGTCAACGAGATCATAGAGACCAAATTGTTGTTGGAGTCTACAATTGGCAACTTACCCTTCTTGGAGCTTCTCAACAAGTTGTTACCCTCGGTCAAGGTGATACCCTGCTGACCAGTGATCAAGTCCTTGGTCATAACTTCGGAAACTGGGGTAGAGTTGTCGTCGTGGAACTGGACGTCACGAGAAGTGACAATTCCCACAAGCTTTCCGCCAACCTTTCCGTTTTCTAGAAGATGTTAGTATGAATATTGAGAAAATTGCAACCTTGTCAGGGAAAGGGTGTCCTCAACATCGTTAGATGCTATTCGGTAGAACGAAAGTTATTAATTGGTAAGTTGATCATCAGGAAACGTTGCAATAGTAAAACAGAAATGTCTTCACATACCAGTAACTGGGAAAGAAGAGAAACCAATCTTCTCCTTCAAGGCCTTGATCTCGCCAACAGTGACGGTTGGCTCAACCACAAATGGATCACTGATGAATCCATTCTCGTACTTCTTCACCTTCTTCACCATAGCTGCCTGCTCCTCAGCAGTACAGTTGTGATGAATGATACCAATACCACCCAACAACGCCATGTGGACAGCCATGTTGTCCTCAGTAACGGTGTCCATAGGAGACGACACGAAGGGGGACTTAATGCTGATGTTCTTGGTCAACTTAGACTCCAAGTTCACGGCAGAAGATGGAAAGTTGATCAAACCTGGCAAAACCAAGAAGTCATTGTAGGTCAACCCACCAAAGTTGGCGGAGTCGATCAAAGTCTGAACGTCCAAGCCGTCCTTCTTGGCGTAAGTCTTCAAGTGAGCAGTAGCGGTAGCACAGTCCAAAACCATTGTGAATATGGGGCAACAGTTAGCCAAAAGAGAAAAGTGGGTTTCTATGCGAAGAGGGTCTTTATATAGGTCTGCGCAAAATTTTTTTTTGCTTCTGCTGCTCATATTTTTACTAAGCATTCATGCATGGTAGAGTCACGGTGATTATTGCTGATGTTGTCATCGGAGGGGACTCCGCCATGGAAACCTCTAGTTCTTATTTTGAGATGTCTTGGAGTACTTTTATTTACCATCATTGAGGGCGAAAAGGCGTAATTGGCTCGCTCTCCAGACACCGCCGGCTCTGCCTCGGCATTCCTCATCAGTAGTGCACGTACACTGACGATTAGTGATAATCACAATCGTGGGAAATGATAAGCAGATGCACGAATATGGCTCCGAAGGGTAATTTATTGGCCCCATTGGGTCTTTCGGTGTAGGTTTTCCGGTACTGCTTCGCCACCATGACGTTGCTATCGCGTGGTCACCACATAGGGTACTTAGAAGTTACTGCGTACTGGTTATTCAAGGTGAATCTTACTTTAGTATGCATTTATTCGCAATGAAGGTAGATATGTGGCTTTCAAACAAACATATCTGAGTGAGCGAGCTGCATCCAACAGTTAGCAGTTTCTGCTTCTGACACTCCATATGTGCCAAACCTCGAGGTCAACGTCTCCATACTCGCGCTTCTCAATGAGCATTGACACCTGAATCAGACATCTGATCCTTTCCAGCTCCTTCTTTGCATTTTTTGACGAGCTCGTCAACTTTCTTCCATCCTTCTTGTCTAGACTGCTCTCTCAACTTCTGCTCCTCGACAGATTGGTGGTACAACATGGTGCAGTGATCGTACAAAATTGGGTTATGGTCGATGAATACCTTCAACGAGCCAAAAGCAAGCTGGTGTATGCTCTTGTTCCAGTTGGAAGTGGCCAGATTGTGTGGAGGAATGTTGCTGAAATCGTCCATGTCCATGTGCTGCTGTGGGGACGAGAATGAATCGTAATACTCCTCGTCGGTCATGTCATGAATCATGTGGGCGTCTTCCATGTTCACATTTGGGTCTGCTCCATTTCCATTTCCATCGTAGGAACTGTTCAAAACGAGACCCTGGTCAATCAAGTTGCCGTTGGCATCCGTAAGTGAGTTCGGGTTATCCGCAAGTTTTTGCTGAAGAGCCCCCGTCGCAATTCCAGGCTGTGTGGCATTAGTCAACTCATAAAGAGATGCAAAGATGATAGGGAGAACCACTTCTGCATTCTCGGTTACCAATGTCAAAAAGTACTCGTTCTGCCAGAAGCATAGCACTTTCTCGCTAACCTGGAAATGAGAGGAAGAGATACACTTCAGCAACTGGGCAAACAATGGAATTTGGATCTTCAAGAATTCGTTTGGCTCCATCACTTCGAAGATATCTTCAATTTCATTCAAGAACATCACCTCCTTGGGTGAGTTAATCTTGGGCCAGTATCTCAACAAGCCCATGATCACATCCTCCGTCAATGAAGGGTCTTTCTCCAAAAATTGAACAATGCAGTAAGCTAGCTGCGGGTGATATAACGACAAAGACTTGACTTTGTGCAAAGGAAGAAGTACTCTGATCAAGAAGATCTTATGCTCTTCCTTCAATGGCAAAGCAAACCCATTAATAATGGAACCCAAAATCTCCAAAAGTTCCCCAATACCGTTGAACCTTTCAGTCTCGTAGACAAATTGTAGGAAAACATTATTAATGGACTTTCTGATGAAGGATCTCAAACTCAAGAACTTTCCATAAATGCGGTGCAATGTAGTCTTCAAGCAGTCCCTCTCTCTTGGATCTTCACTGTCAAACAATTCCAAGATTTTTAAGATGAATTCGTGGTCAATGTACTGTTTCGCCACCTGGTGGTGGAAGTCGGGACTCTCCACAAATCTCAAGAAGAACTCATAGATTGATTGCATGTGAGGCCAAGCCAACTCCGAAACAGGCTCATCTTCATCGGGATCGTAAAGCTCTCCGATAGGATTCACTGGCGGTGGGATAGGACGGAACAAGTTCTTCTTGAACATGTTAATCACATGCTTGTACATCTCGTCGGTATAATTGAATCTGTTGCTGACAATGAATTGGATCAATTCCTGCAATGTGATGCGCTTGATTTCCTTACCTCTGATATCGTGAGTAGGGTCGCTGAAGTCGAAGATGATGTTGCATTGGTCCACTTTCTGGATGAAGAGCGATATCTGTTCTTCCGGTGCAACCTCGTCAAAGCTAGGGAGTTTCACTATTTCTCTGTGGAGCTCGGATGTGGTGGGTTCGAACCGCGAAGACGAGTGTCTCTTCGGAGTCACAATCAAGTCGATGTCAAACGCTTCTCTGTTTGGCGACGAGATGTTAGGGTTCAATGGCGATGCGTGCAGCTGCAGAGAGTGAGTCGCCAAACGACCATCTAGGTGAATGCTGTTTGGTCCAAACGCATGATTCTGCGCAATGGGCGAACTTGGGGTTGGAGTAATGGGAGTGGTGTTGGCAAGCGAAGTTTGGGGCTCGTTGATGATGATTTTCGGCGACTCCGGGCCGGCAATTCCCGCGAACGCAGCTTGGGCAACGGGAGGAGGCGTCAGGGGCAGAGGAGCGCTCGCGGAAAACTGGGCCGCAGTGTTGGGGTTGACCAGCAGCTTGGCCCCCGATGCCAGATCGGTCAGCTTAGTCTGCAGCAGCGGATCGGGACCTGGCAGTGGCTGCTCAGTTCTGGATGGGCTGGGGGACACCGATTTGATGGAAGAGTTAGAGCTCGAGGACTTTGGCCCCGTGAGCAGCGATTGCTGCTGCAGCAGCAGTTTCTTGCCGGCATCCTTGTCCTTTTCTTTGACATCCTTCTTGTCGGATTTCTTCGACGACGTCTGGTTCTTGTTTCTCGAGAGCCTGTTCTTGAATCCTTTCATCATCTTGGCAGGATTTGTGACGCAATGTCAGGATCTGGGGTTGGCGGCGCACTTGGCAATGGGAAAGTCAGGAGAGCGCCGGAATCAGCAATATTTTGCACCACGGAAGTCAGATTTTCAGTGCTAGTGAATTGGAGAATCACCTGGGAAGCAGTGGCTGGAATCCTTGCGTTTGGATGGAGTCCGCAAGCGGAATTGGGACTAGTCTAGCAAAAAAATCACACCCTAACAGTGGAAAGTCGTCTAGGTGGGACAACCTAGTAGGAACCAGAATTAGAAGGGTGGGCGGAGGAAGCGAATCTAGAAAAACTTTGCTACAACTCGAAACTCAAAGGTGGATTGCTTGGGTAACACGAAACCTGTAGCAATGAGATGGGAGTTAGTGGGTTGGCTAGAAAGTGCACACTGTGAACGTCAACATGAGTTCCTTGGACTAGTTACGTATCACGCCCTGGCGGGACACGACGGTATGGGCACGACCGTGTGGAGGTGAGGCGTAGTGGATAGACATGAAGAGAGGAGGGGTTGTGGGCAATTAGGGAGGATGTTAGAACGAAGAATGGTAGTGCTTTATATGTTTCCCGAGAGATGTTGAGTTCGGTGGCCCAAAACGGCAGGATGTTTTGTGGATTCGGAGAGTGCGCAGTTGGACCGAGGCGGAGGAATAGGAGATGCCAGTATGGGAGGTTTGGAGGGAGAAAAGTTGATGTGAATATGAGATGAACGGAGGTAATGAATTAGAGATGAGTTCTAGATATGAATTTCTAGAGATATTTTTCTTGAGGTTTTGTAGATGTATATTGTAATGAATCGAGAGTAGCTGGCGAGTTTCCAGAATAATGCGAAATGGGTGAGAATGGGTCAGAGGTGAAAACTGCGGGGACGAAGATAAAATCGAAAACTGAACAAGGAAACTCCGAGAAGTGAATGGTGGAGAAATACGAGATGAGAGATATCCCCGTGAGTTTGGCGAATTTTAATTGTAGAAGTTCGATTGAGATTCATGGATACTATTGATAAAGAGTTCAGTATGGAGAGAAGCAAATGAATGCACTTTGTTGAAGTGAGAGGAAAGTCACATCAGTGACAGAAATACATAGTTGGTGTCAGTTATGGTTTTCTTGAATAGCATTTTCACTTAACTTTTATCTCATTGTCGCTCAGTGTGTTACCTCGCCGATTCTCACTGCTACTCTCACATTTTGTCTCGACAATTACCACTCTTAGTCTCACTCAGTCTAATCAGTGACAAACCACTGACCCTTCTTTCCCTCTTCACTAATCATATAATCATCTCCTCCTCTATGCTGTCGTTCATCACCATCAGCAAGTAGCAGTTCCAGCCGATGCTCACTACGTTCACCACCAAAAGTCGAAGCTGAACTGGAACAAATCCAAAGTTCAACGCCTGAATAGCAGGCCAAACCATCCAATTGGTGGTCAATGTGCTCCACCAATTGTCCTTGATCTTCTTTTTCATGGCTTCTCCGTCTCCTCCCTCCATTGCTGTCATGGCTGAGTAGTAGAGTGGAATTCCGATAAATGGTGCAAATATTCCTTGATCTATTGCCACCCGAGCAACGGTGTTGGCGAAAACAGAATGTCCATACTTTGGCATCTTCACTCGTGGCAACAATTTGTACCATTTATCTCCCAACGGAGCAAACACAATGCTTCCGTAGATCACTGCTCGCAATGTTCGGAAATAGTTGTAGTCCTTGACAGATTCCAGCTTCGAAAGGCCGATTTGTTGGGCCAAGTAGTCACCGGCTCCAAAAAGAAACCCAGTGGATACCACATTGGTTGCCAAAGGTCTTGTTTTCAAGAGATGGTTGTACTTGGAGTAGAATGCCATGGTATCTTATCGCGAGAAGAGTGCGATGGAGAAATATCCACACCACGATAACCAACCCACATTTTCGCTTACAATTTGTATGGAATCTGTCTATTATTAGTCCGAATGATGCCCAACGCCTCTAATCTATCAATATTCTCACATCTCTAATGCTCCTGAATCTCTATGCGTAAACCATGGTCTGCTCCTCGTCAGCAGTCTCAATGTCGACAAGTTCTTCCAACATCTTTCCAGAACCCTTTCCGTGACCTTGAGTGTTGTGGACGAAACTCAAGTAGCAGTTCCATCCAATCGACCACGCATTAGCAACCACAATACGAAGGTGTACTGGAACGAAAAACAAATTAGCAAGCTGCAAAGGCGGCCACACCGTCCAGTTGGCCTTCAACACGTTCCACCAGTTATTTCTCAACTTGTCAGCTGCCACATCTAAAAAGTTGTCGTGAAGGGCAAGTGCACTCATCACAGTATTGTACATTGGAATCCACACAAGACTGGGCATGAACAACGAGTCCACCACAAGTCTGTAAAGGTTATCATGGATTTCAATACGCCTTAGCGACATTCTCGATCTTCTCAATGCAGAAAGAAAGGGACTCTGAATGAAGGGAAGCGTTTTGGTAGTCCATTTCACACTAATTGGTGCAAAGAAAAACGACCCGTAGATCATCGCACGAATAGTTCTGTCGGAATGGAACACCGTTGGTTTCTTAATATCGTCGTCGATGTGGTGGGGAAAGAGGTACTGAGCCAAGCAGTCTCCTGTTCCAAAAAGCACACCAGTGGTGGCCATGTTGGTTTTGTAAGGATGCACCTTGAGCATCTGGTTATAGAACCTGAAAAAGCTTGCCATGTTTGGGTGCAACTAGGACAGGGTGGGAGTTGTGTGGAAAAAACGAAGGTTTAAAAGGTTGAAATGAGTGATCACAGAAAGGAATAAATAAAGATACTTCAGTGTATCGATGATCGTGGAGTGCCAAAATTTATAATGGCCAGAAACTGAAGAAAGCGCGAGCGATGCCTATCGGAGGCTAACCTCCGAATCGAGTATCTCAGGAATCGGTTTTTCCGAGCGAGCCCGAAATGCGATCCAAGGGGCAGAAGAGAAAACAGGAAATTGGCAATCACTAAAGTGAGGCACTTAGGTTCAATTTTATGTTTTTCTGATGGATTTGCTACTCGGGTTCACCAAGCATGGCTACCGATGGAATGATGAGTATCGCTATCGCTTTCCCTAGTGAGAGAACAGATGCAGGTCGCTTCAGTTAACCAGGCCGGTTGAAAAAAACATAGGCAGGAGATAGCGGAGACGAGGGGTTTCTTTTTTGGGGTTTTCGCGAACCACTAGAAAGGAAAAGAGGCGCAAAAAAAGGGATTGTGGAAAAATGGAAGCACCAGGACGAAAAAACTGGGAGCCGAACAAAAACCCATTTACAATGTAGCCATTGACACGACAAGTAGATGAATTGTTTACATACCAGCATCGACAATGTTGATCAGATTTCATGAAAAATTTGATTTGAAGGCGCTCATGTCCTAATGGATAGTGAGTAGCTATTCATCTATCGCCAACTACCGGAAACATACACATTAGTGGAAACATACACATTAGTCCGATCGAATTACTGGTCGCATACTTCTCGAACTGGCAGAATCGCCTATCAACCTGAACTCCGACCAGCTCAGGTTACCGATAGATGATTTCTTGTATCGCATGAGGTGTGTGAATGATTTGTGTCTTGTTGGGTTTCTCAGCTGCGATTTTCTCTTGTTTCTTCTTACACGATATTCCGTTGACAGAACATTCTTCTTACTGTTAGCTATGCCTTCTTGAACACTTAGACGTCTCAATTGGTTCTGGGAACATGGTCTATCTAGATTCTGGGTGAACGTTTGGCCAATTCTCAGGAGGTCCCATCGTTGTGCGCCCCTGTACTATTCTACCATGCCATTTCTGACCAATCTCAGAACACGATCAAGTTCATGTATTGATCATTGGGAAGATTCCTGCTTAATAGCTGGTAGGGATTAGGGACATTAACGTTTCGCGATAGATTTAAATTGTGCTTGAGTAGAGTTCCGGTTTGATCCGTCAATTGGTTCGTGTTCTATGCTGAAGCACATAGGTAACTACAATATTGTGTCTAACGAGCCAACATGGGCAAAGGGAGCCATCATGGGCAAAGGCAGATGAGGCGCGAGAAACAAAAACGTCAAAGGAAGGGAAGCGAAAATGAAGCGAAAAAAAAGCAAAAAGGGCAAAAAAATGGGAAAATCGGGACAATAACCGAATGCAACATGCGCCGTGTGGCACCAAACTCTCGCCCATGGCAAAATCTCTAGTGGGCGTTCCTCTCGTTCCTCCACCAAGGTCCCTACCACTTCCTCCTATGTACCGTACAGTACGCGCGCCTTCCACATTTTCCCGTCGTCTGGGCCTGCACACCTCCTCCATAAAAGGCATATTGTTGCAATTCCCAAGTGTGGGACGCCTCGGAATAGCGGCAACTTTTGAAAGAGTGAAATGGTTGGGTGGTGCCAGCAAATTACATCACTTGGGAACCACCCCACAAACCACCCTACAAACCAGCCACCAACCCATCGACCCGCCCCCGTTTGCTCTTCCTGCCCATACCTCAAGCATCCTATATTTTTCCCCATTGTAGTAATGATAAGGTGGCTGGTTGTACTGCATAATGCCGCAAGCATGGACGTCCACTCTGACCCCTGGCAACCTGGACAAATACACCGCAACCCCCAGTGTCACTTTCTTTTCCCACCCTCTTTTCCACACCACCGTCGCCATGCACAGAACTTACTCGTTGAGATCCCAGAGAGCTCCAACCGCTGCTCAATTGCAGTCTCCGCCACCTCCACCTTCGTCCACCAAGTCGAAGTTCTTTGGCAAGAGCTCCATTTCCCACTCTTTCAGAAGATCTGCTGCCGGCGTCATGGGCCCAGAGATGGCCAGAAAGTTGGCCCAGTTGATCAAGATGGAGAAGAACTTGATGAGATCGATCGAGATCACCGCCAGAGAGAGAAAGGATGTTGCTAAGCAATTGTCGGTATGGGGTGAGACCAACGACGACGACATTTCCGACATCACCGACAAGTTGGGTGTGTTGATCTACGAGATTGGTGAGTTGGAGGACCAGTTCATCGACAGATACGACCAGTACAGAATCACCATGAAGTCCATCAGAGACATTGAGGGTTCTGTGCAGCCATCGAGAGAGAGAAAGCAGAAGATCACCGACCTGATTGCTTACTTGAAGTACAAGGACCCTCAGTCTCCTAAGATCAACGTTTTGGAGCAGGAGTTGGTGAGAGCTGAGGCCGAGTCGTTGGTTGCTGAGGCCCAGTTGTCCAACATCACCAGAGAGAAGTTGAAGACCGCCTTCAACTACCAGTTTGACTCGATGCGCGAGCACGCCGAGAAGATTGCCTTGATTGCTGGCTACGGTAAGGCATTGTTGGAGTTGTTGGACGAGGCCCCTGTCACTCCTGGTGAGATGAGACCTGCCTACGACGGTTACGAGGCTTCCAAGCAGATTATTATTGACGCCGAGAATGCCTTGGCCACCTGGACTTTTGACTCTGCTGTTGTGAAGCCAACTTTGTCGTTTGCTGCCCATGAGGAGGACTATGATGCTGACGAGTTGGCCGACGAGGCTGAGCAATTGCAAGTGACCGAAACTGAGTGGAACGAGGAGCTGAAGGTTGCTGCATAAATAAAAGTTGTTCGCTAGCGAAATTATTTGTTTGTTCTGTATCACTACTAGTTTAAGTGGCCAAAATTGCTGCCTTCCTGAGGTGTAGAGTGTAGGAGTCAACCATAGTAATTTCAACACAGTGTACAATGCGTGGAGGGGCATTTATGAGTGAGGTGGTGCAGGGAAACGGAAAATAACCGAAGGGAAGAGGAAAATGACTGAAGGGAAGAAGAAGAGAAAGTGAAGATTAAGCGGCAAAGAGCAACGGCGAATTGAAACTATTGGACAATTTCGTGGGCTCAGCCAAAACAGCTGCATTGATTTCACCTTTGAGGTATCATTGCGTTATTCTGTAATTTCCCGCGACTTCACTCACCCAAATTTAACCAGTAGCAACCATGTCTCAATACTGACCTAAGAGAATAAAAAGTGGCAACCAAATCTGGCAATAATCGAGTCATGTTGACCTTAAAAGACAACCATCCACCAAGAATCCTCCAAATCCTCCGAAACCTCCAAACCCCAAAAACCCAAGAACCTAATGGGAAATTGCCCCAATTCTCATTCTCTTCCACCTCCACATCCTCCGCACATTCTCGCTACCGTGAATCAGAGGATTGTGTGGTTACCTGCACTCCCACCACAAACTTTCTCGCACACCAAAACAAAACCTTTGCTAATCATCTACGTTCTTCTCTGGTTCCTCTTGGTGAAGTTCTCTTGAATCCGTGGATACTCCTCCAACTACACGTCTGCCATTCGAATCCCGGCGTTTCCCGGCTCTCCCGGTGTTTTCCATTCGCTTTTCTTGCTCCCATCTTGAACTCCAAACTCCATAGCATCTCCTACCCGCCATGTCGTCGCCCTCTCGGCTAGTGATCGACCCGGCAATGTACAACTATCCTGATCTGGCCGGGGCCTCTGCCAAAAACACCAATTCCGCTGGTCTTCCGCCAGCGTCGAAGCTCCTTCCCTCAACTTCCCTGACTTCCAACGCTCCACTCACCGGATGGACCCCTTTGATCTCGCGGACGTTCTCCAACGAAATCATTTCGTATAATTCCACACCAAGCTCCAAATTGCTTCCTTCCGTGTACAAACAGGGGGCGAATCTTGGGTCAGCAGCGGGCCACCAAAACGCCTCGGACTTTGACTATCCAGGGTTGAACTTGACGCCCTTTTTGACTCACAACTTGAATCTCATGAACAATCCGAATAGTGCTGGTAACCCCTCGAATAACGTCTTCACGCCTTTGTACGATAAGTCCTTGCATTTGGCGGATTTCTTTATGGACTCACCCATCAGAATGACTCTGAATGTTGACTCCATTACTCCATCCAAGTTTTCCATCCAACATAGTGCTCTGGGATCTGCAAAGAGACTTGATTCTAAATTGAACGCCGCTCTCTCGCTGAAACGTTCAATTACTCAGATCGACACTCCAGCAAGACATCCATTCAAGAAGTACGATACAGGTATCAAAGTGGAGTCGGACGATCAGCTGGATTCGGAAGGTGAGGATGACAACATCGGGGTTCCTCCGAACGATTTTGGTGATAGCTTTGTTACCCCTTCGAAGAAGAAGGTCTTGCATGAGGTTCCTCCTAATATGATGAACAAGACCCCAACAGTGCCAAATTCTGCCAAGGGTAAAAACTTGTACCAGACGCCAGCCAAGCCCACTCTAGTGTCTTCTCCATCGACTGTCATCATGTCCAGCGCTGCAAGGTCTCCCGAAAACGAGGTTGTTAAGCAAATACCTCCGAGCCCAACACCTCTCAAGGATAAGATTGAAGTCTCCGAACCGGTCATGGGTATTTTCTCCGAGAGAAAGTCCAAGGAGCCAAAGCCTACCAGAAAGCCAAAGAAACAGCTGTCGGGAATCAACAGATTCCAAATTGTTTTTACAGACGTACACACATTGATGAACAACCGGAAGAAGAAGACCTCCAATAATTCTTCGTCTTCCAAGTTGGAGAAGACTGAAAAGAAAAGGAATCAGCAAAGACTACCGAACCACGATAACCACTCACCTACCTTTTCACAGCAGCACCAACCACAATTTCTCTCGTTCCAGCAGGGCCTGTCGAGCCTATCTGCTTCGCAAGATTTTAACAGCACTATAAACACATCTCGAGAGTTTAGCGTCCTCGGGAATAATTCGACAGTCAACACGACCAACTCGAATCTCAATGTCACTTCCGACCAGTCGTCTTTTGAGATTATGCATGGAGGAATAATGTCCACACCAAATGGCAAGTACTTACTTGATAATCTGTTCGACAGAGGATCACCACCACAATCTATTAATCAGATGACCTCTACGTTGAATCATGTCAACATTGAGGCAAAGGGACATGAGCATGTGAGACAAGGTGGGCAGCATATGCCGCCACCTCCAAGGGCATTTCAGCAGGCTACACAACAGGTCTCACGCCCAGATGCACATCAACAAATGAACATGATGATGAGTACGCCTCAACACGAGAACATCATTAACGCACATCCTGGCGTGTACCAGCAAGAGGAGTTTTCTCCGTCCAATAAGGACTCCATGGCGTTCATGTATCACCAATTGCATCAATTTCACAACATGAATTCCCCCGGGAACATGAACTTGCACAATGTGCACCCACAGCCACTTCCCCAGATTGTCCACGATCAACAGCATCTTAATTCTAACAACAAGGCTCCACTTCCACCCAACTTAAAGGATTCTGAGAAAAAGCCGAAAGGTCGCAAGAAGCGACCAGCTGGCCGAACGAAATAATCGCTGACATATTATTTGCTTTCAAATATATACATGAACACTTTATACGTTAGGAGGTAAGAGCAATGCGGCAATTACACCTGGACGCTCTGTAGCCAAAAGATCATAAATCTTAGCAGCATTAGGCGAGTCGCTTACTTCTAGCTGGATTCCCAACTGCAAGAAGAACCTGCGACTCTCCTCCGAAAGTCTTCTGGACTTCTTACCAAGACCCACCACCAAAATCTCTGGTTTTGGATGCACCTTGCCAAATATCGAGAGAATCTGTTCCTCATTAAAGTCAACTATAAATCCGTTGACCACTTTATAACCGCCATCTGCCAAATTCACCTCAAAACTTTCATTCTCAATAAGTAGCGTGCCAATCTCTTGTCCTTGTTCGTTGGGCGAACTAATTAGAATATTATTGGCCAAGTGAAAACCGTTCTCTTTCACCGATTCGATGTAGTTGATTGGCTTCTGCGAGTACATCAATATATCGTTTCTCTTCAAGATATCGGCCGGATTGCTTGCAGTCTCCAGTTTGTTGGAAGGTGCCATGTTCTGGGTTGGACCAATAGTGACAGTTTTTCCTCCTCCAAACAAGTTTTTGGAGGCGAGAGAAGTCGAGAAATTTCGCCGGAGAGCCCTTCTACTGAGATTTCTGTACATTATAATGGTGTAGTAGCAACAAGTTGGTGTATGCAATTAGATCTCAATATCTGATTCTGCACGCAGACCCAGAGAAGACCTACTAAGAATGCTAATTAAAATTGTCTATTGAATGTATAATTAGTTTCATCTGGAAGCATCAAGTACCTTTAACTCTCTGGAGAGCTTCTCCCGTATTGAATTCTGGGCTTTCTCCCAGATATCTGTTCGCACCTCTCGTCCACAGAGTGTAGAGTACAACAGGGAATATCCAGAGAATTCCCCATATCCGGATGCGGAACCCTTGCTTCTTTCCGGGCTCGGTGGCGAGGTAACCGGATTATATATCTCGTTTGCGTTGAAATTGGAGATGGACGGCCGTGAGGTCAATAATGGCCCGCGTAGATTGGCCCGCGACTTCTGAGGACTCAACGGTCTCTGATTTGGTGAAGTTGGTTGTAGAACTGGTGTGGGAGACAGAGGAAGGTTTGAATATGAATTGACGTTTCTGAGCTTCGTGGGAGACGCTGGCCGTGTGGGTTGCTCCATTTTGATGTAGTGGTCATATATCCTAATGACTTGGACGGTGAAGGCAAGTTCCGTCAAGTACTTGAAGAGAATATCCGCTTTGGAATCCTCAGAGAGCGTGATGGTGATCTCTTCGCTAGTTGTGCCCAAAACAGTCCCAATCGCCTTACTGGCAATGAGGTACCTCGCAACTGCAGAGACGTAGGAGAAATGCTCAACGTACAAGAGTGAGTTGGCCAATTCCGATGCAAGTTGTCTAGATGTGAGAGGGGTATCCACTGGAAGTATCAGGAAACTGAAATTCATCACTTTCCGATCTTTATAGTCTCTGAACATTGGAAATCCGCTGGCCATCTCCTCAGAAGGTGATCCAAACTTCGTGGGCGACAGCGGTCGGGAAAAATTGGCACTTGGGTATTCAGACAAAATACAGAACATACGGAACTTATTCTTAGGGAAGTCGATCAACACGCGGTACTGATCACAGACTAGGAGGTTTTCGAATCCAGCCAAATTGTACATTCCATCCAACTTGGAGATGTTCAAATCTGTTCCAGACAGAACGTCATCCCAGAGCTTTCCGTCGGTGTACTTTAGGGAGTTACCGCTGGCGAACAGCGCCAAACGGTTGATTCGGAGCCGCTTGAATAAATAAAGTAGTGATCTGATCAGAAGATCGGTGGTATCTCTTCCTGAGCCTTGGGCAAAGTTGGGCACCGAGACAGGGGCTACCGAAGAACCCAAGAAGTCAAAGAGTCCCATGACCAAATTGGGCTTGTAGAATTTTGGTGCTTCTTTGTGGTAATGTTTGTGTGGAGAGAATATAGAGCAGTATTGTGACTCCATACAGGGTGTTGATGTAGTATTCGCACAAGAGCCCATTATGTCTACTTTCGCGTTCAAGATCGAAGGAAACTTGGTATTCGCATTCAGTAATGGCCAACGGCGATTCCTGACAGATAAAATCAAATTGCAACGTTACTTTTTTTTTGTGTCTCTTCTTAATTAATGTCCAGAACTCTGCCGACGGATTTCATGCTTACCGCAATAGTTTAGGTCTGAAGAGTGAGATCCAAAGAACCTGGTTATTCTTACAACCGTATAGAAATTTGGCCCGTTAAATTGTCGAAGAAGAGAATAGCAATATCGATAACAGACAGAAGGTAGAAAAGAAAATTCCAATGTAAAAGGATTATCGAAGATACTGATAGGTCTACAATCAATTCAAATGCAACTTCATCAAACATGCTCCGTTATTCCCTTGAGCCACTGCGAAGGAAAATGAAAACAAAACATTCGAAAAGACCATTAATTTATTTTTTATGATATTGAAACACGTCCACTGAAATGGATTAGTCTTAGTGTAAGGTAACCTGTCGACACAGAAAAATATTTTGGCCAAGCCAGTATACACTGACTGTGTGCGAGAAACTTCACGCCAATTCTCACATGACGACTATTGATCTGTTATGGAAGAAGAGCCCAAAATCAGATCAATAGTACCAGAAACCATGCTTGGGTGAAATACTGGGAAATTTACCTTGTCAGTAGGGAAACCGGAGTTAAGAAAGAAGTAGGTCTCGTTCTAATGGATCCCTCGAGATCTAAACGGCAAGAGCCTTTCCAGTGAATGGCCCTCTCGGATTATATCTGATCCACATGATACAATATTTGAATTGCATTGCATTGCGTTAATCTTCATGCAAGGAGGATGCTAAACCTCCACTCCTTTGTTGTTGCAAATTGTGCATATTCATGAAGATAAGCAGAACACCTCACCCAAGAAGAAAGTGACAGTGTAGTATTGCTTATGTCAAGAGAAAAGAACGAATAGAAGATGGCAAGGTGCAATATGATAATTAACTTCATTGCAGAAATGCTCTCAGTTTTTTTGCACTAACAAGCATCCTTATCATATCATAACGAAGCACTGTGTACGTCATCGAAAGATGAGTGCATATACTTGCAAAAACTCCACCACATGTAATCGACTTGTAGATGGTAGCAGTGCAAATATTTGAGCGTCATTAGTCCACTCCAGCATTGAAATTTCACTTCAGAACGCCCAGTTTGGGGAACCACGGAAGCAACATCGGGTGCTGAAGAAAGTAAAAGGAGGGGATGCAATACGGCATATGGGAACTAAGTACCTGCTGCACGTTATAGATACGATGTATGGCATGTATAATTAGATGCTGTGCCAATGTAGGCCAATTAAACTCAGTTCAGGGAAAAATAAGCAGACATAGTCCCCTACACATATTGCTAGTACATGTGGGTGAATTAACGATCCGATTTTCAGAAACATCTTTTTGAAATAAGGAACCCTTCCAGCTCATGAGGCTGGATACGCTGGCCTCTAAGGAGCATCGGGCTCGATGACAATAATTCTAGATCAACGTGGAGAAATACCATAGACAGCCGAAGTAAATATCGATATCGAAAATTGTCCCAGGATGGTGCTATCGAGGTTGGGTTAATCATCGGTGCCAGCGGAAGTGGGGGAATTGTTGGTTGAAACACCACACTGGCTCGAGGGCAGTCGGATCCCTATGGTGAAACCAGTGAATTAATAGAAAGAAGACTGTTCGGTAATCTATAGCAGGCTAATGGTTTTCGTTTGTGAAGGCTTGTTCTTTAAATACTTCACTTTGCTTGTGATAGATTGTGTATTAGACTCTATGAAGCAGGGGGATGGTTATTCAATAAACGAAGCACTGTAGTGCTCTCACTAAATAGCTTTCCGACATAGTCCCGCCAACAGTAGAAAACGTTAACTAGGATGACAGTGTCATTACTGAATCAGACCCTGAGTAAGATGATTCACAAGAGTTCACGGTAGCCTATCTACTCAAAGATCTCTATTTTCCCTAATGTACTCAAATCACACACTTCTTCCCATATCGAACATTTCACTCTTATATTCCTTTATCTCTGACCCGTTGCCTATCATTACTTTCCGGGAGTATGAATACATCCGATCTACTCTGCAGGGCAATATCGTTCCTCAAACTCCCACCATGGCTACCCAATCTGGAATCTCGGCATCCCAGGAGCTCCTCCAGAGTTTTAAATCGTTAGACTCTACCTTGGTAATCACCATATCCGATGACTCCACTCAATTGGTGGAGGATGTGACCTTCACCTCTCCAACATCAACCGATCTATCGAACGTGTTCACAAGCTTAAACAATCACTTCTCGAAACAATATCCCACCCCTGGCTACGCCATTTTTCCTCGTGGACCAAACGACTATGTTTTCGTCAGCTTCATTCCGGACCTGGCTCCAATCAGACAGAAGATGCTTTTTGCATCGACTAAGAATACTTTGATTCAGCAGTTGGGATCAGGCTCGTTTGGTAAGAACCACATTTTGGCATTCAGCGAGATTGATGAATTGTCCAAAAGCCACTACGACCACGCTACTCTGACGAAAGAAGATCCCTCGTTGTTGACTGAGTCGGAAAGAGCGTTGAAGGAAATCAACTCCCTTCAGAGTTTGACATTATCTCAGACAACAAACAATGCCTTCAAGAAGGAATTGCCTTCGATGCACGGCCTGAGCAGCGGCGGGTTGTTTTTTAAAATAGACGAAAAACTCGCTGCAGAGCTAGGTCGCGATGTCGAGTCCACTCTTCTCGTCATGAACATAAACTCTTCCGAGGAATTGGTATTGGCGTTCAAGAAGTCAGATGTTCAGGTATCCAATTTGGTGGAGGTGATTCTGGATGAAACCGGTCAGAAATCTGCATCACCTTCGTATATTTTGTTTGGGTATGGCCCAGGCAAAGTTGCCTTCATCTACCTGTGTCCATCGGGATCCAAGGTAAGAGATCGGATGTTGTATGCTGCCAACAAGCAGGGCTTGCTCTCGCACTTGAAGAGTGATTATTTCAAACAGGGGCAAATCGACCAGGTTTTAGAGGTCGGTGACTTGGACGAATTGGATACCTCGAAGTTGTCGGACACTGCGGCCACAGCTACATCCTCCGAAAAGAGTGGGTTACGATTCTCCAAGCCCAAGGGTCCCCGCAGAAGATAAACTAGTAGAATTTATATTCGAATCATGATGTACCTGATTATTTCCCTATTTCCTATGCAGCGTTCTTGTCGAGGTTCCAGCCCTCCACATGGCCATCAACCAAATCTTTTAGTTTAGTCTCGTCAACTGAGAAATAGTCTTCCAACGCCTTAGGGCCCTGTGTCGCACACAGCGACAAGATGGACGCATAAACCTGGCGGGAGATGCGTTTGTTGACGTCAATGTACTCTTTTTCCGTGCGGATGTGTCCACTTTCGCCATTAGATGGGTTTTCGTTGGACGCCAGAGGGTTATACAACGGGCGGAGGTGGTTGCGGACATACTTCTGTACCCTTCGTTTCTGGTCCAACGTGAGCTCTGTCACATAATTACAGTGTCTCTTGGCATCAACCTCACTTCCCGAATCACTTTCTGCCAAGTTCAGGCATTCTGAGCTGAGTGGGGAGTGCTCTATGGGCGGCACCAACACATGGTGCGAGAAACGATTTCGACGGTTGATTTGACTCATAAGCGATGCAATTCTCGATGGCCGATTCCCAGTGCCCTCCAGGGGCGTGGCTGAAGCATGTAGCTGGATGCTACTAGATTCACTCTGCACCTCACTTAGGTCTTCTCCTTTCACTTCTTGTACTTCTCTTTTGGTTTTTACGCTATTGTCCAGTTGGGCCGAACTATTCTCCACGGGTGCTCGTCTTCTCCTCCGCTTCCTCGTCTCGGAACTTTGTGCGGGAATAGCAGCGTCCATATTAGACTCACCATTGCGAGCCAGTTCAAGTAATTCCCAAGACTTGCATTCCTCGGGCGAGAGATTTTGAATGGCACGAGCCTCCCGTCGGAGGAGAATCCCGCCGTTCAATACAGACGTTGAACGCACCACCTCTTCGGCGTCGTCGAACTCTTCAATTTCGTTGTTCTCATTGAAGAGAACTAAACCTCTGGAAGGCGTCGCTGCTGGCCGCCGGGTTCTTCTTTCGGGCCGAACATTGGCAATTTCCTGTCGACAGTCACACACTGGACAGAACCAAAATGGCTCTTCCCGGTGGCCCAAGCACAGGCGATGAAACTTGGCCCCACAGTTTATGCATGGAAGTAGTGATCGGGCCAGCCGAGAATACTGGGCACTGGAACATATCGTGCATACACCCGAGCTCACCTCGGGCTCTTCAGACCTTGTGAGTGTGTATGAATCGGTATAGGCCGGGGGTGGGATGATGAACTCGGGAGGAATGTGGTTGATGGCGTCGTTTTCGATGAGCCGGTTGTTAACTTTGATCGTTTCCAACACCTGGTCACGGTTATCGTTGGCCACGATGTCTATGGCATAGTAGAGCTTTCGACATGTAGGACACGAGTTAGAGTGGGAGGACCATTGGGTTATGCACCTTTTATGATAGTGGTGGAGGCATTGATGGATTCTGCCTAATAGATCTCGGGGACTTAGAGGGTCC
Source organism: Sungouiella middelhoveniana (assembly GCA_030557965.1). Lineage (NCBI taxonomy): Eukaryota > Fungi > Ascomycota > Pichiomycetes > Serinales > Metschnikowiaceae > Sungouiella > Sungouiella middelhoveniana. The sequence continues at coordinate 42,910 of JANIJQ010000023.1, read as the reverse complement.
AAACAGATTGGACATTCTGCCATAGCGAAGATGGGGAGTTTGGAATGGGAGACTTTTCTGGAGACTATGAGATTTTCGATTTTTATCGATTATGATCAAAAAAGTTGTTCTGAGTAGAGGCAACACTTATAATTAGATCTAGTGCGCATCGTGGAGCATAGCATACGTAGGAAGGTAGAGGAAAAAAAGCATGTAGAGGAGTCCAACTGAGAATGGTAATTTTTTGTCTGAGTATCTTTCTTCGGGGATAAGCCTAGTCTGGCAATTTCAAGATATCTGGACTTGAGATGACATTGGTTGCATCTTTTAGAATGTGGCTATCCTTCGTACTAAGTCCGACTTTCTGAGTTGTTCCCACTGAACTCGAGGAGTGGAGACCTAACTATTGAGCCAGATGAGAAGTCGAAGCTTGAAGTGAAAGGATTTACAAACTATCTCTGAAAATCCCAAGTATCCATGCGCATCTGTGTTCATCATCCTATGTTCGGACTATATAAATGGGGTATACAAAGACTGTTCACAAAAGAATCACATTCTCTTTTCTTATTGGGTTTCTAGGAATACACATGATTTTTCGACATCTCATGTTGTTTATCAACTTCGTTCCATGTTACCATTACATGGAATACAATCTGTTATGGAATGGATCCGGCGTTCGGGGCTTAAGCAATTAAGAAGGTGTAGAGGATCTGCCATATAAGTTAAATTACATGGGGAATGACCCCGCTGTACCGACTCCTCTAAGTAACGAGTTAATGTTTCCATCGTCATCAATCTCAAAGAGTGAGGTTGGCGATAGCCCGATCGAATTGAAATCTTCTAATGAAATTCGTGTACTTAATGACAGTCATCTCTAGTATGTTTGTCGTACGCTGTGTTTTTCTCCTACTAAGGGCCCTATTATTTATATGTGTATGAGCAGAACTACGATGCTTGGTCAGGAGTCTACTAGTCAAACTATCACACTGTCTAAGGTAAGATTCCTGGCTTTTCATTCTTCCCTCCTTTTAATGGATAACTCAAGGTTTCTGTCTGGAGGTTATGAAGTCCATGAAGCATGCTAGCCATCATAAAGTGGTGAAATGATCCCATAGAAGTCCAATTGAATTCTGCCGAATTCAATCTGATACTACTCTACATTATTGGTTACACTATGGTTAGGCAGATGGAAAGAAACTTTTTACCAAATAAATTCACTTACTTGTGAACTCATAAAACAAAACAGTAATTTCTGGAGTTTCCTTGAAAAACTAGTGGGATCGCATGATAAACCCAAAATCATAGTTAGAAGCTGAAGTACAACTTATTCTTTTTCACTAAACCCCATGATTCTTGGAATTCTCTTATTTTCTACGATTATCTTTCGATGTTTGTGTTATGACTACTACACTATTTATGATCCGTTGCATGGATCTGATGATGGTTTCAAATTATTTCATCTAGAGAATGACACCGCTGTGCCCGATTGCAGCAGTTAATGATTCCTCCACCCTCAAAAGATGGTGAGCTCACGGAGCCTTTTACTTTTGAAATTCGTGTTCCAGAGAACAACATAAAATGTGCCTAGTGTCTGAATTAGGAAAACACACCCATACAGAGGAGTGCTTATAGTTGGAGAAATATTTATGCCACGAGAGACTAACAAACTTCCTGAAATGAAAGAGATTTGTATTGTTTAACTATTCCTCCAACGTGAATTTACAAACTAATACTCTCATACTTGCCCACTCTTAATCCTGAATATGACAAATCTTACATTGCAACTCCGCAACCTCTATGCATACAACACTGTTGTGCACACATCTCATCTGCCTTCAACTACATGTCCCGCCATCAGTATGATCTAATACAGTGCATGAAGCGACCCGGTACCCATTTCGGGTATCTCTGTCAGCTGTGCGATGGAAAGTGTCCAATTTGTGACTCGTTCGTCAAGCCCCACGATAAGGTGAGAGTTTGTGATGGGTGCTCATATGGACATGTAGGCAAGCGGTGTATTTTGTGTGGGCAACACTTGGGAGAGAACTTGGAGACGGCATCTCAGGCTTATTATTGTTCTGAATGTGTGTTGCAGGAGAAACATCGAGAGGGATGTCCACGAATCATCAATGTTGGAAGCTCGAGGGCGGACATGATGGTCAATAGGAAGAAAAAGGCATTGGAAAGGTAGCATGGGTATTCATACAAAAATAATAGGGATAGACATTCACATCACAGTAGGATAGAAACAAATTTTTCTAGGTAATGATAGAAAAGGTAATTTGACATACCTTTCGAGGCAAGAATACAATGTTGGCCCTGTTGGCCATCAATCTACATTCGCTAACATTACGGTTGTATTCATCAAATCATTATTCTTGTGCACGTTGGATGCCGAGGTCCACCATCAGCCGGATCCCGTCCTGCCATTTCTGCTCAAGGTAGCTTCCCACTGGCTCAAACTCCAACTGCCTTCTCTTGCGCTCCTCATTTATCTCGTCTACCCTCAGGCGTTTCCGTGCAGCCTCCTCCTGATACACATTTTCCAACTCCGACAATGACGCCAGGTGTGTCCGCTGAGTATGCTGGATGTGGGGGGCATTCTGCGCCATTAACGAAGTGCTTCTTTCTCGTAGCATAGCGTAAGATAATGCCGTATACATGTGGGTGTTGCCGTCTTCCTCGGTACCAAAATCAGAATATCTGTCCATGGAGATTCCTTGCGGAAGGATTCTGTCGTCTATGTCATGGTCGTCATCATCATCGTCATCCTCAAACTTCTGAATATCTTCGAAAAGAGCAGAGTTTCCCGAGTTGACCGAAAGCGGGAGAAGCTCGTTCACTCTAGGGTGTAAGCCTGTGGAAGCAGATCCTTGGAGATTTCTCTCGCTCTGAATAAGCACTTCCACTGCCTGGCGTTCTTCGGGAGTTATGGAGACATCAAGATCTGTCGGTTAGTTTGTTCTGAGAGAGGCGAAATGGCCAAATGTTGAAACTCGGAAATTACATACAAGATAAGCTTTCCAACGGTTCAGGGTTACTAGTGATCATGTTAACGCACCAGTCGTTGTAGGTAGAAAGTGATTCTAGTTGGTCACCACAGAGTGATGAGAGCAAGTGGCTGCCTGCAGGTGGAGGGCACATCCTGGAGCCGCTTGGTTGGGTGGTATCGATAGTATCGGTGTTAATGTGATTAGGTTGGAGTAAGGACTACTTTTATGCTATAGTAGAAATTTTGTATGATGATGAGAGTATTTGTATGGAGAGTACATGCGCTTATGAGCTCATGAGACTCAGTGCGCACTCGTTAGCTGGGTAGATGGGAAGCATTCTCGATGTAGGGTAATGTATGGTAAGATTATTGAAAATATGAACATGAAGAAATGTGTGATCATTATTGCGGAATCAATCCTCGATGCCGCGTAAAATAGTGCCATCGCTATTAAATGTAAGGGAAAGTGGTTGACTGTTCCGAAGAGAAATTCGATCACTGCTCCGAAGAGACCGTCAAACTTTGAAAAAGATGATTCTTGAAACAGAAGGATTCTTGATGCGGCTCTTGAAATCACAATCTTTGAGAAAACAGTGTCTCTTACTTGAAAAAAAGAAAGAAACGATTAGTACTACTTCGAGAACACCGCATCACTAAGTTCTGGTAAGAAAACGATGAGTGGACAATGTTCGACCTCCGCCAGTTTTCCAACGCAAGCAACCAACTCACAAGACAAATCTCCTTTGGATATTCTCAAATCACTACATCTACCCCTACAATTCACATCAACAGATTAATGATTGAAGCTACTTACTTCTCCAAAACCTCAGCATCGTACTTCTGCTTGAACCAAGCAATAGACTCCTCCTGGTTGGTCTTGTGGGAGTTACCGATTCTGCCTCTGCATCTCTTTCTTCTGGCAACTCTGGCACCGTGTCTACCCATGACAACGTAGAAGTCCATACCGTAAATACCGATACCTGGGTCGTACTTGATACCCAAGTCAATGTGCTCGTCAATACCGAAACCGAAGTTACCGGTGGCAGAGAAGTTTCTGCTCTTCAACTGGAACTCCTTGACTCTCAAACCTCTCTCCAAGATCTCCTCGGCCTTTGGACCTCTGATGGTGACGTGGACAGAAATCTTTTCGTTTCTTCTGATACCGAAAGTTCTCACGGTGTATCTAGCCTTGGACTGGACTGGGGTCTGACCAGACAACTGCTCCAACACCTTGGAGGCTCTAGTCAATCTGTCACCGGACTCACCGACACAGATGTTCAAGACCAACTTCTCGATACGCAACTCACGCATAGGGTTTTGAGCGGACATGATGGATGGATATGTTGAGAAGATTGTGTTCTAAAAATTTTCAATAGAGTGCGAGTGGGAGGACGGCAGGTCATGTGATGCGGTCATGTGACCAGATGGTCTGCATGACTTGGGCCTGGTTAGGGCACAAGCCCTGGGTGCGAGTGTTAAGTAGGCGAAGGCATAGTGAATCGATTCTAAAATCCACTTATTCTGGATGTTAATTCTGGATGCCAATTCTGGATATTGGTCTTTTCAATTAGAGACCTCGTCTGGACTACTTCAGCTGTACTCCCGGGCCTAGAAACGTCGTCTTTCTATTGTAGCTATGTCGTAATGCTAGTGCACCCTCTCACTCTATCCATCAACATTGTTAAACGACCCCTCCTGGGCCTTGATGTCATAGAAAATATCACCCACGTTGTGGTTACCGTGATACACCCATCCTTGTTCCGTCACATGGTACAAATTGATCGATCCTCCCGAGTATGCATCTCTATGGGTGGCAGCCAAAATACTTCTCTTGCCCAAGTACAACGCCTCCTCCACAGACAAATCCCACTTGTACTCCGAGTCCAACACACCGTACGCAAACGTTTGACCCGATCCCACACAGAACAAGTCACCCTTCATTCTGGTGCCGTCAGAGTCTACATAGTATATAGTAGGACCTTCCTTCTTGGTGTATCCACACACCATCGTACCCATGGACAATCCCATTCCCTTGTACTGATACACCAAATTTCCCAAGATCTTGGATGCTGCAGCCACTGAGATCCGTTCCTTCTCTCTCAACTCGTGCAATCTACATTGGGTACCCAACCAAGTCTCCCAGTACTGACAATCGGCCGCACCTCCTGCCATGGTTCCCAACAAAAAGGGATTGATACGAATGACCTTATTGACGGTCTGCGATGCCACCCAATTGCCGGCGGTTGCTCTGGAATCCACCGCCACCACGATACCTCCTTGGAATCTGAATGCTAACGTGGTGGTACCATGAGCGATCTTGATTTTACAGTCAGGGTTGGTGGCGTCATCTGTGTGTGCCCGCAAGAAGTCTGTTGGCTGTGAAATCGGTGGTAATTGGATGGTTGGCGCCAAATTCAATTGTGGTGGGCCAGACACGTTTGTTCTAGCCTCGGCGAATTCTCTGTGGAGAGAGTTGGCGGAATTGGAGAACTGGCTTGCGATCGAATTCATATTATTGTGAATCCACTGATGTATCTGTATCTTTAGCGTGGCGCTGGATGGATTCGACTCAGTAGATAAGAAGTTAGTGTTGAGTTGCCACTATTGATGGAAGTGGGTGCAGGAGCACCTTGTAATGCGGAGCAGTGAGATATACTAGTGTGGTTGCAAAATAGAAGTCGGTATCAAATATCGTATATCGTTAGTTGCATCCAGCAATCATGGAGTAATGGAGCCATTTCATCTATTTTTATCAATTCATAATTTGTAGTATTCATCTTTCTACCCTACACTTTCTGCGTCCATCCTGTATTATTTCTATTCTAGTGGGTGCGAAAATCACTCCAACTTAATCACCTTGTTTGGCTCCTCTGCATCCTCATTGGGTCTTTTTTCCGCCCGGGGTTTATTTGAAAGGAACTGCGGTGGCTTTGCTAATGCTCCGGGCTTCGAGAAACTCTGCGGCTTCGAGAGTCCAGAAAAGGCAGGACGACCGAGCCCTCCAAAACTGGGTTTGGAGAGGCCCGATTGTGGCCGAGCTGGAGGCGTGGGGGTAGATGTCGAAGCGGTCCGTGAAATCGGTTCGTTTGCTGTGGCGATATCGCTGCGGCCAGCATGCGGAGACTTTGAAACGTTGTTTGGGGTCAAAGGCTGAGGCGTAGCGTCTTTGCTTCCAGGCTTAGACGAACGGCCTTCTTTCTCCTTGATAGATTTTGTCAACGCAATATCTAAAATCTTGCTCACCTGCTGAGGCGCTTTCTCTACTAGAAAACTCAACGAATTGTCTCCGCATCCCGCTTTCGATCCAATGATATTTACCTGAGCAATAGTGGTTGCGAGAGCCTTTGTGATGATCTCGGTGGTAACTGCCGTATTGTAATTGAGCTTCCGCGCCTTGTATAACGTGAACAACTCTTTCTGGAGATATGTCAACGACTTTTTTGTGTCTTGGTTCATCGCTGGCAAAGCTCCACTTCCAGAGGGTTGTTGTGTAGCTGGGCCGCTTGTGTTTGCTGGTGGGCTGATGGCAGCTGTTGAAGTGCTGCGAGACCGATTGGCTGCAAGTTGATCCTTAATATTAGTAGGTCCATCTGGGGTAGAGCTGGGTGAATCTCCAAGGGGAGACTGTCTTTGGAAATACTGTGGAGCCTTACCCAATGTGGACGATCCATCTCGCTTGATCTCACTGGCAAGCTCTGCGATCGATTTGGGTTTGACCCCGTCGGGAGTAGAAGGTGAAGATCCATATCTTGGGGCTGTTTCGTGAATATCTGATGACATGTATCCACGACCAAGAACGCCGTACTGTGGGATGTCCAACCGTTGTCTTTGGCGAAGCTCCATGGCTTTGAGCGCAGATTCCTTTGCTTTAGCCATGGCCAATTCCTGTTGCTTCTTCCTTGTCTTTTCCCTTTCGCTAATGAAGACGTCATCCACCTTCCAAAGCCATTCAGCTTCGTAGCCAATCTTGACATTGGCTGAGAAAATCTTGTTGAATCTGACGTTGTGAGTTACGGTGGCCTGCCATCCATCCGGACAATATTTGTAGTACGGAAACAACTCCTTGATGCTTTCATGAATTTCACTTAGGGTGAGCCCTTTCTTGTCGGTGTGAATATTTCTCAATACATTGAGAACCATAGCCAGAATACTGACGTTGGGCTTGGTTTTGAACTGGTCCGGAATCTCTTTCAAGCTTTGCAATTTGGGAATCTTGCGAACCCCATCTTTGCGTCTCAGAGGAATTTTGGGAACGTTTGAAGGTGGCTCTGTTGACTTGAAAACACAAATTGGCGCTTTCTCGAACGTTTCAGCGCTTGAAGTAATGGCCCTGAAGGGAACAATCAGATTGATGATTGGCACCGTGGTAATTGTCTCCACTACAACCTCCAACTTCGGAGGAGGTGGTCGAGAGTCCATAGGGTTGTACATCGAACCGTTGTACCCTCCATACGTGTAGCCTGAAGTAGCAGCTTGGTATGTAGAAGCAAAAGTACCTCCTGACCTCATAGGGATATTTGCCTGACGTCCATACACTCTGTCTGCTGGAGGCTGGATGCTTGCAGGCTTACCCATCCTTGGGGCTGTTGGTTTTCCCATCAATGGACCATTTCGAGGTAGGTTTGGGTCGGTGGTTGGATCATAGTATTGACCGTTGTTGCCAAAAGTATAACTGGCACCATATTTTTTGGGTTCCTCCCCATCCTTCGCTTTATCTCTATCTAGTCGTTCCGTTTGGGCATCAATAAGGGGGGCCAAAGATGCAATCTCTTGATCAAGAATGGCGATGTCCATTTCTGGCTTCCCGCCATCTTTAAGCGCCGCATCGTCTAGCATAACACCTTGTTGCATATTGTGTTCTTTGACCAACTTATCAATCTCGGCCTCCTCCTTCTCTATTTCTGCTTGCGTTAGAAGCTTACTATCGTGCTGATCTAGAAGCTCGGACACCTCTGCATCTAGACGCTCGAGATCGAAATCGTCATCATCTCCCTCTAAACTTTCGAGTTCCTTTAAAAGAGCATTGATTTCATCATTGGTGGATGCGTGCGATTTCCTTCGAGCTGTAGATAAACGTCTTACAATCTCTGCTTTGGAATTTCGGTGGGCTTGCCTTGTGTGCTCATCAACAATAGATTTCTTCTTATCTCTCGACGGCAGAGATTTCGTCAGGTACAAGTTTGTACGGAGATTGAGAGCGTCGCTGGGATTGAATGGTTTGCCCGCACCAAGTTTCTTTTCGTCCAACTCGTGCAACTCCAAAGAAGGTAGAACAAACGAGAAGGGAATGTCGCCAATTTGAATTTTAGTGCCATCCACAAGTGGGACCGTCATACCCTTTTCAACAAACATGTCGTCTACGAAGGCTCCGTTTCGGCCCATAATGGAGATTTCGAATCTCTGGGTACCAAAGTTGTAGAAAATCTTAGCATGACGCCTGGAAATGGCCTTTTTGGAGCTGAGATGGACGTCCACCGAGTGATGCGATGTGTGGATCTCGTCGTTTGACTTTCTTCCGAGCACTACCTGAAGCGTCTGAACATAAAACGTGTAGTTGTCAAAGTCTAGACGAGCATATGCGGAGATTTTGGATGCATCTCTATCGGCATCCTCAGCACCCGAACCATGTTCGGATGCGATGACCATCATGGGCGTGTTCTTTCGTAGAAACTCTAAATCACCACGTTGGTTGCCAAGTAGCGGAGATGAGTTTGATGGAGTTTGGACAGCCGGAAAGTTGTTTTCGAAGTGAACCTTAGGCGGGTCTGATGATGGCGCTGGTGGCGCCGTCGGGCTGCTCTGGCTGGTTCTGTTTGCCAGCCAACTCATGGAAAATCACTGAGATGAACTTCGTGATGAGTTGAGAAGTGATGCTTAGTGGACTAATTGTACCGGGAACAAGCTGGCAGTGTCCAGTATGGGCCAGATATGTAGTGCAGTTTCCACCAGAATTCAATTTTTGTATTGCAGTGTGAGGAAAATTCGCTATCGGTGAAACGTGGTGGTTTGGTGCTAGTGGTGTTTTCTCACTCATCTCATTTTCCTACAGGATAGATGGTTATCATAGTGGAGGTTGAAGAGATACGTATGTGAGATCATGGATATGGATAAGAGTAATTGGATAGGATGGATGGAACTGAAGTATATCATTATGGAGTTTTTGTTGATTTTGAGAGGTTATTGCATTTTTTAAGCTTCTTTTCGATTTTTTTGGTCATAGCAGTATTAAACTATTCGATGGCAGTTTATAGGAATCTGTGCGAATAATGCCGAGGTTGCAAAATAAAAATTACAAGAGATAATTATATTACCTAATGTTCATGGGGCGAAATTGAGAATAGAATGGGAGATTTAAACCAAGCCAATAATTTTAATTAAGGTTCTTTAAGAGGTATTTTGAAGGGATTGCATCTACTTGTAGATATAGCCCCACAGCCATTCTCATGAAATGCAATCACCCCAAATTATAAACATGAATCCTAAAAGGGAATTACTTTATAAACACCATCACCTCCGACAAAGGGATTCATATCAATTAATTAGCCCAAACAAAGTTTCCCGATGCTGGCAAGCATCTGTAGAGAAGGCATCCCGCACTGCAGACAAAAATAAAGTAGAGAAATTCTTCTGAGTTACTCAACCAGAAACGAAGAGAAAATGGTACGTAATAAGGTCACGAGATTTCTGAAGCAAAGCGCTAACAACATAGGCCATCAAGAAGAAATCAGGGCTCAGGGACAAGCTGTCCAAGAGGTCCAGCATTGCTAGCAAGATTGCAGAGTTCAAGCAAGATCAAGACAATGAGAGCCAGATCCATGGAAACCCCATGTTGAAGTTGCTGACCACCTCGAAGAAGGACAAGCAATTGGCCAAGTCAAGTAAGTTCACGGAAAAAGTGATTTCCAAGGTTACATTCAATACGAGCGGAGGAGTATCCAAATCTGCCCTTCGAAGACGCAAGAGAAAAGAAAGAGAACAGTTGAAGCCTAGGATGGAGGATTTGTTGCTGAGTCTTCCAGAGTCAGTGAATATTGTCGAAACCACCAAGACTAAGGAAGTGAAGTACATAGCAGATCACAAGAAGCCCACCAACCAGCCCAACCCTCAGAAGCACACGGGCCACACCAAACTTCTAGAAGCGGAAAACAAAAGGTTCAACCAGGTGCTCAGCAACAGCCAGTTTAAGAAGACGCCGTTTGCATTGCTACAGCAAGCGATCAACCAGAACATGGGCAAGTAATGGGAATGTACAAGAAGGAGCAATAGTTAACGATAGAGCATTAGGTGAAGAATGGAATAGGTGAAATGAGGAATCAGAGAAAATAAATTTGTAAGTGAAGATAGTGAGGACAGAGAGCAGGAGAACGCTCGTTGAACGAAAGTGACAGTGACCAGAAGTGATAGAATTCCTCCACCCGGAATTTATTCACTCGGCTCCGTGAGAAAACCACCATTAGGCTGCGAAAGAAGGCGCGAACTTCAAGCACCAAGCAAACATAAAGAGAGCATCGGCGATAATAGTAATTCCTAATGTTAACTTTAAATCGTTCTAGATTTATCACCAATTGCCCACCGTGTAAACTATAGTTTACTCTGTACAGAATGTATGAGATTGTTCTTGTCAGGTCTAGTTCTAGTTGGGATTCTGTGCATGAGGTGGACGAGCAACCTTAGACTTATAGTATGAAACTAGGAATGGAAACAAATTATCGACAAGTAGCAAATTCCAGTTTGACCAATTGAAACTCATTCGATGCCGAGGCGTCCATGATGTCCCAAATTCATTTCTCCCATATTCATAACTCCAAAATTTATCCCCTCAAAACTTCATCCTAGCCCTCACTAACACTCCACATACTTCGCGCTTTCCTCTTACACACAGGAAGAAACGGATGAGTAAACAATAACACCATAAACACAGGATCCCATTCCGTACCAGAAACGGCACTCATTTTCGAGTCTAAAAACGAGCACCTCTGTCACCACACCATGGCTCAGCAAATGGCTGCCGACTGGGACATCCCCGTGACCGACCTCTCCTTGGCAAGCGATAACGAGGCGTTTCTCTACAATCGTCATAACGAAGCCATTTTTGATGATGTTCGCTACTTTCCAGGATTGAAACATGACCAGGAAAGTGTGGTCAAATTCGACGCCACCAACGAGGAGTTCATCAACCACGCCACATTACGTGCGCTCATTGTCCAGTTGACATCTCCCGAAGTCATTGACTACAACTTGATCTGCGACTTCTTTCTCACTTACAGAACTTTCACCGATAGCCACACGGTGATGAGCTTGTTGCTTACCCGATTGATATGGTCGTTGCAATACGTCAATTCATTCAAGAACGATACCGAGAAAATCGGCAAGTTGGTGCTCTTGAGAACTTTTGTAGTGTTGAGACACTGGATTCTCAATTACTTCATCGATGACTTTCTCCCCGACGATAAGCTCTGCGATACCTTCTCGTTCTACATCAACCAAATCACTCACCATTCTCACCTCATCCGCTCAAACATGGTGTTTGAGTTGAAAATTGTCACCGACTTGAAGATCCACTGGACGTCCCAAATCAATGAGTTTCTCAAGGCTGGCCTCCCGCTGGACGCCTCGCAGAACGTCTTTTCCTTCTTGTTGCCTCCAGTATCGGATTTGGCCTCCTTCAAGAAACTCTCCAAATCGAATACAGAGGCGTCAATCCACACTAATCCTTCGTTTAGACGCTCAGCTATGCTCTCACTTTACGATCAGAAAACCCACCACAAGTGTCTCATTTACGACGACTTCAATGCCAATGATGAAAATCCTCAGTTTTCAATTAACAATTTGCTTTCGCAGCATAAGTCTTCGCGAACTTCCTTGAATGATAAGTTGAAGGATTTTCAGGGGAAGAACCTCAAGAAACTCGATCGCAGGACGAACACATCCAAGAAGGTTGTTAAGACAAACAAACACAAATACATTAACCTTTCGGACTCCTCTCTTGCCCTCAAGAAGACCACCAACATGGCTAGTGACATGGAAACTAAACCATATGAAGCTGAAAAGGAAAACTTAATGCCAGTTGGCTTTTCCACGAACGGTCACGTCAAACTCCCTTCCTCCAGAGTTGCAGAAATAGTACCACTGACCCCTGCCAAGAAGATGGAGTATAGACTAATCAAGGATCTCCCGGCTACTCCGAAGAGCCCTGACTTTCACGCCAATATGGACGAGACGGATGAGATGGGTAGGAAGAAGTCATTGAAGAAAATTGTCAACGAATGGAAGCGCTCGTTTAACTCTCCCGACTTGAAGAATGAGAAGCTTGAGACGTTCGAATCAATAAAGCCACTTCCCGACTCTCCCCTCTTAGATGAGGGAAAACCACTTGAAGACAGAATGGATGTCTTGAGCGCAAGAATCATTGATGAGTTGGAGTACTTGATTCGCTATTATATTATGAATCTGAACACCATTGACGAGGCTGACGACAGAGATTACATCAGCAAGTCTGCAATTGATTTCACTCCAATCCAACTGAATGCACAAAGCAATGCAGCTACCACCAGCGAGGGCAACGGAGATGAAATCTGGGGGCAGGTGCCTGAGGCCACTATGACTTCCATAGAGACTAAGGAACGAGTGTCCGTTCATAATGTTTCTGACTTGAACATAGAAAAGATCGGCAACTCATTAAGCCAGGAGGACATTCTCCTTGAGGAGAATTTCCACACTTCACCCCATGACGTTTCCAAATTGTCAAATGGAATTTCTGGAGATGCAGACAACTCAAAGAGATCTTCTTTTGGTGGCAGGGTGGCTAGCATCAACTGGAACGATGAAGGTGACCTCAACCTTGAGGTGTCTGAACTGTTGGAAGAGGAAGCCGCTAGCATTCTGGACAATGATTTGAAGGAGACTAGTTTCAATCCCAACCGCATGATCAAGACCAGCACACAATATTTTGACGTTAGTAATGAGATGCCACTTGATATCGAGGGCCCAACGACACCCTCATCAGCATCCACACCAAGTGATATTGACAACTACAATGAGGAGGTTTCGGATTTGGGTATTGCAATCAGCCCTCAATCAATGCAGCAGGGTTTATTCAAGACCACTTTCAATGACCAAATGAGCACCTTCAACAAGAGAATGTCAATACTCTCCAGGAACTCCACAAGCTCGCAATTCAAGCGTGATTCTGTCAAGTCGTACGTCAGCTATGACTCTGCGTTCTCCGTCTCCTCCAACAGCAAAACTGCCAATAACGATGGAAACTTGAGAAAGAAGCACGGATATAACAATTTGCGGAACCTTGCTTGCAAGCCAGATTTCGAAAATGTGGAATTCGTTCCAAGTGAAAAAGTTTCGGAGATGCCATTGAACTATAAATCAACTTCGGTAATCTCTCACATGTCTTCCCTTAGAAGAAGTGTCAGATTTAGCACTCTTTGTGCTTTGACAGAATTGCCATTCAATGAATTTGAGGAATCTGAAACTATTACAAAGAGCAACAATGTGGTTACCGATAGAATGAGAAAACTGTCTGACATCCTTGACAACTCTGTGATTATTGGGCGCAAGTCTAAGATTCATTCTACTAGAAAGTCAGGTGACCAGTCTTCATCAATGTCTGTGGCCATACCTGGTATTAGCAATTATGACTTGAAGGAACTTGCTGCCATTCCAGACGAGTCTTATGTTCGTCAAAACCCTGTTCAGTCTGCTTTATACAGATTGGAAGGCAGAAATAATTCAGAGCATGTTTCGATCGAAGATTTGTACATGCGGAGCTCTACTTCTGAGAGAGATCTGGTTAAAGAGTTAGAGCCCGACTCGACCAATGTTGACGAATCAATCAGACGAGCAAGCGCTATGAGGCTGACGCTAGGTGAATGCCACACCAACAATACTCAAGACATTTTGACAGAAATTAATAACGCGGCTACAGAAGACGTGATTGATTACTCTTCGGAGGTTGAGAAAGAATTGAGAGAAAAGCCAGTCACTCCAACCAAGACTCAATCGAGAGGGTTGGGTGTGCCATCCTCATCGATCTCTAACATGAACGCTTTGCTCACTAGTGTCCCTACAAGCGAAAACACTAGTCCTTACTCAATCCTCAATCCGAAGGTAGTTTTGGATGGTTATGCACTCACATCTCCCAATTTAACTGTGGAGAATGCGATTAAGAATGGGTCCCACGTATCTTTTGTTTTGAGTTGCAACTCAAAATCATTGGCGGAGCATCTTACGATAATTGAGAAGGACATGCTACAAGAAATCGATTGGAAAGAATTAATTGAACTCCAATGGAATAAGGAATTGACTCCAGTGAACAGTTGGTTGGAAATTATTGTCAACGAGAGTTACTATAACAAAAACAAAGGTGTTAATTTGGTGATCGCCAGATTTAATCTCATGGTTAACTGGGTCATTTCTGAGATTTTGTTGACAACGACAGAATCGGAGCAAATTGCTATTATCTCCAGATATATTCACGTGGCGTACCATTGCTTGGCTGTACAAAACTTTTCGACGTTAATGCAGATTGTGTTGGCACTCACAAGCGAGAAGGTAGCCAAGTTAAAGAGCACTTGGAAGAACTTACCTCCAGGAGATATCTTGACGTTGAAGAACCTTGAAGCGTTGGCTTCGCCAACCAAAAACTTCTTCAAGATTCGTCTATGCATGAACCAGCTTCAGCCATCAAGAGGATGCATTCCATTCGTTGGGTTGTATCTTTCCGACTTGATATTCAACGCTGAAAGACCAAAATTTGTTAAAACTAATAACTCTCCACTCGAAGCGCCCACACCTCGCTTGAACGATCCAATACCAGGACCACAAAGATCACAATCAACTGGAGGTACACCAAACATGCGGCCCTGGTCTTCTCCAAATGTCATGGACAACTCCGTCGCTAGCACGTCTACATTGACGGGACCTAATGCACCGGCTGCATTCTATGATTCATTTGAAGGAAGCGTCACCATTGGAGACCTGACCATCAACTCCAACACTTCTGATGGCGAAAGAGAGAAGATGATCAACTTCTCGCGGTTCCGGACTTCGGTTCACATTGTCAAGTCGCTTTCGCAATGTATTGAGTGGTCGAAGAAGTACGAGTTTGATGTGAACGAAGAGTTACTCCGCAAGTGTCTCTACATTAAGTCCCTCGATGAAGAGGAGATGAACTACTGTCTTGGGGCCATGGATCTCTGATGCACGCAATTATTCATAAACTCTAATCAGGTTCTGTGGTAGATGATCCCCTCCACCTAATTCTATCATCTAATACAATACGGTTTGTAGCTCATAAGTGGCAAGTGGAGAGTGAGATGTTGGGTTATAGGACATCCGAGGGAGTTTTCGAGGGCGCACCCGAGCCTGGAGTAGCATGCCCTATCTCGTTGTTTAAATTGCACCTGATGCCCAAGACCTGCGCATACCTCCCCGAAACTTGGCCGGAAATCACCTGGGCCTCCCTCGGATGTACTCCACAACCAACATTTCTCGCAGTCAAACTAGATAACACTCCCTTCATCTACCAGATCTCCTTCTGGTTGCCTAATAAGATTGCTGTATATCATGGCCAGAGGAAGGAAAAACCCACAATTATTGTTGGCAGCATTTGTGGCGTCTTCAGTTGCCTTGATTTCCTACAAAGTCTATCAGAACCTCACTGGTTCAGTTCACAACGCCGAGTCGGCCCAGGACAACAACATTAACAAAAGAAAAAAGGGCTACACAAACAAGTCGATTGCATTGACGCTACTGCACTCCATCTTGAACTCAGATTTGCCCCTCAACGAGATCTTGATGAACTCGGAGAACGTCACCTTCATTCTTCCTCCCTATCTATCAGTTGATGATTTAGCATGTAATATCCACGGGGCAGACAACGACAGCGTGTATGCGTTGCCCCGCACTCTTATCAAAAACTACAAACTTCTCAGGTGTCTGAACATCCAGGGGTACTTCCACCTTTTGAAGAATTTGAAGCCGGACATGCTCTTTGTATGCTCAGACGACTTGGGAATCACCCTGAAGGTTCCAGCGGATTTGGGGCGGTTTGTCAAGGAGATAATTACAATTGACCAGAACAAGGACGACGTGCACTCGATCTTGTCCAAGGTGTTTCTCTAGGAGGTGGGCCGTCGATTCGCGCAACGAACTAATATTAAGAAACTGGAATATAGTGGCTGGGCATTTATGAATATACACTTTTAACGACCAGCAAGTCTCTTTTCGGGAGCAATGGAGTCGATGCTGACGCCAAACATCAACTCGCCCAAGTCGGTGGAGCACTCCAAGATCTTGGCGGGATCCTCGTAGTGAGTCACTGCGTCGACAATAGCCTTGGCCAACTTGTCTGGGTTCTTCGACTTGAAGATTCCCAGTCCGACAAACACACCATCGCACCCCAACTGCATGCACATAGCAGCATCGCTTGGAGTGGCCACACCACCGGCAGCGAAATTCACCACGGGGAGTTTACCCTTGGATTCAATCAACTGATCCAAGAGAGCACGAGGAACTCTGTACTCTTTGGCCAACTTTTCGATTTCGTCGTCCTGGCCAGCCAACGAACAAACGTGGCTGATGGCTTCGCGCACAATGCGGATGTGCTTGATGGCCTCGGAAATGTCACCAGTGCCGGCCTCACCTTTCGTACGCAACATGGCTGCACCCTCGTTGACTCTTCTCAATGCCTCACCCAAGTCCTTGGCTCCACACACAAATGGAACCTTGTAGGAGCTCTTGGGGATGTGGTGCTTCATGTCGGCTGGAGTAAGCACTTCCGACTCGTCAATGTAGTCCACCCCCAACTGCTGGAGCACCTGGGCCTCCACAATGTGGCCGATTCTGCACTTAGCCATGACCGGAATGGAGACAGCCTCCATGATCTGCTTGATCATATGAGGGTCCGACATTCTACACACCTGGCCCGAGTTTCTCATGTCGGCGGGAATTCTCTCCAACGCCATAACCGCACAGGCTCCAGCTTTCTCGGCGATCTTGGCTTGTTCGACATTGACCACGTCCATGATGACTCCACCTTTGAGCATCTGGGCCAATCCGGCCTTAAGTTGAAAATCTGACATTGTTGGTGAAACTTGGAATGGAGTCACAAGTATGCCATGACCACTATATATACTATATTTGTGCCTGGACAGAATGAGCTTATACAGAGGTCTATGCGCTTAATAGCAATTGAGCGCTTGGCGGCCAGTTCTGCGAGTCCTATTTCGGTTGTGCACCTGCTATGCATATACGCTGCGGAGTGGAGCAGTGATTTCGAGATGAGTCATGGAGAATTGGAATGTGGGTGGATGTGTCGGCGCAGAAATGGGCCTATGTGGACGAAACGATGTAATTGCAATTGCTAACTTTCGCTGGAGTTGTTGGCCGGTTCTCCACCGGAATTGATGTTCTTTTCTTCCCCCTCATTCTGGATGACACTGCCTCAACTATGCAGGGTGATCTGGGTCAGAGTCATATTTTCTTCATATGATTTTTCCAACCCTGACTCGATATAGAAGAGTGCTTTTGATCCCACTCTGAACTGCGCCATACGCAGGAAAAATCGCTGAGTCCTGTGAGTCGCTTAGGTGGCCCACCAGTGAGCGAATTTCCATATATTGGAGTTCCATTCGCCTATCAGGAAAACCTCGCCAAATTCCTATCTTGTCGATTCCCCACCTCCCGACCACTTGAGTCACCATCTGCATATTCAGGTATATTTCGACGTTCTCTATATTTCCACCGGTTCTTCAGGTTCTCCACCCTCGTCTCCTTTTCCCATGACAAAAAGCTATTTCGTTGGTGTGCTCGCTCTCCAGGGTGCTTTCGCAGAGCATTTGGAGGACTTGGCCCACGCCGCAAGTGCACCAAATCTCTCCAAATATACCTTCAGCTTCCAGGCGGTCCGCACCCCACAACAACTCGAATCCTGCGATGCGCTCGTCATTCCCGGCGGAGAGTCCACCTCCATGTCGCTTATCGCTGAACGAACGGGGATGTTGCAACCACTCGTGGATTTTGCAGCCTCCAAACCCGTGTGGGGCACCTGTGCGGGTTTGATTTTCCTCGCCAGCGAAATCACCAACGCTCGGCCCCACCAAAAGGCGTTGGGCGGAATGGCGGTTCTGGTAGCGCGTAATGCGTTTGGTCGTCAGCTTGATCTGTTTGAGCTGGGGCAGGATTTTTCTGCATTTGCTCCTGGCTTGTCGAACTTTCGCACCGTTTTCATCAGAGCGCCTGTGGTGGCTGGGGTCTTACAGGGCGCGAAAATGGCATCGGTAGGACCCCTGGGCATTGTCCAGGGCGAGCATGCTACTGTAGTGCGCGCGGAGTGCTCCAATCTGGCTCCAGTGGAGATACTCCATAGTTTAGACAATGGGCTCGTTGTTGCTGTGCGTCAGGGTAATAAGTTGGGAACGTCGTTTCACCCGGAACTTGCAAAGGACAGTCGATTCCACGGATGGTTTTTAGAGGAGTTTGTGGTGAAGGATGATAGTAGCTGAGAGTAATCGGTGCGATTAATGCAATAGTGCGATTAATGCGATAGTGCGATTAATGCGATAGTCGGATCAGTGCGATAGTCTGATCAGTGCGATTTTGCGATTAGAGCGATTACTGAGATACTCGCACGATGAATGTGCTATAGATGTTATTTAATCCTAGTGTGTAATAGAGATTGAGATGTATTTTCGAAATGAGAGGTACCCTAATTCTCCTGTTCCATCGTTCTTTTCCAATCATCCATCCTTTCCTTACTCATTTTTTTTTACTTGTACTATATACTCGCACCCAATACTCCACTTCACCAGTATCATCCCTATTCTACTATCAATTCAAAAATCGCAACAACTCTGTCATATCCCAAATTATTCAGTGTTCTGACCACAATTATCATTCTTCTCCCTTTTCCATATATTCATTCCCTCCCCATGCCCCACTCTTTTCTTTGCTCTGCCCAATCAACCCGTGCACCACATATACCTACACCATCATCGTCATCTACTACGAATGCATCGGGCTGCCATGGCCACAGGCTCCAAAAAAACGTCTTCATCCAAAGACAATGATCTCTCATCTTACCTACGACTGAAACCTCCGGCGCATGTGCCCATAGGACGAATAGCTGCCAAAAAGAGCTCTCATTCAGTCGGCACAATGAATACCACAGGAACAACGCTTATCGTGGGCAAGAACAAAGTAACATCAGCGCCTGGAGCTAAGAATGACCACCGGATTTTTTCAGATCCACCTGTTCGGCTGAAGCCTCACATAATTGGCCATCCAATGAGTCCCAGCCACTCACATATCGGACATTTCAAAGACAGTCAGTCATTTAATCTGGTGCCACCAATTGGTGCTGACGAGCCCGTGCAAATGACCGTTTGGTTTCACGAGCCACGAAATTACGAGCAGGATGTTGTCATAGATCTGGCGGCATTACCAGGCCTCAAACCTGGAAATGTCTATGAGATGGAACCAGTGAAGAAAGATCCAACTACAGCACTGAAGAAATTCGTCTTCATTGTCAGAGACCACAACATAATTTCCAAGGACCCTGCTAGCAATACTGCTGCAACCACATCCAAGAATAGATCAAACTTCCAGATCTCATTGTTGTCAAACTTACAGAAACTACTTGACATCCCTCCACGGTCTTTGGTCCAGGTCAAACGTGTTCGTGATATCTCTACCGTAGAAGCAGATACCGTGGAAGTGTACCTTAAAGATGTCAATTTCCCCCGGGATTCACAGTGGAGCATTTCTTCTTCAATGGTGGGGACATGCTGCTACGTCGACGAGCGTGTGTCGTACTTAAGCAATAGAATAGGCTCGTTAAGGTCAATCTTCAAGGATGGCCGAAAACTATTCAGTGGTTATATTGGCCCCAACACAAACATAACTTTCCGTTCAGAAAGTGCCAAGCTTGTATTCTTGGTTCAGCTCTCCCGAGAAATGTGGAATTTCGAGGAAAACGGTGAGATTATGTTTCACAAGCTTGTCAATACTTTATTTCCTAAGATCTTCAGAAATTGGCGGTCGAACAACTCCCATCATTCGATAACAATTGTTTTGTTCGCTAGTGTGGACTTAACTATGTCTCCGTGGACATCATTAGGAGGTGGAGAACGTCCTTCACTATGTAAGGATTACTATAGAGTGGTAGTGGACCAAGTTAGTGTCTTCATTTGGGACAAGATCATGGCAAACTTGCGACTCGAGTTTGCCAATTTCAAGCGAGACATTTTATTGGATTTACAGAATGGGAAAATAGAGATCAGAGGTGAACCATGTCCTTCTGTGAAGGCAAATCTCTTAGAAGCCATCAACCTAAGTTTGAGTTTGGTTTGTGACCGATTCAGAAACACAGACTTGAGACACACTATCAACCATTTGGTGGTCATCTCTCCTGGAACTGGCCTTTTCGATGTGGACTATGATGACATGCTTAGTACTTCTAAGAAGATGTTTGGTCTTGATATTGCACTTGATATTATTTGTTTGAGTCAGCCACCATTGCATACTGTTCCGTTATTTCGGTACCGAGATGTACAGGGAAAAGTCCGCCATTGTGTTCCTAAATGGTGTGATATTTCATTCTACACTGAATCTTCAGTTCGGACATCTCATTGGATCCCTCGGTGTAAGATTTATGAACTTCAAATGATGGGGGTAATGGAGAACGAGTTGAGTGAAATTCAAATTGATCGTTTGCATTTTAAGGACAAGATCCCTATCACAGAGTCTATGGACAATTATGATGAAATGATTTTCCGCCCGATTAATAATAAACCGTTGACATCTAGTCCAACACCGAAACTGAAACTTAAGGTCACCACGTCAGATAATCACGCGACCTTGTCTTTGATTGGAGGACCCGAAAGGGGAAAAAAACCAGCAGCTGCCAAAATTAATACTTCTTTGACATCCTCATCAGCCCTGGGAACTGTGGCCACAACAATGAATTCGGCATTGTCCACGCTTTACAATTTGAACAAGAATGGGGACGAAACTAGAGGAAATTTATTCACGTCTCTTCGCACACTTTCAACAACTCCAACATTGAAAAATGAAGAAAGTCATTTCATCCCGAAGATTGCTCCGCTTAACAATCCGATATCAAGGCACCCACTTCCAGAACTTTCTATCAACACGGAGCCTACCAAGAACAAAACCAAAAGCCGATTGCGCAAAAGGGACCTACCAGATACCAGAAGAACAGAGCAAAAGCAAAACGCTTCAGAACTTGAGCAAGCGGAGAGAGAGGAGAATAATCCTTATTGGATGCCAGTCGCTAATCCTTCGAAAGAGAAATCCACAATCACAGCTCAATGCAACCGGTGGGCAGACGTATTTCCACCGAAAGTTATTAGAAGTATGTTCAATTGGAGATCTCTCAAAGCTCCTGCTGCTCTTCCAATTGCAACTTCGTTGTTTCCTACTAGCAAGCAACTAGAGTCACAATACACTTTCCAGATCTATGTGGTGACTCTCAATCTCGAAAATAAACTTGAACTCAAAACAACACAAGAGCTTATGAGGGAAATGATCAGATTGCGTCTTGCGATGGGATTCCAGATTTGCTATGGTGAAAGAGTGAAACGGATAGAAGCAGAAAGAAAACCAGGTGGTAGCCCCGAGAGCGTCATAAAATATTTCCTGAATCGTGATGCCACCGGTGATCGTATCTATTTGTCATTGAACGATGAAATTCATCGCTTGTTTTTTGATTACAACGGAACTTTGAATGTTCAACTTTACCGACAAGTGAAGAGTCAAGAACAATCTAAAATTCCATTGGCATCTAGGAAGAAAAATAACCCGGATTCGATAGTGATAAGAACGAGATACGCGGACGAGTATACAAAATCAAAAATCACAGACTCAAATCCTACTTCATTCAATTGGAATCAATTCGATCAACTTCTTGCCGGTTACGACGATGGTTTAACAAGCGTGGCCAAAGACTATCATAAAATGAAATTCGTCGTTATGCCTGGGCAAATGCCCGTCAATGCCTTCAACATCAATAATGAAAAACTCACGGACGAAGAAATCAGAATGGAGGGATTGAGAAAGTTGATTGCAACTATCGAGAGGGGAAAGTATGTGAGGGCCGAAAACAAGAAAGATCGGAAAAAGGAGGAGATTCTTCCTGATATTAGTTTCTATACTGGAAACTTATACGATTTTTTAAACGAACAGGCGGAGTACTTTGATTTGATTGGTGCAAAACCAGACAACTCCTTAATGGTGAATGATGGTCTGAGATTCAACATGAATGTTAAATTGTCAACTTTGGCCGTCCAATTGCAAGGTCCGGGTGGACTCAAGTTGGTGGATAGGACGTGGCATTTCAAAGTGCATCCACACTGTTTTCTTGGAAGCGAGCTCGTGTCGTGGCTCATCGAAGCATTTGAAGACATCGATAGTCGAGAAGAAGCAAATTTGTACGGCCAATCGTTGATGGATAGGGGACTTTTCCGCCACGTGGAACAAAGACATGGATTTTTGGACGGTCATTTTTTTTACGAATTCAACGAGGACTTTGCAGATCAAAGTTACAACACAAAGCAAGCGTCTTCTGGCTGGTTCCGAAGGAAAGAAGGCAGTGAAATGAATACCCAAATTGCAGTGGAGTCATCACACACCAGAAATAACTCGGACAATGAATCATCAATATCTGTTAGTGCGGAGGCTTCTCTTGACCTTCGACGAGTTCTTTCGCAAACCTGGCAACCGGAAAGTGAGAATTCTTCCCTCACCGACTCTCAGAAGCTAAAGAAGGCTAAGAAGTTTCTTATCAGCAAGCAAGTGAATTATGATTGTGATCCCGCCAGGAAGTCTTTCAGACCAGAATTGTTGGATGTTCATTATGATCGGGTTCATAATCCAGAACACTGTTACCATATACGACTTCAATGGCTCAATACCACCCCAAAGTTCATTGACGAGGCAATTATCAGTTGGTCACGACTATGTGAAAGATACGGGTTGAGATTAGTGGAGACTCCCTGGAGAGAATTGTGTGTTATCCCTGAATTGAACCCATTCCATTCGTTTGTGGACTTGAATCTTGCAGTGAACCCATTAACAGATCGAGAATTCAAGGATACCGATGTTCTCAAGATCAACAAGTTTTTCTACCATCTTCATCTCTTGAAGAAAGCCGATTTCTTGTTAGACAACAGAGGTTCATCATTCTTCCGTAGAAATAACATTGAAATTCACTACAGTTGGGGAGCACCTTCATTCAAGTATGCTCAGTTTATCCACAAGACAGGTGCTTACATCGTTGAACTAAGAGACAATGGAAATTTTTTCATGGCACCAAACAATGTGCACATTTTGAGAGTCAATACCCTCTCCAATGTTATTGCAGAAAAGAGTGGAAAGTACAATGTGTTCGACTCCCAAGGGGTGATGATGAAATTCCGGGAATGCTGTAAAGATCCCCAATACTTGCGGGGAGTTTTCAATGAGGCACTCCAGCACTTCCGCCAGGATGACCAGGAAGATTCAATATTAGCAATGTAATATTAGACACGAATTATATTATTAACCTACTGAGCAATTCTCTCGGCAACCTTAAGGACATCAGACAAAACACCGTGGGCAGTAATGTCAGCACCAGCACCAGCACCTTGGATAATCAATGGGTTCTGGTATCTCTCGGTCTTGATGGAGACGACATTGTCCGAGCCCTTCAAAGAAGCAAATGGGTGGTCAAAGTCGTACTTGGCAATACCAACAGAAACCTTGTTGGCAGTGAAGTCGACCTGGCCAACGTATCTCAACACCTTGTTCTCAGCGAGAGCGGCATCCTTGCGGTTCTGGAAATCACCATCGAAGTCTGGCAACTTCTCTAAGAATTCAGCACCAGTAGCAAGCGACTCCAACTCCTTTGGCACCAAGGAGTCCACAGAGAAAGATGTTGGAGATTCGACCTCGAAACCGGCGATTCTAGCCAAGATGGTGACCTTTCTGGCGAAATCCATACCGTTCAAATCGTCTCTTGGATCGGGCTCAAGGTAGCCCAAGTCCTTGGCGACCTTAACAACGTCAGAGAACTTGGCGGTAGATGGCTCGCTGGTAGAAAGAGAGTTGAAGACGTACGACAACGAGCCGGACAAGATACCCTCGATCTTCTCAACTTTGTCGCCAGTGGTGACCAAGTCCTTCAAGGTGCCAATAATAGGCAACGCAGCGCCAACAGTGGCCTCGTGGTAGACCAAACCACCGCCTGGAGCAGCAGAGGACTCAAAGATTTCGTTCCAAGTGGCCAAATCGGACGAGAAGGCCTTCTTGTTTGGAGTAGCGATGGAGATTCCTGCCTTGATGAACTTAGGATAGTAGTCAGCGATAGAAGCATTGGAAGTGTTGTCCACCAAGACAGTAGGCTTGGCGGCGGCAACCAAGAACTTGGTCAATTCATCTAACGACAAAATTGGCTGAGCAACGGCGGTTTTGTAGGTGGACAAGTCAACTGGCTTGTAGTCAGCAGAGTAGAGGGCTTCCTTGGAGCTTCTGGCCAAGTAGACGACATTGAAGGCGATTGGCGACTTCAAGTTCTTCAACTGGTTAATGAAGGCAGAGCCAACAACACCAGAACCAATAATAGCAACGTTAACAGACTTCATTTTGGTTGAGTAGCGGGAAGTAGTTGAACGGTGGACCTTGAAAATTGTAATGCTGGCACGTGACTTCGAGTCACGATAAATCCCGTTAGAAAATCCCAAGAATGGAGAGACGAAATTAGTGAATCCACATTGGGAGGATGGTTCGGATGAAGCTTAGTGAACTATTGTTGGATCCAAGGTGAATAATTTCAAACACCTATTCCAGTTGTGGGACTTCGAACTTGATTCAGTGCGGGTTCCGATTCCACCCACCATGAGCTTCATCTCAACTCGGTGCGAGTCCAACTTGAGGAAATGCGGCTTTATTCTCCGAAACAGGAAAGGAATAAAGGAGTAAAGAAAGAAAGAAAGAAAGAAAGAAAGAAAGAAAGAAAGAAAGAAAGAAAGAAAGAGAGAACCTACATGATCGCCATTGATGGTGATGACCTTGCCAACTCTTCCGTTTTATTGCATCCCCTGTAATGTACGCTTACTAATAAGTGAACATTGGGATTCTATGGTTAGGAGACACGCGCATTTGTAAGCGAATCCACCGTATAAGTAGCCATTGTTCCACCAATGTTTGACGAAATTCAGCAATTATTTCTCAATGGTCGCAATTAGAGCTTTGAAGGACACTGACGTGTTTACTCCAATTACAGTAGGTGGTCATACCCTTTCCAACAAGGTCGTCTATGCTCCAACCACCAGACAGAGAGCTTTGGACACCAACGTTGTATCTGATCTTACCGCACAGTATTATGACGAAAGATCGAAATTCCCAGGTTCATTGTTGATTTCGGAGGCTACCATGGCTTCGCCAAGATTCGGATTGTACAGAAGAGTACCAGGAATCTACAACGACGCCCAGGTACAGGGATGGAAGAAGATTACCGATTTGGTGCATGCCAATGGATCATTTATGGCGGTGCAATTGTGGAATTTGGGTCGTGTTGCTGACCCAGTCTATACGAAGGAATCTGGTTACCCAATGGTGGCTCCTTCCGCTATTTACTACAGCGAAGAGTCTAAAGAGGCTGCTGTGGCCGCTGGTAACGAGTTGCACGAGTTGACCACCCAAGAAGTGGAGGAGTTTGTTCAAGAATTCGTGAAAGCCGGAAAGAATGCTGTCGCAGCAGGCTTCGACTATGTCGAGATCCACGGTGCCCATGGATACATGGTTGACCAATTTTTCTACCCTAGCTCCAATCAGAGAACCGACAAGTACGGTGGCTCTATTGAGAACAGAGCTCGGTTTGCGTTGGAGGTGATCGACGCCTTGAGTGCCGCTATTGGTGCAGACAAGGTGGCCATCAGACTCTCTCCGTGGGCCAAGTTCCAGGCCATGAAGGCTGAGGAAGAAGAGGTGAGTCCAGTTGCTCAGTTGGGATACTTCTTGAGTGAGTTGCAGAAGAGAGCCAAAGCAGGCAAGGAGATTGCATACGTGTCTGTGGTGGAACCAAGAGTGTCGGGAATCACTAATGTTGATGCCTCGGAGCAGTTTGGTGACAACTCGTTTGTGAGATCGATCTGGAAGGGTGTATTGGTTAAGGCCGGTAACTACACCTACGATGCCCCAGAATTCAAGACGGCATTGGAGGATATTAAGGACGGTAATACGTTGGTTGCATTTTCGAGATATTTTACTTCGAACCCAGACTTTGTTCAGAGACTTCATGATGGTCATGACTTGACACCTTACGATAGAGGTACATTCTACAACCCAGACAACTGGGGTTATAACACATACAATGCTTCGGGAGCAAACATTGTTTTTGACGAGGCAACTGAGAGACTGAGAGTCCCTCTGCCGATCCCTTAGGGCTCCATTTGGTAACAGGTTTAGATAGATAATATTAGATATTTTGCATTGCGCATTGCTTAGAGTTGGACTTTTTCCACCATTTCGCAGCCAGATCCTACTTGCATTACTTGAGGTCTTCGTTTTTAGCCAACCACGTGAAAGATGCTGGAAGTCGGCTGACCTCAATTAAAAATACACTTCATGACATTCAATTCTTCTTGTATCGTAATCTCCCCACAATTGCAAGAATACCTAATCGTTTCCGACTCGCCAGACTATTGATCCCCACACGACCTCCACATATATCTCACTACGCCAACACAATCACCACCAACAACTCCATGTACAACCCGTACGCCTCGGCCGCGGAGGCCCATCCACAGCAGAATAACTTACAGCATCCTCGTCCCCACCATGCATCCTCCTCCTTCGGCTCCTCCAGCCAATACTCGCAGTACAATTCCCAGGGCCAGCAACAGCAACAACTCCACCACAACCAATTTCAGCCCCAACAACAGTACCAGCAGCCACAATACAATTACCAGGGCAACCAGTACCAGGCAAACATCCAGCAGCCACACCCCCAAAGTCACGCGCAACACCAACAGCAACAGGATGGCCCATACGCCAACTTTCTTAGTGAACCCGCCGCGTCCATGGCAGCACAGTTTGCCAAGTCTAGTTTTGGCCAGTCAAACCAGTACATCCAGCAGAACTTCGGGTCGTACATGCCTCCGGCCGGCGAGTTGAATTACTACTTCAAGGTGAGCAACTCCTACGTGTGGCGAAAGCTTGCGCTAATATTGTTTCCTTACCGCCACCAAAACTGGGCACGGATGACCACGGCAGAGACATCGGGATCCAATGGCTCCGGGGTGTCGTACGCGCCTCCATGTGAAGATGTAAACGCCCCCGATTTGTATATTCCGTTGATGTCTTTCGTCACCTATATCTTGCTCTGGGCACTCTTCCTGGGGTTGAGGGGAGACTTCCACCCCGAGGTGTTTGGCTACTTGGCATCGCAGACGTTGGCGTGTCTGTTTTTAGACATTTTGATTTTTAAGGTTGGGCTCTACTTGTTGAATTGCTCCACCCAGAGCCTGTTTTGGGACTTGGTAAGTTTCTCATCTTACAAGTTTGTAGCCATCATTGTGTTGTTGTGTTGGAAGACGGCATTTGGTGGTCTGTGGATCATGTTCTACACGGTGTTTTTGCTTGTGGTTACTGGGTTGTCGCTTTTCTTGATGCGTTCTTTGAAGTTCTTGGTTTTGCCCATTGGTGCAACTGATAGTTCTGCCAATACCATCTCCAACAGTCAGAGACGTCTTCGTGTGCAGTTCCTTTTCATCTACTCGGTGGTGGTGCAATTTCTCATTGTGTTGTTCATGTCTCGCTAACACTATACACTGAATATCCCAGGTTCACTCCAATGGAAGACTTCACTCTGGCTTCTACCCAATGGTTGGTGGTGCAGGTGGTTGGACGGGAGTGCATGTGGCGGCCCAACTCCATCACTGCGCGTCTCACGCGTGCAGACGTTACATAGGTAATCAACTCTCTACATTACAATCCCATATTTATGGCCCTGATGACAGTCGCCACTAATTCGACGTTCAAGGGCTCGAGCTCGGCCCGTTTTGTGAAAAACAAACTGACGAAAGTCACCTCGCAGTTCAAAGTTTCCCAGCGTATGGACGACAAGGAATCCACCAATCCAATGCTCAATGACTCCATAACTCGTAGTGATTTGGTGGAGAAGATCGACGCATTAGACTCGGTCATGGGATTCAATCGCTTTGACCAGGGCGAAATGGACGGTGCCACTCCCAGAAAGGGATGGTTGATCAACATGCATGCCACAACCATTCCCTCCGAAGAGTATTTGGCCGGATATTCAGGCGTAGACTTCTACTTTTTGGACGAGGAGGGCGGCTCCTTCAAGTCAACAGTCCAGTACGATCCATACTTTTTCCTCATTGTGTTCCCGGGAAGAGAACCAGAGGTCGAAGAGGCGTTGAAAAAGTCTCTAGAACAAGTGAGAGTGAAGCTGGTATCTCGAGAGCTCAAGGACGATCTAGCACTTCCTAACCACTTGGTGGGATTGCAGAGAACGCTTATCCGGCTTCTGTTCCACAATATTTCCGATCTTCTAGGGGCACGGCGCATTTTGGCTCCAATTGTGAAGGAGAATCAGAGTCGACGAGACACGAGAGATCTTTTCCAGATCATGAACTTTAACAACTCTACAAGCGTTGACGGTGGCATGAATGACTACAGTACAGACGCACCCACATTGAAGACCGACACCGTGACCGATCCGTTAACCCTCATAGATGATATCAGAGAATACGATGTACCATACCATGTCCGAGTGTCAATCGACAAGAATATCCGGGTGGGTAAGTGGTATGACGTATATGCCAAACATGGCGAAATCACACTAGAGGAGGATATGGAGAAGATTGCATTTGCTGACCCGGTAGTCATGGCATTCGATATCGAAACGACAAAAGCTCCATTGAAGTTTCCCGACGCCAAAATTGATCAAATCATGATGATTTCCTACATGATTGACGGCGAAGGATTTTTGATCACCAACAGAGAGATCATATCCGAGGATATCGACGACTTTGAGTATACTCCCAAACCAGAATATCCTGGCCAGTTCACAATTTTTAATGAGCCAGATGAAAAGCATTTGTTGATGAGGTTTTTCGAGCATATCCGTGATGCCAGGCCCACGGTCATTGCCACGTTTAACGGTGACTTTTTCGATTGGCCATTTGTCGAGAACAGAACAAACTTCCACGACATGGACATGTTTGACGAGATTGGGTTCGCCAAGGATAATGATGGCGAGTACAAATCAAAATACTGTGTTCATATGGATTGCTTTCGGTGGGTGAAGAGAGACTCGTACTTGCCCCAGGGTTCTCAAGGCTTGAAAGCAGTGACGACCGCCAAATTGGGATACAATCCCATCGAATTGGATCCCGAACTCATGACTCCTTACGCATATGAAAAGCCTCAGACTTTGTCCGAGTATTCGGTGTCTGATGCTGTGGCCACCTACTACTTATACTACAAATATGTGCATCCCTTTATCTTTTCCTTGTGTACCATCATTCCATTGAATCCGGACGAGGTGCTTAGAAAAGGTACTGGTACTTTGTGTGAGATGTTGTTGATGGTGCAAGCATACGAGAAGCATATTCTTCTTCCGAATAAGTACACTGATCCCATTGAGAGGTTCTATGAGGGCCACTTGCTAGAGTCAGAGACTTACGTTGGTGGTCACGTCGAATCCTTGGAAGCAGGAGTGTTTAGAAGTGATATCTCCAACGACTTCAAGATCGACCCGACTGCAATCGATGAGCTTATAAGAGACCTTCGAAATTCTATAAAATTTTGCATTGAAGTTGAAAGCGGAAAGTCTGTTGACGATGTCGAGAACTTTGAAGAGGTTTATCAGTCTATTAAGTCGAAGCTTGAAGAACTCAAGGCTAATCCGATCAGACAAGAGGAGCCATTGATCTATCACGTTGATGTCGCCTCTATGTACCCAAACATCATGACCTCCAACAGATTACAGCCGGACTCCATGAAAAGTGACGAAGACTGTGCTGCTTGCGACTTTAATAGACCGGGAAAGAATTGTGATAGACGACTTCCGTGGGCCTGGAGAGGAGAATTCTTTCCTGCCGAGCAGAACGAATATGGTATGGTTAAGAGAACTCTTCAGAATGAATCGTTTCCTGGTGCCAGACCATGGCTACCTAATCGAGCCTTTGATGAACTCCCATATCCCGAACAAGCTCAATTAATCAAGAAGAGATTATCCGATTACTCTAGAAAGGTTTACAATCGAATCAAACAAACGAAAACCGTTACTAGAGAAGCTATTGTTTGCCAGAGAGAAAATCCCTTCTATGTGAATACGGTGAGAACTTTCAGAGATCGTCGTTATGAATTCAAAACTTTGGCCAAGGTTTGGAAAGGAAAAGCTTCTGATTGCAAAGACACAATTTCCAGGGATGAGGCCAAGAAGATGATTGTCTTATATGATTCGTTGCAATTGGCACATAAGGTTATTTTGAATTCGTTCTACGGTTATGTCATGAGAAAGGGATCACGGTGGTACTCGATGGAAATGGCCGGTATTACTTGCCTTACAGGTGCTACCATCATTCAGATGGCTCGTTCATTGGTAGAAAGAATTGGTCGACCATTGGAATTGGATACTGACGGTATTTGGTGTATCTTGCCTAAGTCCTTTCCCGAGAATTACAACTTGAAGTGCAAAGATGGTAAGAAAATCTTCTTGGAATACCCATGTTCCATGTTGAACTACTTGGTTCACCAAAAATTTACCAACCATCAATATCAAGATTTAGTTGACAAAGAGCAGTTCAGGTATGAGACAAAGTCGGAAAATTCCATCTTTTTCGAGGTTGATGGGCCATACAAAGCTATGATCTTGCCAACTTCGAAAGAAGAAGGAAAGGGTTTGAAGAAGAGATATGCTGTCTTCAGCATGGATGGCTCGCTCGCTGAATTGAAGGGATTTGAATTGAAGAGAAGAGGAGAATTGCAACTTATCAAGAACTTTCAATCGGACATCTTCAAGCTTTTCCTCGAAGGAGACACTCTTGAGAATTGTTACAAGGCGGTGGCAACCGTTGCCAATAACTGGTTAGATGTGTTGGACACCAAGGGTGGACATCTCGAGGATGAGGATTTGATTGAGCTTATTTGTGAGAACAGAAGTATGAGCAAAGCCTTGTCAGAGTACGAGGGACAAAAATCCACGTCCATCACCACTGCTAAGAGGTTAGGTGAATTCTTGGGTGAGGAAATGGTGAGAGATGCGGGTTTAGCCTGTAAGTACGTCATCAGTGCTAGACCTCCTGGAAGTCCCGTCACCGAAAGAGCTATTCCAGTTTCGATCTTCTCATCTGAAAAGAAGGAATTTTTCTTGAAGAAATGGTTGAAAGATCAGTCCATGACTGACTTTGATCCTCGATCTGTGATCGATTGGGAGTACTACCACGAGCGTCTTGCTTCTGTTGTCCAGAAAATCATCACTATTCCTGCTGCACTCCAAAATGTGAAGAATCCAGTTCCGAGAATTGCTCACCCTGACTGGTTGCTGAAGAGAATTCGTGCAAGCGAGGATAAGTTTCAACAGAAATCCATTTCTCAGTTCTTTCAGTCCTCTTCGAAACAGGACTATCAGTCTAAGACTGTAAAAGACATTGAAGACTTCGGAGAAGTTGATGAGATAAATTTGAAGTCAAAGGTCAGCAAAGTGACTGTTCGCAAGAGAAAGTTGAGGGAGGCCCAGAGATTACGTACTGAAGAAGAGGAAAGAGAAAATGCGATCCTCAATGGCCCATGTCCTTCAATGACCGAAGATTATGCTGGTTTCCTTCAGTACCAGAAAGCGAAATGGAGATTACAAGCTAATAACAGACAAAGAAGAAAGAAATTGTTTGGTAATAGTTCCGAAGCTTCTCATCGTTCCTCTGTTGGAAATATGATCAGAAAGCAAGCTGAGAGTGTCGCTGGTTCTAACTGGGAAATCTTAGAATACAAGATGGATCCACTGCACGCGGGAGCTCTCAAGGTGTTTGTTCTTTCCGGCAACAAAGTGCATTCTTTTCTCTTCCATATTCCTAAGGAGATTTATGCCACATTTAAGGTTGATTTGTCTAAAAGGAAGACTATTGCTAACTGTGAAATTGAGGAATCCAATGCAATCTTGCCTAATGGACACGATTCCTCATATTTGTACAAGCTTACAATGCCAGAGACTGTTTTCAATGACGAAATAAGTCGAGTTGATGGTCTATTGAACGACTCAAGAGTTTTGGGTCTTTATGAAACTCAAGTTGCTTCTATTGATAGGGCAATCATTAAATTGGGGAATACTGTTCGGTTTGACGACACACGAGTCGGAGCCCTTGGTAAATGCATGAAGAACGGTTTCACTACGAAAGACTTGATCGCTGTTGAGAAAGATTCGTACTTGAAAAAGTTTGGTCTTGACATCATTTTCCTTTTGCATATTGCTACCAACAACTATGAGTTCTTCACGGTATTCAACTCCTGGGATAATAATGCAGCCATATTTGTGTTGAAACCATCCAGCGGTGCCCAAGAACTACCAGGTAATCTTAGCAAGCTTTACAAGGAGATTTATCAGGCAAAGAAGGACAAGGTTGCAAAACTATACAATATTCTCGAATACCAGGAAGAGATGGCTTTTGATACAACATACTACAACAATGCATCCAGCTTGTACAGAAAGTTGAATTCGACTCTCAGAAAGTTTCATGAGAGTAGAAGTACTAAGGCATTGCTTACCATTCAGTCCCCTTACTGCAACCGTGTCTTGAATGTGCTTGATTCAGCGTCCAACTTTCCAACAATCAAGATGAGTGTGGGTGAAATGTCCTTACCTGCAATCGGTTGGCAATCGTTGATTCTGAAAAGAATCATGAATCACTATTTCTTACTAGCTTCCTGGCTCAAAAACTTGATTGCATTGTCCAATTATGGAAGGATTCCGTTGTGTAACTTACAAATAGAAAATATGGGTTACGTGATTGATGTCGAATATGCCAGAAGATTAACAGAGAACAACATTGTCTTATGGTGGTGCAAGAGTCCATTCCCGGATCATGGAGGATTTGAAGACGACAGAATTCAAGACTTTGACAACCTAGACTTCCTCACCATTAATAATCCTGAGATTTATGAGACAGCATGCTTGGAAGTCGAAATAGGAACATTGACTATCAACACAATATTGACTGGGTCCCTCATTAACGAAGCCGAAGGAACTGATATGTCGGACGATCCGTTAATTACCGATGAGAATAACGGAACTTCCACATTGGCTCTTGACACATTTTCTCCAGCATCTTTATCTGTTTTGAGATCTATGGTTAGAAATTGGTGGGACGACGCAATGGTGAACAACATGAATGCTGACGCTATGATGAATACGTTGGTATCTTGGATTCAGAGAAAGGACTCATTCTTATATGACTACACCCTCCATAACCATATTCATAATCTTACTTGCAAGT
The DNA here is from genome assembly GCA_030557965.1 of Sungouiella middelhoveniana. Taxonomy (NCBI): domain Eukaryota; kingdom Fungi; phylum Ascomycota; class Pichiomycetes; order Serinales; family Metschnikowiaceae; genus Sungouiella; species Sungouiella middelhoveniana. Next base: position 9,409 of record JANIJQ010000023.1, on the reverse strand, counting down.
CGTTGTTACAGTTGGTGGGTGAATTTAAGCGAATGAATGCAAATGTTGTTTTTGCAAACAGGCAAAAGTTGATCATTCGAACTTCGAAAATTTCAGTTGAGAATTCCTATGCATTTGGCCAATATGTTGTTCATGCTACACGTTCGAAGCCTTTGTTTAATTTTCTTGACTTGAGAATCACACGGTACTGGGATATCTTGGTGTGGATGGACGAGTTCAATTATGCTGGAAGAAGCTGCACCCACATCACCAACGATGACATTCAAAACTTGAATCCTGTGAGCCACTGGCAAATCAAGAAGTTCCTACCAATTATTTTCCAGAATGACTTCGAAGACTGGTTGGTCATTTTCTTGGATGCTTTGACGAAATTCAAAAGTGAGAACTTGTTGGGGGGAACTCAAACACAAAACCAAAGAGTTACCCAGCTTGCGCACATCTTGAAGGGTCAAAAGAAACAGGATTCCAAGGAAGACGAAGAAGATGGGGAGTTTGTTAGTGAAGTTATGAATAACTTCAGAAAGCCGCTTCAGAAGAGAATCGAGAAGCTCTTCCGTCGCCAAAATGAATCGATTCTCAACCCGGAGATCAGTGAGGAATATGCGTTCCCAATACTTCCAGGATCGCATCTCAAGATGAAAAATCCAGTATTGGAGTTGGTGAAGTTCTTGTGTGCTGTTTTCGGATTATCGAAGAAGAGAAGCATTGAGGTTCGCATGCTCCGGAGAGACCTCTTGGCGGCATTGGATATCAAGGAGTTCAGCAACGAATCCATATTTGTCAACCCCTGTGCCTCATTGAAGTTGTCGTCGATAATTTGCGACTACTGTAACTTTATTCGAGACATTGACTTCTGTCGTGAGGAAGAGCAGAATATATGGGCATGTACAAATTGTCACAAGTTCTACAACAAGGTTTCTTTAGAGGAGGAGCTCATTGCTCAGTGCCAGCGTATGGTGACTAAGTACTTGACTCAGGACTACCAGTGTTCAAGATGCTTGATGATCAAGGCAGACAATATGAGTGAGTTCTGCAAGTGTTCTGGGTCATGGGCAGAAACTGTGCCGTTTACCGATGTGGAACAGAGAATTGACACATTCAAGAACGTTTCTCAGAGTTACGGCTTGAAGATGTTGCAAGCTCATATAGAAGAGCATTTTTAACTCATGTACATTACTTAATAGGAGAAGGCATAAAATCGCACAGAAGTTGATCGAGTACAATGTAGGCCGCACCCAGCATGTGGGACTGCATCACCAAAGTACAACTTCCACGAACTTGAAATGGTGAAATTTCGGAATACCCAGCTAGATCTTCTAGGTGCTTTTGTTTCCAAAGATTCCAGTCAACTGTGTCCCAATGTCATTGTCCAAGGCTACAAGTCTGTTGGTAAGACATACACCGTACAGAAGTACTTGGAACAACTTGATGTCAAGCGCACCATCATTAATTGTGACGATTGCATAACCCACAAGATCCTTCTTCAGCGATGTTTAACAAGTATCATTGCAGACAGCGGGTTCGCATACGATTTGCTCAACTTTATGTACAAAGGGTTGAAAGCAGCCCGAACATCAGTACTTTGCGAGAACTTTGCTTACTTCCTAATGCTGTTGGAACAATTTATCGTGGAGACAGGCTACAACGACCATCATGTGTTGGTGTTAGATCGTTTCGACCAATGCTGTGATGCTACTGATGAACTTTTTGCTGAGTTCTTGAAACTCAGGGAATACTCGGTGATTCGAAACATCTCCGTCATCTACATCACTTCCCACGGTGATCCTCGAGAGATATCTACGTCTGCGATTCCTCACATCCATTTCGGACCTTATTCACACGATGAGTTAGTTTCTATTCTACAAGAGAACCCACTTGGGCGTCTAGAGAGCGTATCTGAAGAGCGCTCGCAGATATTCTGGAACCAGTTTGCTAAGATTGTGCTAGATCTTTTCATCGACTACACGGGGTCAGATCTCTCCCTACTTGAGGACTTGTGCTTAAAACTCTGGCCGAAATTCAAAGAAGCAGTTGATCTGGGAAGATTTCAAGCTAGTGAATTTATTCAGATATACAGAGAGTTGAAGGATCAGATATTCAACGACGACGTGATAAGCAACAGCGTTGTGGCCACATATGCTCAAGAAGACCCCGACGATCTCCAGGCCACTGCCCTCTCGGACCTCCCGTACCACTCAAAGTTCATCTTATTAGCATCTTATTTGGCATCGTACGTTGAACCGAAGAATGATCTTCAGGTATTCTCACGCATCAGCTCAAACAAAAAGAAAAGAGAAGCTAGACCAACTGAGCTGATCAGCAAACGTCAAATTGACAACAAGATGTTGACGGCGGGTTTCTTTGACTTGGAGAGACTAAAAGCCATCTTGTCTGTCATTTACAGAAACGAGTCCAAAACCATGTCAGCAGAAAGTCTGGAATTCGTCAACTTATACCAGGATCTCTCTGAGAGAGAGCTTGCGAAAAAGGAAAATGAGCTTGCCACTTTTACGTTGAATTCGAATGTGGATGTCAACACCCAGTTGTCTACCTTGGTTTCGTTAGGCCTCATCACCAGAACCTACGCACTGGCTATCCTCAGTTCTAAAATCCGGTGGAAATGCAATGTGAACTGGGACATCATCGATGGAATTTCTCGTGAAATCCAGTTTCCTCTAGGAAATTATGTGGAATAGTCAATATCGTCGGGAAATTCTGAGATGTGCTGAATATGAGGATCTCCAACTTTGCGCACCTCCACATTATTTTCAAAGTAGTTCTCCTTCCAGTAGGTGATTTCGTAGGAGGTGTGGGGGCCATTCCAAGCATTATCTTCATCTAGCCAGCGATACTCCCACAAAACTTCGGGTTGCGGATGCGGTTGGCCCTCATCATTAGTGTTTTTATCTTCATCTTCCTCGAGGGCCCGTTTTCGATCATTCCCATGATAATCTTCACCTGTTTCTCTCTTGAATGCTCTTAAGAGTTCTTCTTTTGTCATGTCGTAGATCTGGGACACTCCTTTGTCATCCAAAAGGCGCTCGCAGCTCTCTGTAAGCCTGAACACTGTCTGTTTCCGAGCCAAATCTTCAGGGGAAGTAGCAATATTGACTTTACGCTTCTTTCGTGCTCTTGAAGGTCGGAGTCTTGCCAATGCTTCCATAGGTGTTTCTGCTGGTTCGAGAATGTCCAAAATCGCCGCGAGCAAAGATTCTGTAGAGACGGGATCTTTGTTGGAGACTTTGTTGACTTGCCTAAGCTGCGCTTGTTTAGCATTTTCAATGTCGCTCTTCTTGATGTTCGCCATCCATGCATCCTCATCGTCTTCATCGTCGCTATTCTTTTTTCGAACATAATTCATGTTCTTGTCAAATTCTCCTTCTTCAGCTTCTTCTCGTAAGTTGAAGGCTTCCATAGCCAATTCCTGTTTGGGACGAATAATATCTTCTCCGTCGAAATTCTCGATGTTGTTATAATAATCTATAAGTTCCTGCTCGTCTTGTGGATCTGCAACATCTTCGTGTCCTGTCGTGGCTGCAGCATTGTCCTCGTCATACTTCCCGAGGCCTTGTTCCTGCTCGAATTTATCCATATCCAAAATCTTAGACTTTTTATTCTCAGGAACTACTTCCTCGTCACTAGCAAACATATCGCCATCGCTTGCTCCATCCTTCTCTTCCTCTTTTTCGCTCTTCAGAGACCCTTCAGACTCCTCCAGGTCGCTGTGATCGGGATCTTCAGAATCAGATGCATACCCCAATTGCACGGATTCACTTCGAGAAGATTTGTGTCGTTTGTTTCCTGGAAGATCTTCCTTGAAATAATCCACCTCCAGCATTCTATCCTTCTGTAGACATGAAAATCAAGGGCTTCTTTGTATGAGTTTATCAGTTCGAATTGAAGACTGCACAACTCTGAGATGACCGTTACAATATCATGGCAGACTTGACATTGGATGGAGCATTGGACATAGAAGAGAATTTCTATGCGGAAGGTTATAAAGATGGCCAGGAACAGTCGGCCAGAGAGCAGTTTTTAGAAGGGAAAGTGTTCGGGCTCCAGACTGGGTTCCAACGGTTTCTAGTAGTTGGATATATCCAGGGACTCATTAAAGACTGGAAGAAACTTGAAAATCCTATCATAGAGGCCCATTTGCGCCAGCTAGAAAAGTTGGTTGACGAAGTTCCCTTGACCAATGGTGACAAGGAGGTGGAGATCTATGAGAAGGCGGTGCTTAGGGCCAGAAATAAGGTGAGAGTGGTAGCCACCATCACGAAATCCACCGACAGAGTTCTGGGGTTGGACGCTCTCATTAAGGACGTTGGTGGGAACTTACAAGTTTCTGAAAATGTAGATGAAATGTGGTGATTCCATTCGTGTATTCCCAGGCTCACATACCTGCTAAAATGTGAAATCAAAATCTAATGGTTTGTCAGTAGCCTCAAGCTGGTAGTTGAGAATGCCGCCTAGCGGACAATCATTGACACCAATCACAAGTTGCTCCCCGTAGCCGGAATCTTGTGGGCACAAGTTTAGTCCAATGCACTTTCCAATATAGTCAATCGACTGGACTCTAGAATGGACAAGCTCACAGTCTGACTTCAAGTCGCTGACCTTCATTATTCCGACATGGTCCAAGGTTTCTGCCCACACAATGTGTTTCCCGTTGTAGCCAAACTTACAATTTCTCACTGGCCCTCCCACGGTCAGACCATCAATGTCAAACACATCGGACCCCAAGGCACTGCTCCAGCCGAATATGCTTGCATTCGTCTTACGACGATCCCACAATCTAACCGTGCCATCTTGGTTTCCCGAGAGAAGAAGATTCTCATCTGCTGGAGACCAATCGCAGCCAAAACCGAAATCAAAATGACCTTTGAAAGTTGAAGAAGGAGCGAATTGCTTTGAGTTAAGTTCTCTTCGGTCAAGGATGTAGTTGTTAATGTCATCTGCAGCAACGAAGTACTCGTTCGGGTTGTGTGGATTCACAGCAAGACAATTAATAGTAAGAGGTAGGCGGGTTTCTTGGGTTTTTCCAGTTCCAAGATCAACAAGCCGTAAATGAGCATCGTTGGATGCAATAATTAGTTCACGCTCATCCTTGCTTAAAGTAATGTGGTTGGTGATACCGTCTGTAGCGGTAGTTAAGGAGTATTCGCCAATTAAATGCAGAGCATCGGGGTCTTCAATGTTGTGAAGTATATAGCCACCCTCAAATGTTCCATTAGCTAGAAATTTAGAGGAGCATGCACTGGAGGAAATTCTGCTGTTGGAGTTAAATCTCAAGGTTCTTGAATCTAGTAAGCAATCCAACTTCATGGAATGAGATGTGGGAGCCTGATCGTCAGGCATGAGTCGTATGATTTTGAAGAAGCTGTGATAGTCATCTGTTGGTGAGTTGTGAGATTCCTGGGTGACAATCTCAAGGTTGTTGTCGTGGTATAAAGAGGTTGGGTAAAAGACTCCATTGGCTAGGTTATCTCCACATACCACCAACAGTCGTAGCTGGAAGTGTGTGATATGATTCTTCAATCGGCTGTAGAAGCTCTTGAATTGGAAAAAGTCTGTTTTCGTGTGGTAAGATGCAATGTTCAAGGACTGGAAGAAGTTAGTAGATGAACCAAGGAAAATTATGCAACTGCATGACTGGATAAACTTACGTTTAATGCCTCCGTTCTGGAATTCTCCACGTTGTTGAACCAAGAAAAGCTTCCGATCCGGGATCGTTCGAGGTAGAATTTGCGCCGAAGGCTGGGGGCTAGTCTGACACCCTGGATGTTCATGTGTCTGTCCAATCCAGTCAACGAGAACGGAAGATTATTCTCCCTCTCCTTGAGGGAGTTGAGAACACTGAGAATGTCTGTTTTGGAAAGCAACGACTTGTCATCGTAAAGCAAGTTGTATAGGAAAGTCAACGATTCTGACTGGCTGAGTTCGTATTCGTGGGAGGTAATTAAGGCATCGCCCATGTGGGTGTAGGCGATTTGGGGTTGATTTTCTTCAACCAATCGGCTTGTAGTCACCGAGACCTGTTCCAGTGTTAGCTCCACAGCCATGGTGTATCAGTGATGGATATGGATTCAGATGATGTAAATGTAACTCGAGGTAGCAGAGCGTCGTGAAGTGGCCAGATAAGAATGTGTGTTTGAGATATTTAGAAGCCAAGTCGAAAGGCACCACGTTCGACCTTATTCACCCTACCAGTGTCTTATGGTTGTAGTTCAGTTATTTTCTGGGAAGGAATAACTACTATTTGATGTGCATTTCGCAGCTGTTTTAGACATATAATTCTCACCAGTTGATTAGGTGAGACAAAAAAAAACGAATACTACAGAAAAAGAGAGAAAAGTCATGAGCCATAATATTAGCTGTAAACTTTACTTGGTAATTCTTAATCGGTAAATCGAATCATATAAATCAATGTCTTACACTTCCAACGAGTATCCCTTCTCGGCCAAGAGCTTGATGTTCTCGCTCCATGTGGTATCGATATTAGCCTTATCACGCACAATTCGCGACAGAGTGCCAATAAGGCCACCTTGGTCCAAGTAGATCCCGCTCTTGTCCAGTAACGATGGGTCCAATGCAGCACGAAGTGCAGCTAACGAGCCTTGCTCAGACGAAATGCCCATGAGCGATCCAGAAACCAGAAAGCCAGCAGACACCAAGCGTCCAACCACAGGCAATTCCGTCCACCAGGTGTAGAGCCCAGTGTCGACGATAACCCCAGGATGCACGGAAATGGCCACGAACTGAGGATACTTTTCGGCAAGCTTAGTGGTGAACTCAATCACGGCGGCCTTCGCATTTCCGTATCTCACCCACGTGAACAACATGTCAGGGAACTTCTTGATGGTGTCGGTAGGCTGGAAATACTTATAGGCAAGATTGTGGCCCATGGAAGAAAGACACACCACTCTGGGTTTCTGGTCAATGGTGGCCAGTTGCAAAGCAGGCAACAATTCCAACGTGAACAAGAACGGAGCAACAAAGTTCACCTGGTACTGGATCTCATATCCATCGTTGGTGATTTTATACGGCACAGCCATGATTCCAGCATTGTTGATGAGAATGTGCAACTTTGGCTCGAGAGACTTGAACTTGTCTGCACATGCCACCACTGTCTTCAAGTTAGCACAGTCAAGACGGATGTAGGTCAAGGATCCTAGAAACCTCACTCTCTTTTCTTCCTCGCTGTAAGCATCGCTGCGCTTGTGAGCCTCGACCTCAATATCCTCAATGGCCTTGATTACCTTCGACTCGGTTCTTCCGGCAACATATACAACGTAGCCGTGAAGGTACAAGTGCAACACGGTGAACCAGCCGATACCGGAGTTGCCACCAGTGACAATCGCCACTCTACGGTCCACTTTGGGATTGTAGTAGGTAGCCTCTTCGGGGATGTAGAATTTGGAAGTGTCCACCATATTGAAGATAAGAAAGAAGAATTGGTAATGAGAAGAACGAAGTATGAACAAGAAACGAAGGGAAGGGATGGGAGTACCGGAGACTGGTAATAACCAATAACAATGGGGTCCTGCCAGGCGGTTAAGTGATTGTTAGCGTCCTAGTGGGTGGTTGCGATGGTTAGTGCAGGTGGAAATTGCTCTGCGAAGAGTGTGAGCAAAATGCTCCAAGAACAGAACCCATAGAGTACTTTAACACTTTTTCTTTTTTCCAGACCCACCCTTATTCAATGAATCGATCAAGAAATGTAAAATCTTTCTAGTCTCTCGTGGATTGGCAATCCACACCGTACATGCACTCAATCTAGCCTTGAAGTCGTTGGCTCCCACCGAGGCGAATTGGTCACCAATGTGCAAACTTTCACTCTTGGAAATGGGACAGATATTGTCTTGGCCATGGAACCGACACAAGTATTGCTGCAAAGAGGCAACTCCGAGCGCCTTATCACCAATGTCCACCCAAACATCTGCTCCTCCATTAAAGGCACACACACGGACATCGGTAGAGGATTCGTCGCTGACAATAAGGGGTTCGCCAATGTCGGTCTTTTTAAGCTCCACAGGCTGATTATTCTCTCTTAAGAGCTCGTTGAGCTTGTTCAGCAACGATAATACTATCTCCTCTAGGGTCTCTCGCAGTATCTTGTAGTCTGGCATGGGGATGATACCAAGCGATCGTTCCTTTCGAATGATCTTTGTCTTGGAAGAGTCATCCAACCGCATTTTCTTGCGGAGATGTTCCAAGTGTTCGTGGGAAGCATCCATGATCTTGGTGATCAAATTCTGATCCCACAGTCTCATCAAAGGTAAGTACCAGTCGTCGCCTTCGATGAACTGAAGCTCTCGTGCTTCGTAATTGTAGCGGAACAAGTAGTTGGACTCACCTCCCATGACGAGAAAGTTGGACTTTTGCTCGGCCAGCAACCGGTCGGTGGTGTTGAGAACATCAATGAGTCCATGCAATCTCTTGTGGTACTCGAGGGCACCCTGGCGTCCTGGGTATCCAGCAGCAGTCACCACAGCTACAAAAAGATTGTGACCCAACAACTGCACCAAGCACTCTACAATGGGCGAGTCGGGAGTCAAGGATTGTCCATCGTCGTACAACGTCACATCTCCGTCGAATGTGATCAACTTGAGTGGCAGCTGAGCATTGGAAGTGAGCGCAATGACTTGGGCCGTATTTAAGATGTTTCTAACGTCGTTGAACGAGGGACTCACAAGCCGTCTTCGGGAAATCAGCCGCACCTGGTCTTCAATGAGAAAAGCTTCTTTCAATGGTAGTTTGGTGAAGAATTGGCCCACACTGGGGACCAACTGACGCAATCTGCTGCGTGCCACATGCGACTTATCTTGGATAAGACTGTCCAAGTGGATGGTGTTGTCGATGAGCTTCTCGACGTCGTGAAATACTTCAAGATACCTTGCCTGGCAGGTTTTCTCCAATTGCTCTTCGTATAACTCGGTATACAGCGGATCTTTTTCGGACAACAATCTGACATCGTCATCGTAGCTCTCGACATCGGCATGGAGAACAAATGGCACTGCCAACAAGCCCTTGATCCATTCTATGAATTCGTCTCGTCTGTGAGACTTGAGGGCATATTCAACTCTATAGCGCGAGGTCATGGTGACTATGAATGGAATAATATGAATACGGGTGCGTCAACTATGGCCCTTCTGTCGTTTTTTACAGGTTATGGCCCCACGAGTTGTCAATATTAATCACTGGTAATCTCGGAGTAGAAGTTAAGTTCCTGCAGTCTACCACCCATCACTGCACCTTTTATAGTGCATTGTCTTCTATACTGCATTATCCTGCCTACTGCTCTCAGTTAATTATTCTCTTCCTATATGCTATTTTACAATCCGCTCTGGGCTCTTCTTCTGTCACGCTCCTCAGCAATAGACAACTTGATACCCTTACCTCTTGGCAAAGA